>LR812526.1:22490939-22615939 GCA_903798195.1 Danio kyathit
GTTGCTGCACATTTGTCGGCTGCACATCCATGATGCAAATCTCCTGTTCCACCACATCCCTAAGGTGCTCTATTGGATTGAGTTCTGGTGACTGTGGAGGTCATTTGAGTACAGTGAACTTATTGTCATGTTCAAGAAACCAGTCTGAGATTATTCATACTTTATGACATAGCGTGTTATCCAAAATGTGCCAAGAAAATATCCCCCACACCATTACACCACCAGCCTGAAACGTTGATACAAGGCAGGATGGATCCATGATTTCATATTGATGACGCCAAATTCTGACCCTACCATCCGAATGTCGCAGCAGAAATCGAGCCTCATCAGAGCAGGCTACATTTTTCCAATCTTCTATTGGAAATTTTGGTGAGCCTGTGCAAATTGTTCTTAGTTGACAGGAGTGGCACCCAATGCTGTCTTCTGCTGCTGTAGCCCATCCGCCTCAAGGTTTGACGTGTTGTGCATGCTGTTCTGCAGACCTCGGTTGTAACGAGTGGTTATTTGAGTTACTGTTGCCTTTCTATATTAGCTCGAACCAGTCTGGCCATTCTCCTCTGACCTCTGGCATCAACAAGGCATTTGCGACCACATAACTGACACTCACTGGATGTTTTCTCTTTTTTGGACCATTCTCTGTAAACCCTAGAGATGGTTGTGCATAAAAATCCCAGTAGATCGGCAGTTTCTGAAAACTCAGACCAGTCCGTCTGGCCCCAAAAACCATGCCACGTTCAAAGTCACTTAAATCTCCTTTCTTCCCCCTTCTGATGCTCAGTTTGAACTGCAGCAGATCATATTGACCATGTCTACATGCCTAAATGCATTGAGTTGCAAGCATGTGATTGGCTAATTAGAAATTTGCGCTAACAAGCAGTTGGACAGGTGTACCTAATAAAGTGACCAATAAGTGTATTAATATTTCAGTAAATGTACAGTAAATATTTCAAAATTAAATTTTTGATTTACACAATTATTTACACAATTTTAAACACACTTTCCTCAATATTTTGAACCCCCAGATTCTAGATTTTCAAATAGTTGTATCTCAGCCAAAGATTTTACTATATGAAACATACATCAATAAAAAAAAGTTTATTTATTCAGCTTTCAGATTAAATATAAAAAAAATTTTTTCCCCAAAAACTGACCCTTATCACTGGTTTTATGGTCCAGGGCTACATACACTGCCTGACAAAAGTCCTGTCGTCGATCCCAGTTGTAAGAGCAACACATACTAACTTGACTTCTAGTTGATCATTTGGAAAAGTGGCAGAAGGTAGATTTTTTTTCGATGAATCATCTGTTGAACTGCATCTCAATCATCCCAAATACTGCAGAAGACCTATTGGAACCCGCATGGACCCAAGACTCTCACAAAAATCAGTCAAGTTTGGTGAAGGAAAAATCTTGGTTTGTGGTTTCATTCAGTATGGGGGCGTGCGAGAGATCTGCAGAGTGGATGGCAACATCAACAGCCTAAGGTATCAAGACATTTGCTGCCCATGACATTACAAACCACAGGAGAGGGCACATTCTTCAGCAGGATAGCACTCCTTGTCATACTTCAGCCCCCACATCAAAGTTCCTGAAAGCAAAGAATGTCAAGGTGCTCCAAGACTGGCCAGCCCAGTCACCAGACATTATTGAGCACGTCTGGAGTAAGATGAAGGAGGAGGCATTGAAGATGAATTCAAAGAATCTTGATGAACTCTGGGAGTCTTGAAAGAAAGCTTTCTTTGCCATTGCAGATGACTTTATTAATAAGTGATTTGAGTCACTGCAGAGATGTATGGATGCAGTCGTCCAAGCTCATGGGAGTCATACACAGTATTCATTCTTTTTCCACTGCACCATGACTTTATATTCTATACTGTACATTATTTGTGTTAAGTGACAAGACTTTTGTCTAAGCAAAGTCAGACCTTACTGTCCTAATTAAATAATTACAAATCAACAAATATATTTTATTTTGGTAAAAAAAAAAAAAAAAAAGCGTAATCTAGAGGTCTTTGCCTTTCATATAAGCCACTTCTGATACCAAATGATCAACTAGAAGTCAAGTTATTATTTGTTGTTCCTAAAACTTGGATAGGCGACAGGATTTTTGTCAAATAGTGTGTATTTAATAATGTAATACTGTATATGTTAATGCACATTTTAAAACCATATTCTCTGCCAAAAGAGTGAGTGGCAAACATTTAGTTAGCAGTGGGAGGAATACAGTCACAGTTCTGTGCCCTCCAAACCTTCACCCCAGCAAAACAAGGGCCTTCCTCCCTCCAAAAGCATTCAGTTATTCCAAACGGCACGCGGCACCTTCACGCTGGAGTGAATTAGCATCAGTTTGCAGCAGAAGTGGAATGACACGCTCGCCCGTGTGTGCGTCATATCAGCCGACACGGACTAGCTGTAAATTGTCAGTAGTGTTAAATTTATACAGGGCGCAGGCTGCTGTACAGGGTGCTGGAGCCGAACAGCCATCAACCTCCCTCTTTCTCTCGCTCCCATCTCACTTTATTCTTCAAGGACAGGGCTCGAAGAGAAATAGAGCTTTACGCCTGTGGATTCCTGTCTGTGTACAGGTCAGGTGGAGGCAGAACAGGCAGTGCGCGCCGCGTCTCCTCGTGGATTTTCGCACACCACAAGGTCATAAAGCATTTTTCACCTCTTGCGCTTCTCGACGTTCCTCTCTCACCTCCAAGCATCCGACTGCCTCTTCAGTCTGATTCTATTCAAACGCTGGCATCTCTGAAAGAACCCCATTGAATGCATCCATCTCGTTCTTTTACATCGCATTTATTTCCAGGTCTGAGCCGGACTATGAAAGAACCACAAAGTCAATGGGAAAACAGAGGTCAGGGAGAGAAGAGGAAAAAGAGCCAGCCGGGTCAACAGAGTCAGAACTGAGCCTGAGAGTGGGAGCTGAAGTGAGCAATCAAGGGCCGGAGAGATTTTGGATTCCTTCGATGCAATGTGAAAAGCGAGTCTCTCCAGAGGATTACAGTGGCTTGTTATGACATCGGTTTCAGACGGAGATGAAGAGAGACAGCAAAACTCAGCATGTAAATACAACTCTGAACCCTCTTAAGCCCCGTAGATGGTCCACAGGGATAAAAGCACCAAGCGCGGGGGTGATTAGAGATCGATTTAGTGCAATCAAGAACCCCCTCTCTCGCCCGCGCTCATCTCTGTCAAATGGAGAGATCTCTGTTCTTGACAATTTCACGACAATTGAGGTTGAGAGAGGTGGAGGAAGTGTCAGTCGAAAGGCTAGAGAGCGACAAAGGAAGGGAGTCGTGGAGCGAGAGAAAGAAAAATAGCCATTTAGTGGGTGGTCATTGCTCATTGCATGTTTTAGTTGAACAAAGAACTACAGAGGGTTTGTGTTGGCCAAAACGGCTACTAATTAGGCTAATATGGAAAAGCTCAATCTGTGATCGAGCCCCACTGGCAGAGACAGATTGAGTCATAAGAAGACTTGAAAATACTGTATATACAGTACATGGCATTGCAATGGTATAAAGCAGTAAACACAAGCAAGAAACAACCAAGAGTGAAACCTAAAAAAAAAATCCCTAACCCTAATAAAAAAAATTTAAAAAATCATGCAGCCTCATGACTTAGCGTCCCACCAGTGACGATATACAGCCACATCGCACTGCTATGAGTGTGATATTGCGTTTATACAACAGTTCGACGGCATAATCGTGTTTAAAAATGAAAATCAAACACGGAGAGTCTCAAAACCCTTTTGTATGAGGAACTACTTTCATCCGCCATTCGATCATATCTGCAGCTGATGTCAGAACAGCAGAAGCTGTTACTAATTCACCAATGTCCTTTTAGAGCTAGTATTTGAATGATTCTCTAACATAATGACTAAAGTGATGACAAAACGGGTGATTTTGCTCACATTTTAAGATTATAAGGCTGAACTGCATGAAATGCCATCAATCTATAGAGATATCTCCCAGTATTTCTCTGTTGCAATTGGGAGATCACAATATTACCGTGGTATAAATACAGCACTACAACATACAAAAGAGTTTTTGCCGTTTTTGAACAAAGACAGGCTAATGGCCGCCGACGAGCTGTCTCTCAGAAATTATAAATATTTAAAATAGGCACTCTCCTTATAAATAAACTGCATAGTTGCAATCTAAACAACTACATTCTTGACTAAAAAGCCTCAAAAGTACATTATGTTGTCCAACAGTAGTAATATTTGCCAATCAGATTCAAGAACCAGACAGAACTGTTGTCCAGTTAAAGTCAGAATAACTAGCCCCCTTTTAACTTTTTTTTTCTTTTTTAATTATTTCCCAATTGATGTTTAACAGAAGAAGGAAATTTTCACAGTAGGTCCGATAATATTTTTTCTTCTGGAGAAAGTCTTATTTGTGTTATTTCGGCTAGAATAAAAGCAGTTTTTAATTTTTTAAAAAACATTTTAAGGTCAAAATTATTAGCCCCTTTAAGCCATATTTTTTTTCGATAGTCTACAGAACAAACCATCATTATACAATAATTTGCCTAATTCCCCTAACCTGCCTAGTTAATCTAATTAACCTAGTTAAGCCTTTAAATGTCACTTTAAGCTGTATAGAAGTGTCTTGAAAAATATCTAGTAAAATATTATTTACTGTCATCATGGCAAAGATAAATAAATCAGTTATCAGAGATGAGTTTTTAAAAGTATTATGTTTAGAAATGTGTTGAAAAAATCTTCTCTCTGTTAAACAGAAAATGTGGAAAAAATTAAAAATGGGGCTAATAATTCAGGTGGGCTAATAATTCTCACTTCAACTGTATATATATATACTGTGTGTGTGTGTGTGTGTGTGTGTGTGTGTGTGTGTGTGTGTGTGTGTGTGTGTGTGTATAATACACTGTAAAAAAATTATTGCTGCCTTACATTTTTTAGTTGAATCAAATGAAGTTTATCAATCAAACTGACTTAAAATATTAAACATTGTAAAACTCAAACATCTATAGTTAAAACCTGATTAAACTTAAAAACAAGTTAAAGCAACATAAAAATGTGTTGTCTTGACTTGGTCTTGTCATTTAAATTGTTACAGTGTACTACTAAATTATAAAACCATAGCCTTGGATATCCAGACATTCATTCATTCATTCATTCATTTTCTTTTGGCTTAGTCTCTTTATTAATCAGGGGTCGCCACATCAGAATGAACCGCCAACTTATCCAGCATATGTTTTACACAACAGATGCCCTTCCGGCTGCAACCCAGTACAGGGAAACACTTATACACACTCACATTCACACACATACACTACACTGTACTAAATTCCCAGAATTTCACAATATGTTACTGTAAGTTTTCACAGTAAATTACATTACTGTGACTTTACAGGATTTAACTGTTAAATTTTATGTATTCAGAATTTTATTTTGAAATTAAGGCAGGCATCATGATTACAGAAAATTACTGTAAATTGGCTATATCTTTTGCACGTTAGTTATAGGAATTCACACACATTTAACATTTTATTCAGCATAGAAATTAATACACATTAACGTTTATGCTAGTACAGGCACTTTTTTGATATTTAAAAATATTTACAGAATTATTGTTATTATGAAGTACCTCACAGTAAGGCACTGTATGTAAATTTACAGTAAAGTACTGTGAAATTAATGGAATTATTATCCAGTAATTTACTGTCAATTTAAAATCAAATAATTTACAGTGTATGGCCAATTTTTTTTTATTCAATTCACCTATAGCGCATGTCTTTGGACTATGCGGGAAACCCATACTAAACGGGGAGAACATACAAATTTCACACAGAAATGCCAACTGACACAGCCGGGACTCGAACCTGTGGCCTTCTTGCTATGAGGCAACAATGCTAACCACTGAGCCATCGTGTAACCCCTTCAACAGAACAAAAAACTCAAATTGGTCAAGGGTGAGTAAATAATGGCAGAATTTTCATTTTTGTGTGAACTACTGTTTCCCTTTTTCAGTTTAACTTAATTTGTGTGCAAATGACACTTAGTTAGATATTGCATTATCTAACGCCTCGACAATGACATGATACGTTTAAAACAAAGCTTTAGTGTCTGAATTCTTTTTAGGGGCCACAATATATTTACATGTTAGAGAGAAAGAAAGCAGTTGGATGATTGTGCCTAAAAACGTCCTTTGGCATCAACTGACAAATCCAATAGCATCTTTCTATCCTTTTAACATATGAGCTTTCACAGATGACAGACCATGTGAAATTGGGACTTGAAAAAAGAAAGAAGAAAGAAAACAGAAAACAGCGAGCTGCCTCTTGACATTAAGGAGAATAACAAGAGCGAAAGAAGGAGACAGACAGACAGAGAGGGAGAAATCTGTCATGCTTAAAGCCCTTTTGCCAAATTGCTCGCCCTCGATTTGGCAGCATTGGTCATAGTCTCCCTCCGCTCTCTCCGACTTCTGCCTCGTCCCTTCAAAACAGCGGAAAAAAAATGTATAAAAAAAGTGGAGAGAGAAGAAAGACGAGATGCCGGTCTGTCCTCTGAACGACAGGGAATCAGAGAGAGGCAATAATAGGGTTTTTTGAAGAATGCACAACTGAACTTTATGGCTGCCTTGCTTGAAAGGACGAGTTAGAAACGAGAAGGAAAAAAGCGGTGGTGATTTCTTTGGGATGTGCCTCTAGCTGTGCCGCCTCCTCCATGTGTGACGGTGGGGGCAGAAGGGCATGAGGGGGAAACCGCTCGCCACTTGACTGCCAACCACTGCTGCCAGGGAAACTGCTCCACTGCTGCTGTGGAAACAGGCCTAGATCGAAACCGCCATTGAGCAACCACAAAGGTAAACCTGGCATGAGATTCAAGAAGCTTTTAAAGGCTGAGCTACAGCATACCTGCAATACAGAGAGGGAGAATGATGGGGTAAAACTGGTAATCTTGCACTTTCTTTAACCAGCTGAAAATGTGCTCTCAAATTTTTTTTCAATGTCTTACCGGTATTTTACTCCAAAAAAGTCCCTATAAGGACAAAAAATAGGGAAAGAATTTAACGATTCCAGGGACGATTCCAGTTAGTAATGGGCGATATAAACGATATGCGATATAAACGATACAAAATTGGCCTACGATAGAGATTCTAATTCTATTGCACTATCGCGATAATGCATGTTTGATGACGCAATCTACCCGCGAAATTATGAGCAACGAGCTGCAGCCGGCTGCAACGCATCATCTTGAATAAACAACAGTGCGACCATTTCGCTCGAATTTGCGACAAAAAATAATAAGCTCGATTGATAACTTAATTCACTCGGCCACGGTAAAACAACATGCTCTTCACACTAACTTATGGTGTATTACGTTGGAAATCTATTGTGACTGTAGGACATGCTGAGCTCTCAACAACAGCACTAAGCAACGCATGGCACCGAATGGCGACGTGTCGCACAACTTGCGAGCCTCATGCATGGCATATCGAGGCTTGTCACAAAGATTCACACAGCGCTTCCCACACAGATTTTACCTGGGCGGCCGTTATATTAATGGGCGGCCCGGTTCTGTGTTCGCGAGAAACTGAGAACACTCTGCCACAGACTCGCTCGCATGCTCTGCATGCAGACCCACAGAGACGCGCTGGATACAGAAGAGCGCGAAGACTAAATAGACTGATCCAGCTCATTATTTGGGGTGACAATACGTTTTCCCCGGACATGTCCGAGAATCTGCTTTCGCTTTCGATATTAATTGTATTCATTTTTGCATTACTTTTTAAGCAAACTTTGTCTGGTGCGTCTCAATCTCTAAGGAGCACCAACAGCAGACAGAGAGAGAGTGAGGGAGAGAGAGAAAGAGCAGATCAAGACACCAGTTTTAATTTCATTAGGAGAACAAAATGTTTAAAATCAAATGTGTTACCTTAGGCTGCAGGTTAGAAATATGTTTTTATTTAAAGTATCTGCAATACACAATTTTATTTGACTAATTTAATACTGGAAGTATTTTCAGTACAGTGTAAGTTCCTTAACTAAACACCAGTTTTTGTTCTCTGCAACTTGGCATTTAGGAACCAAGGACTTAAAAGAAAAGTCTTTCTTTCTAAAAGGCACTACATTTAGGTTATTTATCTGCAACATTGTGTTGTTTAATTACAGTTTTGCTTTTGCACAATAAATGTTCTCAAAATGACATGCAACGTTTCTTTATTTCTTAAAAAAAAAATAGCAGTTTGGCTTTCCTAAGGGTCTATGTAACCTGTTCTGAAATGGTTCTATTATAATTTATATATCGCAATATATATTGTTATCGCAAGAGGCTGCAATGTATATCGCAATATGGATTTTAGGCCATATCGCCCATCCCTAATTCCAGTTAATGATTAAAGTTTCTTAATATTTAAAGGGATAGTTCACACAAAAAGCAATTAAGTGGTTCCAAACTTCCTAATCATTGACATCCACGATAAGAAAAACAAAGGATGTTGTCACAATCACCAGCGATCTAATCCTTACAGATCGCTGGTAAACAAAGATCGCATAGAACTACAAATCCGCCATTATATGGACTACCATTATAGGGGAGTCGAGCTCCCCTAGCTCCCCTGTAGTTCGCACCCTAGTACCATGCCTCTGACTGAACTCGTACAAATTTGTATGAAACCGAAAAAAAAAATACATTGAATTAACAACTGCTTGCATTTTAGTGACTTGAATTGCCGGGGTTTGTAATTTAGGTCCTGAAATTTAACACGGCTGAATTTAACATTTAAGCTGTGATTATTTCAATTTAAAACACAATTTCATACCTAAATTCAATACTTCACATTCAATTACCTGATTTCACTTCCAAAATATTCAGTTCTGTTTAAAAATACAAAGTCAAATATTCAAAAGACTTTTATTTTGGTTCAAAAATTCACTTCAATACATTTAGTGTAATTCGTCTGTTAAAATTTGATATTACATCCGGGAACTGCAGGAAAAGCAATAGATTGCAGATAGCAGAGTCGATAGATTGCAGATTGCTTTTTCACCAACAGGTGGAGATTGACCAATTTAAAATTTTTAAACCAGTGAATAGGAGAGGAAAAACAGTTAATAACGGCACAAAAGTAGCATTTAATATTAATATCAATGTCTTGGACATTATAAGTAAGCTAATAAAAGGATCATGAGTAGGCCTAAAATAAGTAAATGATTTATATTTTGCCCTAATGTAATAAAAGTCAGCTGGGGATCACGTAAACCTCATTCCTCAGAACTCAAGAGGTGATCCAGCAATCTTTCACCTCCTCATTTAGCGTCTCCCACTGCGGTATTGCAGGTTTGCCCCTGCTCGGACCGGTAGGGTTACATGCACGTAAAAGTGGTGAAAAAGCAATCTGCAATCTATCAAATCTGCTATCTGCAAATCTACTGCTTTTCCTGCAGTTCCCGGATGTAATGTCGAATTTTAACAGACGAATTTGAGCCACTGAATTTATGGAAGCAAAATTTTGAACTGAAATAAAATGAACTGAAAATTGTCTTGAATATTTGACTTAGTATTTTGAAACCGAATTGAATATTTTGGAAGTGAAATCTGGAAGTTGAATATGAAGTATTGAATTTAAGTGGGAAATTGTGTTTTGAATTGAAATATTCACAGCTTAAAACAGCGGTGTTAAATATCAGGACCTAAATTACAAACCGCAGCAATTCAAGTCACTAAAACGCTAACAGTTGTTAATTTTTTTCAGTTAGTGCTATTCGACAAGCTTTTTATTTCAATACTTTTGCCATTGATTTTGTTTTATAGAAGTGCCAATCAACCAGGTTTTGTGAAAAAAAAATTGTACAAATTGATATGATTTCATTGACACGAAAACGTAATTTTATTTTTAAAAAAAGGGTGCACCTAAACCCCACCCCTAACCCTATCCCTCAGTGGGCGATGAGCAAATCGTACTGAAATGTATGAATGAGATCATACAAATTGATACGATTTAGCCACTAAATCATAAAATGACGAATAGCCATGAGACTGCGCTGAAACATCCCAACAGTGCAGTCAGAAGTCAGACTACATCAACTGCACCATTGATTCGTGATTCATTCTAAAATAAAGTCTAGTACTCATCAGTTTCACACAGCGGGTTTTCCATGTTTCTTGCAATGCTGCTGAACACATATTGTACATATTAGGGCTGGGCGATATGGCAAAAAAAAAAATCTCGATTTTTTCATAAAGTTTGACCGATTCACGATTTCGATTTCGATTTTTTTATTTATTTTTTTATTAATTTTTTTTTTTACTGTGTAACTACCTTACCAGCTTACCTTGTTCATTTAAATTTAAATAAATGCTGAAACTAGTTTTTTTCATGCTCACTTGTAAAAGAAAAGCAATAGTGTGACTAAACGTGGTTATGGCACTCTCTCATATAGGGATGCTAAACATAGCTACAATAGAAGTCACAGCAGGTCATATGTTGTGCAGCTTTGGGCAAATTTTATTTGGAGAGAAAATGACCAAAATGTAACTTGAAGATTGAAAAGGATTGGAGGGGAAATAAATATTTCAAATAACAGAAAAATAAACAATGATAATGCAACAATAGTTTATCTGTATTAGTGGCATGGCAGAAATATATATTTAGACAGGCCTTGTCAAAGTGAGCTGGCACTTTCACTAATAAAAAATATAGCACTTAAATTATTTCATAACAATCAATAGAATAACAGCGGTTTTATATCAAAAAATGGTAATGATATAAAATATACTACATTTTGATGGTAAAATATAACCATTTAAACGATTTCAGTATTTAAACATTAAATAACGAATGCATCAAGTTAAATATAAAAAAAACGAATGAAACAACACAGCATATCAGGATATAAAGGACTATATTTAGCAAAATGCTGCTCTTTTATCTTTGTAATTTTATAGTTTTATTTTTGTTATTTTAATTATTTTTTGTCTTCATAAATAACTACGAGCTATAGACAAATATCTGCTTGACGTTTTAGAAAATATTTGTGCGTAGCAACACCAGTATATATTAAAGATCACCGTGAAAAAAAAAAACCCACAGAAACCTGTTACATATCTATATACATTTAAAGGTCTATCTTATATTTAACTGAATCGTATAATGGCCTATAGCTGAAATGTTGGAAATTGCTCTATTTTTATAAAACATTTGTCGATACGTATTGATATTTTTTGGAGTAAAAACTGCCGACATTTAAGAATCCATATATATTTTATTCATTCATTCATTTTACTTGTTTATTGGTGCACATATGGGTTATGATTTAATTCATACAGTACCTTGACAGCTACTGTGCCACTCCGTAATTCAAGCAAAAGTCCAAATTAAAGAAAGATTTGACTTTCTGCGGTGACCGACATTTACAACACGCCGTAACTGTTCTTCAGGTGGTGCGCGGGTCCCCGTCTCGCAGCTCGCGCGGGAGACACAGACGGCTGCGGGACGCGAACAACAGCACGACGCGCATGGAAACATTCACGAAGCTGGCTGGCTGACTGCGGGGCGCTTGTTGCTCTAGCGGGAAAACGTCCCGGTGTTCCCAAAGGCCGGTCCGCCCTGGCGCGCTTCCGCTACCAGCTGTGGCAGCACATCAACAGAGCCGCGACGTCAACACACAGAATCAGCACAATTCAGCATGGTTGTCTAACAGTTTAGAACGGTTTGGCACAATAGGGGAAAAGCGGCTTTAATATTTTTATTAAAAAACCGCGATTCCTCGATTTTGTAAAAAATAAAATCGTCTTAAAACGTAAATTCGAATTAATCGAAAAAATCGGAAAAACCGCCCAGCCCTAGTACATATTACTTTTTTCTCGATTTCAGCCAGCTCAAGGCAATATATGTGCGCAATATATGCAGCAGACGGTCAGTGAACAGACTGTGGGTGGTTTGTGGGTGTGCCGTCTGAGAGTACCAAGACATAACTAACATTGTGCGTGCAATAACAAACCCGTGCAATCTTAAAAGGTCACTTGGATGGTGTTAGGCTCAATACCATTGCAACATATCTCCGGCTGGGACGAAGCAAGTAATCTTACACACTTCACCCACTCAGAATCCTAAAAAAGCTCGGACTGTAAGCACAGTTGAAAGAAAGACGGCTTTTTTAATATAGGTTATTAGTTTCCTGCCCCCCATAGAGTTCTAAATAATTTCTGAACGCAACAAAGTCCAGATGGAAAACCTCTCACTGCGCCCAACTTTATTACGTGGTTACAGCTCCAAGGTTTAATTTCTCTCATGATTTTTTTTTCTTATTCCTCCCTTTCCTTCTCTCACTACATAGTGAGATCCCTGACACTCAATTTACAGCCTCACCATCTCTGTCAATCTCAATCTTATACTCTCTAAAAATATATTCACACACAGGCCTCGATTTTAGCCCGGGGCGGCAATTGTGGAAGGCAAACTATTTTCTTGAGAGCTTTTCTCTCTTTCTTTCTCTCTCTTTTCTCTGCTGTCCCACTCACCGGGTTGTCAGTGGTTTATTGATTAAGCGGTGAGAGAAGAAGGTCTTTCAGATCTCTCTCCGCACTAATCAGGAGAGAGGGAGCACTTGTGGATGGAGCACAAACTCAACGTGGTCATTTCTCAGATGTCAGTGATCAGAACAAGACAGGACTTTGATAGGAAAACACACACATAAATACATATTTGATTTTCTAACAGTTGCACTGGGAGCTTTTCGTCTGCTGTTTTTTTTTATACAAAATTAGTCTAGAAATTTTCATTCAATTTTTAAATTCACTATTAACGTTATTTATCATTAGTGTTAATCATTATATATAGCGATTATCAATACATGATTTAAATTAATATTAATAAACTCATCATAGTAGTAATAATTGTTATAGATGTGGCCGATCAGACACATAGTTATTTTGCTTTATTCAACAAATAATTCACCGTCAGCCTCTCCTACCCAGAAAAAGATTGGATGGTCAGTGTGTAATACGATCAGGGCTTGGCATTAACTTTTTTCATCACCATCTACTGTGGCTAGTAGTTTTCCAACATTACTAGCCACTCGCCATTTTCACCAGCCACAATTTTGTTGTTAGGAAAATATATTTTATATGCATAAATTTGACTTTGGCATGCTAAAATAGCTTAATTTAGACTTTGTGTTATGTCCACATGCCTCCTCATTTATTTAACTTTTTTGTGTGTATGAACTTGCTCAAAGAGCATGAGCAAATGGGCTGTGGTTTCAGTGTCGCATTGCAATTGGTTTTTATTTCACAGGACTTTTCAGAGCTCAACACTGAGGATTTACAAAATTTATCTCTGACCACACCAAAAATACATAAATAATTATTTCTTAGCCACAAATGTTAAATAATATGTCAAAACATGCCAAATATAGCTGTATACATACTCTTTTTATTCAACAAAACCTTTCTTAAAAAACAATTACATAAAAAAAAAACCATTGCCATGTATCTAGACTAGGCTATCACAGCTAAAAGTCTCTCAGATCACTAGTTAACTACACATACATGAGGAGTTAATCTCCTATTAAAGCAATGTTATTGTAACAATGATAATTAAACAATATTATCAAAAATAACCGTAAGCAAAAGAAAGCAGGTGAAAAAACATATGTGATATTGGAAGGATGATCACGCGCACATGGGTAACGTTAGGCCCATAATCTGTTCTGTTCAAAGAACAGTTAAAGCAAAACCGGCAACTGCTGCTGCTTACAAAAAGACATATTTTAGAAACATCCGGAGCTTTTGGAAGCAGCACGAGTGTGCACGAGCATCACTTTTTGTTCAGTCTATTTGAAAGAGAACCAATCGCAGCAGTTGCGTTTCCTCTAGGCACAGTTGCTTCGCGCCAGGAAACGGGAGCGCGCATGCCTTTTAAAACAGCCGTGCGCATCACATTACCTGTGCGCGCGAGAGATCATACTCTCATTCGGTATTCACCTGCTTTCCTTGAGAGTGTCTGTCTAACCCGCCACGGCTGAAATCTACCCGCATTTGGCGGGTGTTAATATAAAGCCCTGTATACGACTCCAAGGTATTTACGACATGAAAGCAATGCGCTCAGAAATGGACACAGAAACATGGTCAAGCTTCTATACGCTCCTTGCTTAAGACTGATGCTTTAAATTTAAACCTCTATTCTCTCTTTATGTGTAATCAGGTGTTTTGCAACAAGTGTCTTGCTCATGTATTAATATTATGGTTTTAATACTCCTCTACTCTCTAACTCTACCACAGCTAAACCAGATCATAGATGGTTCATGTTTGATGTCCCTGCAAAACTAATTTGGTGTACTGAACGATCATTTACATTTTATGTTAATATGTGTGCAAAATATTAAGATTTTAAGAAACTTTAAACAGACCTTTGCAAAAATGGGTAATCCTCACAGCTCTGACAATCCCATCTCCGATACCTTTCTTTCTTTCTTTTCCGTCGAGAGTAAGGTTAAGTTTAGTTTGCCGCGAAACCAGAAGTCGACACGACTAGTCCTTTTGCCACCTCAAAAACTTGAAACGACAGACTTCACCCCACTCCAAGCCTCACAGGACCAAGAGCCGACCACAAGTTAACCACGTGGGAACCCCGCTCAACAGAGGGAGTTCTTCACATCACAAAAAGAACGCAAGTAACGCCTCCAGATTACCACTGAACTGGTGTAAATTAAATGTAACCCTAAAGAAACCTTAGAAGGATTAAACTGATTATTTTTGGTTTGCTTGGTTTGTTCTTACAGAATCCGAGGTTTTTCCATCATTACACTCTCTCAAACTCTTATTTTTCCTCATTTACTCTTTTCTACAACCTGTATGAATGTGTGTTTCTGTTAGATTAGTCAATAAAGTTTCATTTTGTATAAATGAAGGTGCCTGTGCATATTTATGAATCTAATGTCTTGAACTTCGATCTTGTTACCCTGCTTAAACATAAATGGGTTTTTATTTTTGATAGCAACAACCGTAGTTGAAGTCAACTGTGCGTTCGAACAATCACCAGATGATTCGTTTGTTTGGATTTAAAGAGTCGATTCTTTTGAAGCCCCCTTCAAATGAATCATCAATTCACTTTGAGCTAATTCGATACATAATAGTAATACCAACAACAGCTAATTAAATACACCAATAAAACAATATTATTATTACTAGTAGTAGTATTAATAATCATATTTATACATTTAATTTATATATACCATATATATGTATTACTTAATGTTCCATTTGTCAACAAAAAAGTATGTATTAATCATAGACATCATACACTGTAAGAAATGCAGGGTTCCACACTATTCAATCATGTTGTCCCAACACAAATTGATTGAGTTAGCTAAACTCAAGAATTGTGTTGTTACAGTGTTATGTTTCAGTAGTTTGAACAAGCAGCAAAAAATTGAGTGTAGATTTCAACATAAATACAACTTTTGATTTTAATACTTTTTTAGTAAATATTGTTCAGTCAAACTGAGCTAACTGTATTGCTTAATGTACACTCAAAAAATATTTTTTTTTTGTTCAAACTACTTAATTAAAATGAGCTGAAACAACACAATTCTTGAGATTTCATTGTGACAACTTATTTTTTATGTTCAATCGACATAAATCTGGTAACTATTTTAGTTAATAAGTTAACTTAATCGATTTGTGTTGGGACAACATGAATGAATTGTGTGGAACCCTGCATTTTTTACAGTGTATAATATAGACTAAAAAAAATTATGTCTGCAAAATTGTTGCAAACAATTTATGTGTTGAATTTAAGGAAACAAATTTAATTTAGTAATATTCAACCTAATTTGTTTGTTTAAATTCAGCCCATATAAATTGTTTACAACCACTTAATAGTGATGACAAGGGGAGTATCGGCGATACCGATCTGATACTGTCCAAAAATAACTGTTTGGGAAATTAGAGTAACAAGTAGTGTACTTAAAAGTGTCACTTCATACTGAATACGAGACATATTTTGAATTATTCTTGTTTATTGTTTATCGATGAAGAATTATCATGCAAAAAAAGAGCCAACTTACATATATATTGACAGCATCTGAGCATGTATATCTTTAAACGCCTGCCTGAACATCTTTAAAAAAACATTCACACTTCTACGTTTAGTGACATGTTAATCCGGTTCCCCTGAAAGTGTTTTTAACCTTTTTCCGTTGTTTTATCATTGTCACAAAAAAAACCAAGCCCCCAAAATACAGCCACATCGCCCCATTTTCTCCCTCTGTACCTGGATAGTGCCTGCCTGCTGCACCTAAGGACTCTGAAAGCGATGTCTTTTTCGCCCTAGCAACACCTGTGCCTCTCCTTTCCTCCTCTTCTGACCGCCTAGTCATGATGTTGTCATATTCTGTCTTGTGATTTATATGTCGATGTTTGATTAGGTTTGTAGTATTATCACAGTACCTCACTGTTTTGTTACACGTGTCACAAACTGCATCGTTTGAGTTTAAAGTGAAGTAGCTCCACACATACTTCGCTTGTGGTCACTCATATCCAATGACAGCGTGACTGAGCAACATGTGCCAGTGGACTGAGTGGCTAGCTAGCTCTGCAGTTGTACAGTGCCATATTACGCACATTACTTGGCAGGCGGAAGAACAAGTAGTTCAGACAAAGTTGCCATTATTCAGATAAACGAGGGTAATTGTGGTTACCTTCCACTGTATTTCTATTTCCAATAAAATACATATATGCTCCAAATTATTGAAATATCAATATTTTGATAAGATAATCGATTCTAAAACATATAAAGCTGGTATCGGAGATATCGATATTTTAGTATCGACATATGTAAATCCAAGGAGTCATCTTTGAATGCTTTTTTTCAGTGTAATAAAATACTTATTGTTTACTATAAAATCTTATATAGTTCTTTTTAGGAATGAAATTTCTCCCATGTTAACATAGTTAAAGTGATAGTTAACTAAAAAAATGAACCTTTACCCATTAATTACTGACCTTTAAGTGATTCCAAAGTTCCCTTTTTTTGCTGAAGACAAAAAAAGATATTTGAAGTGTTTGGAAATCGGTAGCCATTGACATCCAGACAGGTCATAGTAGCATGTAAATAAAATACTATGGAAAGTAAATGGCTAATGGCTTTCAACATTCTTCAAAATATCTTTTTTTTTTGCATTCAATGGATAAAAGAAACGTAAACAGGTTTGAGACAAGTAGAGGATGAGTAAATTATCTCTTTAAAGATATAAAATCTTTCCCAGAGATGGGTTGCGGATGGAAGGGCATCCGCTGCGTAAAACATGTGCTGGATAAGTTGGCGGTTCATTCCGCTGTGGCGACCCCGGATTAATAAAGGGACTAAGCCGAAAAGAAAATGAATGAAGGAATGAATGAAGATATAAAATCAAAAGCATCTTAAGAACTTAACACTGCATGACCTCAGATGGTTCTTGATGGCTCATTCTCTGCCTCCTTTTTACTATTAAAAAATACATTCTCTCCATTACTACAGTCAGACATCAGACTCACAGAATTACACAGACAAATACACTCCAGGAACTGTTAAACCATTGTTTTAATTGCTGTCATTTTCCACTACTTACATTACCTCTTAAAACCTGCAATTGACCAGCCCACTTCAGCTCTGACTGCAGACACTTAATGTAAATGAATAACATTAGGCTGCTATTCACGATGTGAAATCAAGCTGGCCCTTCTAACTCCTTCTAATAAATACTGTGATTGATGTATCGGTTCATTAAACTAAAAAAAATCATTTTTTCCCCCCTTTAAGGAATGTTCAAGTACTCCAAGTCTCCTAGTAAGTTCAAAAACACTGATTCGTTTAGGAAAAAATCAAGGTGCTCCCTCTCAATAATTCACTGAACCGTTAAATACATTTTTTGAACAAATACTCATTCATTCACCCAGTAGTTTAATTCAGAAACATAATCTAATACAATATGAACAAGCTGTATTCACCTTTATTTTATTTTTTTTGCAATGCAAAAGTAAGCGCTTTTCTGTGATTGTGTTAGACTTCTGATTAATATGGGTAAATGACTAAGGATGTACTTACACTAGGTACAGTTGCCTTGAACTGTGCCAAAGCGTGATTGTTCCCCCTCCCCTCTCCCCCAACAGCCTGCACTCACACTGCATTTTGCCTTCTGAACCTGAGCAAGCTTACGTCATCAATGATGAGACTGTTCAGCTTAAAAGGAAGAGAAGCGCTCTAGCTCAGCACAGTGGACATTGCTTTAGTTATATCGTTTTAGTTGTTTGGGATGCAGTGACACGCAATCAAATATTTTGCTAAACAGATCCACCACTTTTGACACTCAAATTATTATAAAAGTCTTTTGACTTTTTTTGAAGGATGTTTGCTGAAGGTACAACTGACATGCAGCGAAGGGTTTGTATCTTTAATCAACTATTACAGTTCGTGTTCTTTGAAAAGTAAGAATGATTAATAAATCAATATGAAACAGTCCCTTAAAAGTGACGTTGAGTCTTTAGTTATGCACTCAGACACACTTACTCACACTATCGCACCAAAGTCCAACCGCAATGCGCTCTGGCACACCTCTTCCAACAGGGCCAGGGCTGGTCAACTGAACCGCACATGGGCCCAATTCAGAGCACTCACACTTGTCAAACGAACAGAGAAACGCGCATGGGCACGGTTCGGATAGCATAGTGTGAGTGCGCCCTAATGCTGTGTTCACACCAGACGTGGAACGCGCAGATAAATCGCGATATACTCGCGTAAATAGACGTGTGAACATTTGAGTTTACTCGCTTCATTCGCACATCAAACTCCACTTCATTCGTGCGTCGAATTCACTTCAGAACAGACGCGGATTCGCGTCATGGGCAGGGCTTCTGTCTGCCCGGAGACTGTAGCTTCATTGCTAAATAGCTAACATGGATTTTATTGATAAAATAACTGAGTTTATGTGCTTTTATAAAGGCTGAGTCCACTAGATACTTTCAGAGGTGCACCCAGCTCTGTGAGCTCATAAACTCCTCCATAAAACTTAACCTGGATGACGGAGGCTTTCAGCGGTGCTTCTGACTGAGCCAAGCCCAGTTTGATGAACTGTTGTCGGTGTCGGCTGGAGGATTTCCCCCGGGACACCAACAATAGGTGCTACATCACAATCATGCCCCCACAAGAGCAAGCTCCCGATTGGTTAACGCGGCGCGAATATCTGCAGAAGTTCAGATTTTTGAACTCGCGCAAAACGCGCCATCCGCGCCGCGCCATTCGAGCTTAGCGCGCCGCAGGATGCCTATTCGCGCGTTTGAATTGACTTAACATGTAAATCACTCGCGCTTGACGCTTCTTCCACGTCTGGTGTAAACGCAGGATAAGGGTAACAAATGGCAGTAAATGCTCAATCTGCTTGTAGAGTACATTAAAGGTGCCACAGAATGATATGGATATAGGCATACAGTAGATGAAATAGTAAGATTTCAGTTCAGAGAAATGGCATACCATAAAACTCAAACCCCATTGTTTCTTTGTTCATAAGTAACTTCCATGAATATAAAATTCAAATGAAAAAAGCCCAATCGCAGCAAAATACACACTGGGATGATACTTGAATTTTCCAGTTCAACGTGTATGTTGTGAAATTTGCACTATATTTTTGTAGGCAACAAACACATGTAAACTGCTGAATATAAGTGTTAAATGCATAACTGCCAACATATGTCTGTGAAAATCCAGGAGACCAGAGAAAAGGGGGGTGGGAGTTTGTCTGAATAAAGACTGATTTATACTTATGCGTCGAGTGATTGGCGTGACCCACGGCGCCTGCCTTGCACGTAGTCGTACATTTATAGTTCTGCGTGCTGTTGTGTTGCCCAGCAATAACACTTCCAAAACGCTAGCTGGCAATAGCCTATGTTTTGTTCCTATGTATTGAGTATCTTTGCCGGTGTTTTTTTGTTTTTTCTGATTGCTACCTTAATGTACAAGTAGCTAAAACTCGCTCATTCAGAGGCGGGAACTGGTGGACAATGGACATGCAACAACATTAATCATAAGGTAAGCACAAAACAGCAGTTTCCATCTGGAGCTCCTTCATAGGACTCCACACTTGTAAACACTCGCTCCAACGGCCTTGCGGCTCTTAGCACCGCCCACACTCATCACAGCTACCAAGCTAACCAATCACAGAGCTTGCGCTACACGTGGTTGCAACGCATAGTTAGTTACATTTTTGAGAGGTGTGCGTCACGTGCCACAGTGAGGGCTTTGCGACCATATGAATGCTGTGCCGGAGCATATGCATGCGCTTGATGCAAGTATAAATCAGCCTTAACACAGTTGAGAACTGGAAGGTGGGGGAGGTTTGTGGTGTTAGTAACTGTACTATGGACCAGGATCTTGGGCGACTGCAGCGATCGGATATTATATCAAGGTTGGCGACCGGGGGTTTTACAGACTGTACCAAAAAGCTGAGGGACTGAGGGAGGGAAGGGAGTTATGGAATTATGGGAGTTTTCCGGGAGAAATAACCAAACGGGAGGGTGGTTGGAGATGGGTCTGAAATACGGGAGACTCCCAGGAAAAAACGAGTGTGTTGGCAGGCATGGTTTAATGAACATTATTTATCGTGCCATATCACTCAGCTCTTACTGTCATTTTTCTGGAGTGAAAGACCAGCAATAAATGGTGTAGTAGTTTATATTCATTCATGTCTATGTTTTCATAGAAGTAAACATTACATTAAAGTGTCAGAACAGAGCTTATTAATATTCATAACCCTTCCAAATATGGTCTAAATCATCTATCGCATACTAGGGCCAATTCATCGGATTTAAAATGGATTAGTCAAACTATTTCTGGAGATTTTTTTACACTTACCTAAGCAACCAGATCCCGTTAATGTAGATATCAGATAACAAGTTTAACATATTGTATCTATGCATTTTATTGCATCTTTAAAATAATTATTTTATGATAAGAAAATACCAGTTTGCATCCAAACTTACAAACTGTTTTGAATGACAAAAAAATGAACGAAAGAGAATGAGACTGGACGTTTTGACACAATTAAGGTAAAATGGCCAAGTCCACGCAAAATTATGTGAAAAGTCGGATAAAACCAACCCGCTGAGGAAAACTGCTCGAAAACTGCAACACATTCAAGTTCATATGAGACATTTAGTCCTTAATTTAAAGGGCAGAAAGTATTTACTTGGAGGTAAAGGAAAATGTTTGGCTAGACATATTAAGAATTGATCAAGAGTGGTTGTAAAGGGCACGGACACAGTTTGTGCTTAGCATGTCCAACTGTGCACTTTTAATTTAGCTGAGTTTGGTTTTAAAGAGACAGATGCCAGGTGCCCTTTAAGTCGAATACGTTTGCCATTTCCTTTACAATGATACAAGCAAATTTAATAACGGCCTCCGGGGCTTTACTGCAGCCACAGTTGTGTGGGATGCATTTAGTCTGACTTTGATACAGATTAATGAAATGTCACTTAATTGAGGGGGATTTGCCTGTTGAAAGAGGGTCCAATTTCAGCCCTTGTGTCACATTTAGCCCGGGAGGTGATTGATTGAGTTGACTGTTGACCGTGTTGAACCGGGTCACAATTACACAACATTTCCTTCTCTTTCAGTTTCTCATCAGCCCAAAGAGCTACTTTCCCCCACCGCATATGAAACATGCTCACATTTTTATTAGTATATCTGTAGTGGGACTTTCTTCAGAGGGAACAGCATGGGGAAGAAAGAGCCCTTATGAGGTGTGTTTTTCCCGCAGAGGAGTTTGCTGAGCAGATACACTTTAAACCTAAAGGCTTGAAAACAAGCAGAGAGTTTGAAGCGGTTCTACAAAAGAGCGGCCCTGAAGGAGAGAGCTCTACGTTGCACCGAATATGTTTACACAAACAGCGATTTTCCAAAAGTATATGGTATTCTGGGGTTTAGGGTGGGCTAAGTAGACTGCTATCGCGAATATATCTAATTTCAAAGATTTAATTGGTAAACTCATCTGCCAAAATGAAGACAGAAATGGTATGCACTCAGCTGCTTGTTAACAGTGTTGGGGAAAGTTACCTTTGAAAGTAGTGCATTACAATATTATGTTACTCCCCCAAAAAAGTAACTAATTGTGATACTTAGTTTTTGGAAAGTAATGCATTTTATTACTTTCGAGTTACTTTTCCTTACCTGCCTGAGGTTTGATCTCTTTCAGAACTTGCAGGTGTCTTTTCACCTTTTTTTATAGAGAAGCTCTGCATTTAACAGCCACCTATAGAACCTACACCTTCATTTTCCTTTAAAAAATGTAGGATAAAATTATATTTTGAGAACTTTCTGAGCCTAGAAATATACATGCAGTTAAATGAAAGCATGTGAAGTTATGCGTTTGCTACTTTTGAATGTTGTGTGTTATTAGTTAAGTAAATTCACTGTCCATTGAGATTACAATAAAGCCTAAGAGTACTAACATAAAATTATTTATATTAAGGCAAATACAGATTTTAAATCTTTAAAATGTTTTATAATAAAATGAACAGTAAGACGATAAAACATCCCCAAATCAAAACAAATCTTTGAGCTTTATACATTTAATAAACTGCTTCACGTGGCCTTAACAAATGTGCAAATCGTTTCCCAAAAGAGAAAAAATCGTACTATATTACAAAACATGTACAGTACAGTAACGTTAGACAGGCATCTCTTCAACAGTAAAAGCAATAACCATTTTTTTTTTTTGAGTTTAGTCGAATTAATTGTTTTACCTGGAGAACATGAACTGATGGCAATCATAGCTGAAGGTGGGGCGCGCGGGTGTAGTGCTTCGCATCCAGTTTTGTTTGTTTGTTTGTTTTTATTCGATGTCGTGTTTCTTGCTGTTGTCAACAGGTTTACTTACACATAATCTACACTTAACAACAATCCACTTCTTTTCTTCGATAAGTTTAAAATAACAAGAATCCATTGCAAAATGTAAGTCTCCGGCCTGCCATTGTTTCTGTTTCTGACTGTCTGTAGCGGTCACAGGCGAAGGCGATTCGCGAATGAATCGAATGAATCGTTTGTTTTAACCGGATCTTCTAAGTGAACTGGTCGAACCAGTTTATTTGAACGGAGTTGTTTTGAAACGGTTTGCATCTTCAGTAAGTACAGTACTAACATACCCCCTCTGACTCAAAATAAACCCCTATCAGTTAGTAGAACAGTTAGTTAGTTAGTAGATTCAGTTACTAAAACAGTACACTGACTCATCTGCTGTGAAAAAAAGAGACCTGATGATGATGAGTGCGAGTCGACTGTCTGTTTTCTCGCAGCATGCTCTCTCATTGAGTGTGTGATTCAACCTGACTAAGGTCATTTTTATTCCGCAATATATTTTGTAAGAGCCAATTAAGCAAGGTAAAAAGTAACTCAAATAATATTACTTATTTTTAAAAGTAATGCGCTATATTACTCATTACTATGGAAAAGTAATATTATTACGTAACCCCCAACACTGCTTGTTATTACAAATACAAAAAATCTAAACAGCCAGTCCTATTATAGACATAGACATTACCTTTTGAAAGGACAATATACGGTCACACTTTATTCTGATGACCCGTTTGTTGAATTTAAGTTACATTGCATCTACATGCCAACTAATTCTCTTTGGATTATAAATAGACTGTTAGGTTGGGGTGGGGTTAGGGTTAGTGTAAATTGACATGTACTTTAAAAAAAAGTTTTAAAGTTTCTTATAGTCTGTTTAGCAGCAGTATCAACAGATATTAAGCAGGCAGTCTACTATTACTCAAATGGACCATCAAAATAAAGTGTTACAATAATTTTGTTTATATACTTTCCACCCTATACACAACCCCTTATCTTTTCTGATTTTGACTGTAATGTAGAAATAATGTGTACCTTTTGTAAAGTAAACTTTGGATATTGGAACGGTAATTATTATGAAAAGGCATATACAAATAAACTTGAATTGAATTGAATTAAATTCAAACATCGTTCTTCAAACATCCAGAGATATCTGAGTGTCTTTTCTCTGTTGAAGGTAAAAGAACATATATTTTGAAGAAAGTTGGAAACTGGTAACCTTCCAATGGCGGGCTGTGCATTTCACACCTACTGTACACCTTCTGTGATATGAATGAATCCACCCCTAATATCATCATAATGACACCACGGTCATAGAAATTGTAATTAATTCTATGGAACAACACTGTAAAATTGCTGGGTTCCGTACAATTGCTTCATGTTGTCCCAACACAAATTGATTAAGTTGATTAAAATCGATTAACTTAAAAGTGGATTGAACTTTAAACAATAAGTTATCCCCAAAAAAGTTAAGAATTGTGTTGATTCAGCTAATTTTAAATAAGTAGATTGAACAAGCGGCAAAAATATTTTTTGAGTGAAATGGAGGGTGAGGAAAAGATTAACATTTTTGTGTGAGCTGCCCTGTAAATTGCACCTAATAAAGTGGCTGATGAATGTATATTTATAAATACTGAGCCAGTGTAGAATTAACACAAGAATGTTTGCACTGCCTGGTAACATCTGCTCTTATCTCACAGCATATTTAACAGCTTAGTCTTGAAAATATGTATGCATAAACTTGCTCCCGCTGCATCCTCAGCGATTATTCCAACCTCAAACAGCAGTCTAGAACAAGGCAAATGTCTCAAATGCCATCTGCGGCAGTACAAATGTGCCACTGTAAAGGCCATGGCAGTGAGTTCAACCCCAAACACGGCCCTTAAAACCAGACTGGGTAAAAATAGAAGATGAATTCATTTTCGGGGCAATAGTGGGGAAAAAAAAAACTGGGGCATGCAGTAATTACAATGAATGACGAGCAAGCTAAATAAAATCTACAACAGTTCAATGCATCACAACTTAAGTTTGCATTCCCTTCATTGGCTGACAAATCATGTCCTGATTTCAGTTTTTTACTTGCAAAACTAAAAATCAAAAAATTCAGTATATGAATCTGTGCATTAATGTCGTGTTCTTACCACCCAGATTTCACTTAAACGAGCTTCTAATAAGAATAAGAGTCGATAGAATGGTAATGTCTTTGGTCCGCCCGCACAGTGGGATAATTGCACAGTTGGGATTTTGCTTTAAGAGTTGTTCGTCTCCCACAGGGAAGATGCTATTAGCTCATCGTTCTTTTTTTTTTTTCCTCAAAAGCTTCGGCTGCTCACTCACTCATTCCCATGAATATGCATTAAGGGCAATAAAATTCCATATGGAGCAACACACAGTGGGCTGCCTTTTTGTGAGAATGTACGTTTGCATATTAGAAGCAGTTTGTTATGACATTACAGTGAGTTCGCATTCAGCTACCGTACAAGCTGCAGTTTTGTTTGTTGATGCTTGCGATTAGAAAACAAATTCCTCACCTGCAGAGCAGATATGCTACACTGTAAAATGCTGTGCGAATTTGCAATATCTGACGTTTAGTGGTTGTACATTCACTGTAGATATACTGTATAGATCCCGATAACGTAAGATATACTGCACGCTATACCTATATATCAACGCTATATATCAAGTGACTTTATAATGAATATAACCAACAAATTGTGCAGCACTGGGATGTAACATTAATGATTTTGAGAATTACTGGATTAAGTTGTCAGTTTTAAGGAAATGTTCACATTATTGAATTCTATAAACGTCTTATAACATTTCTTTCAAATTGGAATTGGTCAAAATAACAAATGTTTTAATTTGTAGTGATTATTCCAGCGAATATTGTTTTCTAAAACAGTAAAATATTAGCACTGTGTAATGCAATTTATTTCTGTAATTTCAAATGATTTTTTGTAGCCATATCTCCAGTATTCAATCTCACATAATCCTTTAGAAATCATTCAAATATGCCAATATAATGCTCCAAAAAATGGCTTTCACACCTACACATTTGTTTTGGAACCATGGCGCATATGCCCCCTTAGCATGGTTTGTTTGGGCATATGTGAAACTCGCAATCACACATCGCTGCCAAAACAATCGGTCTGAGATTGACTGAATAAGGTGGTCTCGGCTCGGTTGAAACGAACTCTGGATCGGTTATATATATATATGTGATTTATATGTATACAGTTGAAGTCATAATTAATACCCCCCCTAAATTATTAGCCCCCTGTTTATTTTTTCCCCAATTTCTGTTTAACGGAGAGAAGATTTTTTCAACACATTTCTAAACATAATAGTTTTAATAACTCATCTCTAATAACTGATTTATTTTATCTTTGCCATGATGACAGTAAATAATATTTTACTAGATATTTTCAAGACACTTCTATACAGCTTAAAGTGACATTTAAATGCTTAACTAGGTTAATAAGACAGGTTAGGGTAATTAGGCAAGTTATTGTATAATGATGGTTTGTTCTGTAGAGTATTGAAAAAATATATAGCTTAAAGGGGCTAATAATTTTGACCCTAAAAGGGCTTTTATTCTAGCCAAAATCAAATGAGATCAAATAAGAAAATATTATCAGACACACTGTGAAAATTTCCTTCCTCTGTTAAACATCGTTTGGGAAATATTTAAAAAAAGAAAAAATAATTTAAAGGCGGGGCTAATAATTCTACAGGTGTAAAAGCACCCTCATTATAAATGTTGCCAAAATTCATTTTTGTTATTTGTTGTGGAAACTGTAAGTAGCATTTATTAAAAAAAAGTAGTGGTGGTAATTTGTATCATACAGTATAAATATATATTTATTATCTAAATATAAATAAACAATTTAGAAGGGCATCTGCTGCGCAAAACATAAGCTGGATAAGATGGCGGTTCATTTCGCTGTGGCGAATTATATGGCCAGATTAATAAAAGGAGTAAACTGAAAAAAAAAATGAATGAATGAATAAATAAACATTTTCTCAAATATTTGTGTGTATTTATAAATACAAAATAAAGCAACCTCGCACCCGGGCTCACCGCCTCCCGTTGGCCTTAGGATGACAGAGGAGAGTGGACAATAATAATTTAAGCTGATATTTATAAAAAACCTGAGAAAATCACAGATTTATGCCAAACTTCTTTCTTTCAGCAGGTGGCGCTATGACTGTGACTCAATATTGGCATGTAGATGTCTTTAGGAGAGGAATCTAATTAAACCTGTGAATTTTCAGGCAGATCGGACATTTTGTGGCTGAGTTATAAGTACTTCCTCCTTCATAGCGAAGCACTGAACTTTGTCAGTCTGCCATGGACACGCACTTTGGAGAAAACTCTAGATCTTCACAGTTTCACATCACAAATGCCTTTGGATTATACTGACAAAACTTGGTTGCGATCTGATACAAGTTCTAGGAGGAGTTTGTTACACTGTAAAACATTTCATTTCTTTTTGCCAGCAGGTGGTGCTATAAATGTAACTGGATGTTGGTATGTAAACATGTTCAGGTTAGAACTGTTATCAAACAAGTCGATTTTGAGGCAGATCAGACAATGTGTGCCTGAGTTATAACAACATCCTGTTTCATGCGATACATCAAAATTTGAAAGGCTGCCACGGACACGCTCTTCGACAAAAACTCTAGATCTTCGCAATTTAACATTGCCAAGGCCTTTAGATGACAATACCTAATTTTGGTGTTGATCCAACGTAATCTCATGGCAATTCGTAACTTTTTGATTTAGTGGCTAGTTCTTATGAATTCGTACGATCTAATTCGTAAAATTTAGTACGATTTGCTCATCACCCAACGACGGTTGGGGTTAGGGGTGGGGTTGGGTGCCACGCCTCCTTTTTAAAATCTTACATTTTTGTACGACTGAACTCGTACGAATTTGTACGAATAAGCCACTAAACTGACAAAACGTAAAATACTTACGTTTCCTCGTGAGATAAGGCTGGTTAAAAATCCCGGACAAAATCCCTAGGAGGAGTTCATTAAAATACAATGCCTGGAAATGGCAAAAACGGTACTTTTTTTGGGAGAGGAAGGTAAAAATATCTAACTTCCTGTTGAGTTTGAGATTTCGCTCAAAGAGACTTTTTTGTAGGTATTGGCATGTTGGACGTTTGTGCCAATTTTTGTATGTGTGCGTGAATTGTAGCTCAGGGGCCAATCCATCAAAAATGCATAGGTGGGGCTGTCGAGTCATTTTGCCACACCCACTTCCGAAACCTATAACAAACGTACATTTTCGTAAAGTTTTGTGAGTTTTCGAGCATGTTTAGACCCTCAAAATCACGATTCATTCTAGAGAAGAAGAAGAAGAAGAAACGGAGCAATTCCAATAGGGCCTTTGGTGCTCGGTCCTTAATAATAATATAAAAATAGTTGATTTTTCACAATATTTTCCAATATATTTGACACAACTTCCCTCTGAAGTGAAAGGGTAGAACCTACAAAACGAGCCCCTTTATCACACACACATTCCCCCGGTTACCTGAGATGGCAGGCACGGATGAAGGGCGTGGATTAGGTGATTACAGCGTTGCCATGGCGATTGGCAGGTCGGGCGGAATGGGGCGGAAAAGGGCCTGCGTTTGAAGTGGTAAGTCCTTTCATAAGGCTTTGATCAGGGAGATGTTTGTAGTGGGGGCAAACCTTAAGAACAAACAGGACTTCAGAAAGATCAGCTATCTGTTGAGTAACGTTCAGCCTCTAAGGGGAAAAGAAAAAAATCCTCAACCGATAATCACTGACTTTTTTATGCAGATTACAGAGGGAAGAAAGACAGAGAGAAAGAGAGAGAGAGAGAGAGCTTGGTTTGGACCGATAGACAGGGAGGATAAGGAGAAAAAAATAAAAAGAGACACCGCCAAGAGAGCAGACGTTCTCTACCCATCTTATATTTGCACAAAGATGGTGCCAAATGAAATTCAGTGTAGAGTAAATACTTACACAGCACACACATATGTTTCCCGCTCTTAAAACGCTGGGAAATCTAATTGAAATACAAAGCGACAATAATGAGTAGTGCATGTTGGTGCAGATTTCTTTTCAGCCACCAAACACCTCCAAGCATCAGTCTCTACATGTGGGTGTGTGATTGAGTATGTTCTCGGTAGATGTACGCAGTGTGCAATAACTCCATACGCGTGGTGCCGCCACACTAAAGCCATTAGATCTCAGCAAGAGAGAGAGAGAGAGAAGTACTTTAGTGCTGTAGGTGTGACCCAAAGCCCCCAACCTCTTCCATCACAAAGCTGAGGATGGAGGAAAGCAAACCAGGACAGGACAGAGCACAGCAGGGGTGCCGATTGGGGGCTACAGGTATTGTGCACTGGATACTGATTGTCCCGTTGTTGTGTCTGAAAAGCACTGTAAAATGTTGTTCTCCTGCTAAAAAATACTAGGGCTCTTCGATATTGGAAAAATCTGACATAATGATATTTAATTTTTTTGTGATAAATATTGTGATATGAATACAGTTTCACAAGATGAATAGCTCTATTTGGCAGTATTCTGGGGAGTCTAACATTATTCAGGTACAGTAATAACAATGCAAACTGCATTTCTTACTTTGTATTGTTTCTAGTCCAAATATCGAAAAACTCACAGTAATTTTTTTACCTTCAGAAGAAATAACTTTAGATAAATATTGTATTATTTTCATCTTCAGAAGAAATAACTTAACTAAGACTGATCTGCCATTAGGGTAAGTAAAATAACCGTGTTTTTACCTTGAAATGTAGATATTTGGACTAGAAACAACACAACAATTCTAAGTGCATACATTGTATAAATTCTGTATAAATGATTAAATACAATTAATCTTAACCTGTCATTATTTTTTGTGCCCAAATGTTTTAATCTCTCTTGAAATGCTCAGTCACAGACCTTAAAAACTCATGCAAATGATAAACCTTCACTCTATTACTGTATGGTTAAGCAGTGACTCTGCAAATCATGTGTTCTGTAGCTCTTTGTTACCATAATTCAGACTTAACATTGCATATCTCGCAATGTGACTATTACGGATGCGCACATTGCGATCTCGATGCTGAAACAGTATATTGTATAGACCTAAAAAATACCCAAGCAAAGTCTCGTCAACAAAAAGAGAACACGCTCCCCTTTGACATTTCATGAAAGAAAACTGTGTACTTCATAAGCACTCTCGGTTCATAATTTCTTAGGATGTTTTTTACACTTGTTTATCCTTTGGTTTGTTCAGAACCACATGTTGTGCATCTGAAATTGCATTCTGACAACTACTTCCTAATTCAGAAAGTATTGCATCTGCCACTTCCGTTTATAAATCCTCTCTAATTGTGTCATGGGACGCTAATGTGTCTATTGAATGTGCACTTCTGAACATCAGCAGAATTTGTAGGTCATTTGAGCACTATTTTTCGAATGCGAGTTTGGACTACTCTGCTCATGTCCTTTTTTTTTTTGCAGAATTATTATATAGTGCGAAAGTATGGATGCACTGTGGGATTAAATCCATTACAAATGTATGGACACTTTTCACGTTTCCGTGTTACTCAGCAGCGGAGATAAACTTAGAGTGCTTTCACATCTGTGGTTTGGTTCATTTGGTCTGCAACAAGGGCAACAAATGATACATTGTAGCATTTTAATGCCGTTTTTGGGTCCTTTTCACAGCACACGGATTGCTTTGGTCCGAATCAGCTGAAAAGAACCAAAATGCAGTCACTCATTGGCCAGATGTTATTGAACGTACAGTATTTGCTAAACTGTTTTTTGATTGGTCAGAATTAATGTGTGGGAAAATACCAATGGAACTCCCACAAGTAAACAAACCCGCAGAGACCAAATGTTGCTTTTTACTATGGAGGGACGACTGTGCTGGCTGATTGTATCCCTGGCCATAGTATACTATATAGTTTGTATAAAATCACATTAGACAAACTAATAAATTTTGAGAATGAAGTGCAGCTGGAAAACAATGTTTTAATGCATTGCAAATGGCAAAGTTGCATCGCAAGTCACTTCAGGAGGAGGTGTGAATTAATTTAGCTAAACTGCGACATGGTCATCTTCCAGGAAATAATACCAATGATCCATCAGGTAATGTTTTTCCCTCTCTCTCATTTTAAAATTGTTGGTAAAGCGCTGTCAACAAATATTTTTCCTCACCACCCCATAAGATTGGACAGCGCATCGGACTACGGCAGCTGAATTAGGCGTAGTACTTTTTGCGGTTGGGTCTGTTCGGGTCATGTTCTCACCACAAACGAACCGCTCCAGGGTTCGTTTGAAAGCGTACTGCTCTACAATGAGGTCTCGGTACACTTTTTCTCGTCCACTTTTGGTGCACACTCGAGTGTGATTGCTTTATTCACACCTGCCCAAACGAACCGCACCAAGAGGGAAAACAAACTCTAGTGTGATTCAACCGAACACCCTGATGTTTGTTTGTTTGTTTATTTGAAATGATAATTATTGTGACAAGCGCTATACAAATAAAGTTGAATTGAAGTAAATCTATGGAGAAAACACACCAGGTTCTAAAACAACAAACCGGGTGTGAAAGCATCCATGTGGAATCTTTTGAAGGTTACTACAAAGAAATAAACATACGGTACATTGAAGGATTACAAGGCCTTTGAATCTAATCTTGCTTGGGAAACTTAATTGAGGTCCTTCACCATAATGAAAATGGTCTTCTTCTCAATAGAATGGCCCCTCCACCTTTTGATAGTATCATGGGATCACGGTCCACGGAGAATCTCCAGGCTTCTGGCTGCATGGCGGGAGCATCAGATAGGATAATGTATTATTAAAACCCCCAATGTCTTGGAGTTTAATATAATCAGCAGCAGAGCAGACACGCTCTACTTACGGCTCTGTTGCTTGCCGTCTCATCTAATCCATAGCGCCTTTGCTCTTGCTGAGTTTTCCCATGAGTTCCAAGGAGACCAAATCTCAGAGGTAAACAGGGACGGAGCAGGTATTTCACAGAAGGGAGGGACAGAGATGGGATTACAGTACATGCAAGTGGCTTACAGTCACTGTAAAATTTGAAATTATTTTAGGCATTTAGACTGAACAACTAAAAAGGTTTGGCGACTGGAGTCGCTAAGTGCTCAACGCTGGCCATGTTCTGTTCTGCAAAACAGGAGAGGGAGTTCTGAATCTAAGAGCACGGGCCACGCTATCAACCGGCGCAAAGTACTAATGAAATATTAATTATTAGCCTTGTGTGTCAGTGAAATGAGCCTGAACGGGATCCCACAGGAAGAGCTGTCAGGAAGAAGGAGAGGGGGAGTGAGACAGGCAGGATGAGCAGGCCCTGACCTTTACTGTCAGTCGAGAGAGAGAGGGACAGCGACAGTGAAGGAGGGGAGAGATCAAGAGAGAAAAGCAGCCCCAGAGCCCCCTGACTCCTTGTCTTACGCCAGTCATCCGCTGGGACACATCATTCTGACCTGCTTTGATCCATGACTGCTCTGCTCAACAGCTTTCCACCAATCGGCAGACAAAAAGTCCTCTGACTGCCACACGCAGCACAGAGATCTTCGGCACAGGAGACAAAGTGTACCGTTTGAAATAAATAGTTCTGGTATGACGATAACAATAAGTAACAAGTAAAAAAGTACACTAAGCACCAGAATATGTCCCATGTAAATACCATTACCTAACACTAAGTAGGTACTAACATACAAGGAACCTGCAATATCTAACTCAAAATACTTGCATTTGAGTATAGATATAATATATTTGTTTTTCTCATGCTCTCCAAGGCTGTATGCATGTTTAAATTTCAAATAAAATTAAACTGGATTTGAAATTCAATACAATTAGGTGAAATTACCAAATAAGGGAACTGTTTTCTATTTTAATATTTTAAAATCCTGCAATTTTTGGCATTAATCCAGTCGTATGATACTTCATAAATTATTATTCTAAAGTGCTGGTTTGGTGGTCAAAAATATTTGAGTGGAAAGTTATCAGCTTCTTCGATGAATAGAAAAGTTAATCAAACAGCATTTATTTGAAATAAAAACTTAAACTTGTTTTTTTCTAACATTTACTTTAATTTTTGATAAGTTTAACCCATGCTTGTTTAATGAAAGCATTCATTTATTTTATTTAAAGAATCTTACAGCCCCCAACCAAACTTTTGAGTATAAATGTACACCTATAAATCTACAGCCTAATTTTAATATTATATTATTTACATATAACTAATGGCCAGTTTCCACTGAGTAGTACAGTACGGTATGTGTCACCTTTATCAGGCTTCCATTTCCACTGCCAAAAGGGTACCGATGGTGGGCATGGTGTACGACAGAAAGTTGTAGTCGACGTCATTCTCGCTTGAGAAAATGTCAAAGTAAAGCTGTACGGTCGTTCACATGTCATATGAGAAGCACTTCTCACAAAACAGATGCTTTATACACATAAATACTTGTGTATACTGTATACTTGTGTTCATTACTACCCTCACTATTAACATAATTTGATTATAACTGCAGATCAATGATAGGGCGAAATAGCCTACTGTAATGTCTGCAATTATATGAAATAAATAAATAAATGCATCATATATGAACACATACAGCTCCTTAAGGGGGTCGCACACCAGAAGCGCTGCTCAGTGACGCACCGCGTCGTGCCACGCAGGGCCATGTAACCTCTCATCTGCATCTTTAATCTTCACCAGCACATGTAGCCTCTGTTAGAAAGTAATTCCGTCATTCAGAGTTAATAATAGTCCAAAAGGTGATGTTAATAGTTAAACATGGCAGTTTGTTCATCTTTTAGGTTGCTGAAACAATCATTTGCTCCTTTGTTTTTTCCGGCTTCTCCTTAGTTTTTTCGCGCTTCACTCTCACGTTTGTTCGTTTCTTAAGGATCAGATGTTAGAAACCCTACAATAATCACGCGCACGTTATTATCATCAGCTCAAGAAGTTCATTATTTTAAGTATAGACGCGGGGTGAGAGCAAGCGAGAAAGTGAAACCACTCGCGCTTTAAACAGCCTTGTAAACAACTAGTATGGTGGACAGGGTAGATTCTGCTCCTCTTCTTGGTTTGTGGCTGTTCATCAAGACGACGACAAGGTTTGCATGAGCTCAGGTCGACCATGTTATTATATGTATATATTATTGTGGTGTAATGTCTCGGCTGTGTATTTAAAAATGTCGCTTCCTTTGTTTTCATTCTCCTGCTTGTCCGCGAGCTAGTGACGTATCTCTGTAAACCAATAGAGTTCCGTGCCGCCTTTTGGTACCCTTTTGTTGTGCTAGGTACCCTTCCGAAAGGATACCCAAAATGTGGTATGGTATGATTCGTTTTTAGGTACCTTTTGACAGTGGAAACGGCCATAAAAGCGTACCAAACCGTACCATACCCTACCACTCAGTGGAAACGGGCCATAAATGTTACATTTGTGTGCCTTAATCTCTCATTAATTCATTATTATTCATACATAAACCAACATTGAGTGAAATTCTTAAAAAATAAAGTGTATAAAAACGTCTAAAAACACATGACATCTTAGTGGGTAATTCAGTCATTAAATAATCTTTGGCAAATTTTCCTTAACTGTTTAACCTTCACATTGTTTTAGAAACTCATGTCAAAAATTGTGTCAAAAATAAAAGGTTTGATAATCTTTGGGGACAAAATGTTTCAAAAGCTATCACCGAGACAGTGAAATGATTTATTCCTAAAGAGTGCATATTAGAGCGTCACAGTGGCTCAGTGGGTAGCACGATCGCCTCACAGCAAGAAGGTCGCTGGTTCAAGCCTCGGCTGGGTCAGTTGGGATTTCTATGTGGAGTTTGCATGTTCTCCCTGTGTTTGCATGGGTTTCCGGGTGCTCCGGTTTCCCCCACAAGTCCAAAGACATAAGGTACAGGTGAATTGGGCGGCCTGAATTGTCCGTAGTGTATGTGTGTGAATGAGTGTGTATGGATGTTTCCTAGTGATGGGTTGGAGCTGGAAGGGCATCCACTGTGTAAAACATGTGCTGGATAAGTTGGCGGTTCATTCCACTGTGGCGACCCCAGATTAATAAAGGGATTATGCCGAAAAGAAAATGAATAAATGAATGAGCGCATATTAGTATCTTAAACGTACATATTATTACCCCAATTAGTACACTAATATGTACTACTCCAGTGACATCTTTATGACCTTGTTTTTCTAAAAGTACAGTAAGAGAGGACTGACACAGAAAAAAAGATTCATATAGTGTGCTTCTTTATGATCAGGGCTGATATTGTCTATAACTAGCCGCACAAACAGATCTTGTGTCCTGAAAAACAAAGCTGTGTGGATGTAAGTAATTGCTGTGTCTGTTCTAGTGAAATCAGACACACACACATATTTAGATATGCAGATATGTTAGTTATCCCTGAACAGCGCTTCACAACAGGCCAGCTGTAGGAGTAATTGAAGGGTTTGTGGGGTTTTAATCCGCTCTCAATTCCTAGCAATTCACATTCAGTTTACCACAACAATCCAGCAAAAGATCAAGTACGGCGGACTTCACAGTGAAGGTGTCAATACAATTTATTGTAACCACAAACATACAGTTAAAGTCAAAATTATTAACCCTCCTGTGAATTTTCTTTTCATTTTCAAATATTTCCCAAATGACATTTAACAGAGCAGAGAATTTTTAAAAGTATTTCCTATAATATTTTTTCTTCTGGGGAAAGTCTTATTTGTTTTATTTCCGCTAGAATAAAAGCAGTTTTTATTTTTTTAAACCATTTAAGGTCAAAATTATTAGCCCTCTTTTTTATTATTATTTTTTTTTTTTTGATTGTCTACACAGGCAAATCACGATGGTTTATTCTAATTCCTCTCTTCTAAAAATTCCTACAAACCACTATCCATTACTACTATTTGGTCTAAAGATATCAGTGAGGATATACAATCTTTATTTTCTGACCAAATTTAGGACACTATTACATCCTCCTCAAAAAATCCAAATCATCAAATGATACATTGGAAACGACTGCATAGACTCTATTTATCCCCTTTAAAACGATTTTATATGCATTTATCACCTTCCCCAGATTGCAATTTATGTTCACAGAGGGCAGTTGGCACTTATTTTCATTATTATTGGGAATGTCTTGCACTTCTTTTTGGTCTCAGATGGCTCATGATATTTCATTTTTGTTAGGAAAACATGTGAACTGACTCCAGTTTGTTTTTTCTAAATGATTTTTCTAACATGTCACTCTTAATGCAACAAAAGAACTTACTATTAGCTGCCTTCACAGCTGCTAAGAAAATGTTGGTCTGCCGCTGGATCTCTCCTCATATTATGAGTAGATGTCAATGAGGCCTATCTTTGCTGGACATTATTTTTTATGAAACTTTCAACAGTGCGCATACATGGAGCTCAGTCAAAAACTGTTGGATTATAGCTTTTGATATTGTCAGATCTTTGGTTTCTACCTTCTAATGTACAGCTTTTCTGTTTATATGTACTTTATGTATCTCATGATGTAATAGTTATTTATTTGTACTTAACTTCTACTCTTTATTTAGTTTAACATTATTCTTGTTTTTATTTTTTATTTTTTTTTTACAGCAATTGTTTAACTTCTGTTGTTATAACAAGTCAACCTGGAGTGCGTTTCCGAAAACCATCATTAGCCATCTAAGGTCGCAAGTTGCGTCGCTACAAACATAGTTCGTTGATTTGGCATTTCCCAAATCCATAATTTCAACGAATATTCGCAAACTGCGTCGCAAACTTGTATGCTTGCAACTACACCTCTGGAGAAAGAAACATAGTTCTTGGCTGTGTTCTATTCCCAGTTATCCCCCCTATGCCCTATTCATTTAGAACATTCTAACATTTAAACTTGGAATTATTTTTTTTTTTAAAGTGTAATTTGCTTTCAAAACATTTTTAAAGTTCAGTTTTAGCGATCTTTATAATAACAATTGCGCTCCCTTCACAGTGCATTTTGAAAACATTGATGTCATTTTGAACACAGCCGTGGCTCATGACGAAAGCTATAGGTGACCTGTTATTTAAAAGTGGAATTAATGTTACGTCTCCAAAGCTTGTGAAAACAAAAAACATAGCATACGTTAATGCTTTTAATTTATGGTAGGTTATTTATCTGTACTGTATGACATGGGCCTGCTGGTTGGAACATTTCTGCAGTGGTTTGCATGTGTCAAATCGTAAAAGTAGACTTTTCAAATAAATAAATAAATAAATAAATAAACAATATCCTACTTTAATAATAATAATAATAATCATCATCATCATTATTATTAATATTATTATTATTATTCAAGTATGATTTTTTTTCATTTCCTAATAAATAATAAATTTTAATTTTTTTAGTAAATGGCCTCATTTTTTATTTATTTATATGCTTTATATATGATATTAGAACACGTGTTAGCTTTTCTAATGTATTTTATGTTAATTTAGAATAGACTATGGAACATTCTCAATAATATTTGTAAAGGAAACACAGGCTCTATATGTGCCATTTACATATATTTCAGTTAATATGAAAAACGTGTGCATGTTTTTACCAAAACTAATATTGAATTTTTTTAAATGTGTGTGCATGTAAAACATTACAAACACAATTTGCACAAAGAAATGATGGGGTTCTTATTTAAAGAAGTTGTTAACACCCCGTTTAGAGCATCATTATGGGCGTTTTACATTATAACTAATGTGGTTTTAACGATGGATCTGCGAAAGAGAAACTACGAGTTTTGGGAAACACTCGTCACTACATCACTCACTTCCTAAACGATGCATCGTACTATGATAGTTGAGCCGTGAGTTACGTCGTTGTTTGGGAAACGCACCCCTGGGTGGGGGGGTGGGGATTCAGGGTTGTTTTACGATATAGTCACATGCTGTATCCTCTCTATAATATACAAAAACTGAAATAATAAAAACAATTGTTCACAAAAATGATTTGCCTAATTACCCTATAACTTACCTAGTAAACCTAAATAACCTAGTTAAGCCTTTAAATGTCACTTTAAGCTGAATACTAGTATCTTGAAAAATATCTAGTAAAATATTATGTACTGTCATTAAGGCAATGCTAAAATAAATCAATTATTAGAAGTTAGTTATTAAAACTATTATGTTTAGAAATGCATTTAAAAAAATCTTCTTTCCGTTAAATATAAATTGGGGGAAAAATATACAGGGGGGGCTAATAATTCAGACTTCAACTGTACATCCCTAAGACCATTTTTACAACTACAGTGTCACTTTTTATTTTGTATTTTTTTTTTACAAGAACATCAAACTCTGGCACTTCTAAGCTGTTTTCACACTTTGGTTTGATTGCCATGTCTGAACTCAACCCTCTCCCTGCAGGTCTTTTTTTCACACACAAAAAAATTATTGTATAACTGAAGTGTGGTACATTTGCGTCATCTATGCAAGTGCCACCGGCAGCTGTTTACCACTGCAGCTAGCCATCAATTCACGGGGAGGAAGCAAAAATGGAAACTGTTGTTCAAATCCCTTTGGGTTTTTGCACCAAAACACAAAACAGCATACACTTGCAATGTGACTAGAAATGTGAATGCCAGAGTTGGTTCTGAAGGCACTGTTGTACCTTTTTTTATCAGAAGTTTGAGGCTAGTAATTGATTTTCATATATAGAACTTGCCCCTCTAAGTACTATAATTTGTACGTGTCATGCAAAACAGGAAATTCATTCAAAGTATAGTCTCAGATTATACCGCAGTGATGTAAATAACTTCATCTCTTTGCATAATTTGTTCAAACGTTTTCCATATTGCTATGATTAGATGTTTTCTATTGGATAGCATCTCAACGTTTATCACTAATATATTCAAACTTTTTTCTTTTAAACAAAGAATTAAAAAAGTAAGATGCTGTGAAACTATTGGAGGAATGAATCCCTTATATATGTTAAAGGTGCCCTATAATTAAAACATGGGTATACCTAGGCATTGTAAAATAATAAAAGATCAGTATACGGAAATGGGCATCCTGTGAGCCTCAGACACCACTGTTTCCTCGTTTTCATGTAAATTACACGAGTGTAAAACCCCGGTGGACATTGGGACAATAAGAAGACAAAACAAACTGACGAGACTTCCGCATTTGCATGTATGCCTACTTAAGGTCATTCATCCGGGCCTGACGCACAGCCACGTTATCAAGAGAACATAGCTCTGAGATCATTAAAAAAGCTCCTAAATCATTAAGATGCACGCCTCAGTCTGCGTTTGATAAGCTAAATGTTTTCTAGTGACACAACAGTGATAATTTTCCTCAGTTATTTTAAGCTTATATTTCACTTACTATGTATGTAGGACTTTTATTTTGAAAATGCGAGCCCCAAATTGTTTACTGTGCGTTACTGGGCAACAACAGCATGAGACATATTTCAAACTTGCCTCAGGATACAAAATGCAAGATTTACAGTTTAAACATTTATTCATGTCCATTCCGAAGAGGCATAAGATATGTTTAGTTACATATTTTGTTAATTTAGTGTGTTTATTGTGAAATTTGATGAGTATGTTCCAACAAACACATGTAGACTGCTGAATCGTGTCAAATCAGCCAGCTCAACTGTCATCTGCTTGTGCAGAGGTTGATATTAATTCCTGGATGAGTTTTCTTTGACTGTAGCTTCAAAATAGTCTCTATCAATCTCTTTTATCAAGTTGAATTATAAATGAGCCTTTATCCACAACAGATCTGGTGAGCAAAATAGGTTAACGTTACTCTAATTGGGTTTATGTTTGTCTGTGTTCAGCATACATCTTGCTGTATATGTGTGTGTGTGGGTCTGTAAGAGCAACACATCAGAGCGGAGCTCATTAATATTCACGACACGATCCATATATGGTCAATCATGGACCTTTTGATTCTATGAGTATTTTATGTGGAAATAAACTAGCTTATAAAACCGGTTCTGAAGATTTTTTGAACTTACCGAATCCATAAACCTACTATGTATATATCAGAGAACAATTTAACTTATTAAACCATGCAGTATATAACACCTTTTTAATACAGTTGAAGTCAGAATTATTTGCCCCCTTTGAATTTTTTTTTTCTCCTTTAAATATTTCCCAAATGATGTTTGACAGAGCAAGGAAATTTTCACAGTATGTCTGATAATATTTTTTCTTCTGGAGAAAGTCTTATTTGTTTTATTTCGGCTAGAATAAAAGCAGTTTTTAATTTTTAAAAAGCCATTTTAAAATCAAAATTATTTGCCCTTTAAGCTATATATTTTTTCCATAGTCTACAGAACAAACCATCGTTATACAATAACTTGCCTAATTACCCTAACCTGCCTAGTTAACCTAATTAACCTAGTTAAGCCTTTAAATGTCAGTTTAAGCTGTATAGAAGTGTCTTGAAAAACATCTAGTCAAATATTATTTACTGTCATCATGGCAAAGATTAAAGAAATCAGTTATTAGAAATGAGTTATGAAAACTATTATGTTTAGAAATGTGTTGAAAAAAATCTCTCCGTTAAACAGAAATTTGGGAAAAATATAAACAGGGTGGCTAATAATTCGGGGGGGGGGGGGGGGGGGGGGGGGGGGGCTAATAATTCTGACATCAACTGTATATGTTAAGTACTTAACATAATGTATATGTTACATGTGCACAATACAAACAATAACTTTACATTTTTTACTGTAATTTAACAGACACATTTGTCCAAAGCGACTTACAAATGAGAATAAAAGAAGCACTTAGAATCATCAGAGAGCGATATATACTATGGCAAGTCTTATTTAGTTTCATTTATTTGTCTTCTCCGAGGCCGTACATTGAGGACAGATTGTGCGTTATGCCGAGTTCAGACTGCATGATTTTAACCCTGATTTTGAATCGACAGGTTTTGAAAAATCACTGAAACAGGCAAATCGATGCTTGTTCACATGAGTAACAATCAAAAACACAATCTGAGAGATTGTGTTCTGATTGAAAATAACATCAGTGATTACCTACAGCCAATGAGAGAGCAGCATCCACTAGTATGGGTATCTGCAGGCCAGCGGAGTTTGGGGGAGAAGTTAAAAGCGTTCATTTTTGGTCTATTTGGACCCAAGAAATAAAGGAAAAACTAGTGGAAATTTGGCAGCAGGATCCATGTCTTTTTGACGTGTCTTCTGAGCAATACCACAATAAAATAAGTACATTTTCAAGAGTTCACCCTTATCTGATAATTGATAATAAAGCGTATTTGGCATGCTGTACTGGAAGAGAGCCCTGAGCTCAAAAGATCCTCGAGTCCGGGGCTCTCTCCCGATAGAAGGGTGAGAGGGGAGTTTGAGCTCGGCTAGATTTCGAGAACTCTCCTTTTTATGAATGGCAAATTATGGATTACTATGGAAATATACTGCTGACTAAAGCTTGTCTATGGTGCCAATTTGGTTTGATCAATTCACCTATATCGCATGTCCTGGGACTGTGGAAGGAAACCCGGCAACACCCACACGACCATGGGGAGAACATGTAAACTCTGCACCGAAACGTTGGCTGCTAAGGACTTGAATCTGTGACATTCTTGCTGGGAGCCAACAGTGCTAACCACTGGGATGCTGTGCCACCCTGTCTAGAATGGAAGGAGGAGTAGGGGTGAAGGGGGGGATTCTTCAAAACAAAGATACTGAGGTAAGAATTTCTGGTTATTTATGGTGAGTTAGGGATTGACTGATTGGTGGATCGTGTATTAGGTACTGCTGGACCAACTGTGTTCAATCATAAGCACATGCATGCTCCTCTTAATATTAGTTTATAAATAAACCACATTTCTACCCCACTAAAGACTTCTTTCTCATTATGAAGATATACTACGTGATATTGCGTTGTTTCCATTTCACTTCTCGCGATTGTTTGGTTGTGAGACGTAGCTTGTGGACCGAGACAAAGTTGTCTGTGATTCTTAGACCCCGTTTACACTAATACGTCTTAGTTTTAAAATGCATAAGTTTAGCTGCGGTTACGCCATCCGTCCACACTACGCCGGAGTTTTTGAGCGCTGAAAAATGAGCTTTTTGAAAACGCTGAAGAGGCCGTTTTCATTTTAAAACGCTGCTGCTCTGTGTTAGTGTAGATGAAGGAAAAAGAAGACTTTTGAAAACGGATGCGGGGCTGCAGACGTTCGCCTATCTGATTGGGGCTTTTTCCTCAATATTAAGAAGCCTACACACAGTTCAGTCTTGCATCCTCTCTTTGTAAGTTCAGACTTCGCAAGTTTGATATGGAAAACAAACTCCCGAGAACACATCGGGTAAATCTTCAGGGAACAGTGTACTTTATAACCTTATTCACATCATCCTGGCTACATTGTTTCACTATCTTAACAATAAAATGAAAACATGATATGAGGAACTGCCTATTTTCATTTTGATATTAGCAACTTAGCAGACACCAAAAAATTTGAGGCGTCGTGTAGCTGCATATTTATATGACCGTCATCTTTACTGTATGCATATTCATAACAAAATGGAGCCTATAACATTACTGCCTCCTTTCATTTTCATTGAAAATACGAAACATACCCTCTCTTTTGCTGAATATCAGTTTTAATACTCAATAATGGTCATTATAAAAGTATAATGTACAATAAGTTTATACAATATAGGAAATAAATGCAAGCAATCAGTCAAATGTGCAGAATCAGTGTACGCGGTTACATTAATTAATATATTAACTTATCTTTGAGCTCAGACAAAACACGTTACCTGAGAACATTAATAGATTCAAAAGACCGAAGTCGAGGAATATGTCGTTAGATAGAGACAAGATTAATTAAATATTACTTTTAACAAATATAGTGAGATTAAATACAGAGGTAGATTCTTGATGAACAGTCCGACGTGCAAAGCTCTCATCGCTGCAGTGCATGCCAGAGTGTGTGTGTGTGGTCACGTGATGTGCGTTTTCAGCGAGGTAGTGTGGACGGAGAGTTGTTCAGAAACGCGCATCGTTTTCATTCTAAAATGGCGTTTTAAAACTAAAAGTATTAGTGTAAACGGGGCCTTAAAATAATGCAGTGTGAAACCCCCTGTCGCCGATCCATCCTGCAGTGTAAACACAGCACCAACAGAGTGCTACCCAGATAGTCATGAAGTGAGGAAACATGTGACATGACTACTTTGAAAATCGTGCAGTTTAAACTTGGCATAACAATTGCATGATATTTTCAGAAACATGGGGTGTTTATATGAAATTGTATGGTGCATATGGAGAGGAGAGAGCATGTCTCGCAGGGGGTTTGCCAAGCCCACTTCTCTACACAAAGCATACTCAAATGCATATTGTTTTCCCAGAAACATGAAGTGTTTATAAGAAAGTGTCTGGTGCATATGTAGAGGAAAAGAGAGTGTAATCTATAGTTGGTTTGTCAAACCCACTCAGTTAGTGGCTGCTGTTCACTTAATGGCCACCATTGTCACTAATAACAAGGGTTTCTGCATTCTAATTTTAGCCAGAGATGGGCAGTATTTATGATACAAGTATTTCAAATACGTATTTTAAATACAAAATAGTATTTTGCAATTTGTATTTGACGGGGTTTATGAAAATGGCTTAATATTTTGTATCAAAATACTTTATTTTTGTATTTTTAAAATACTGCAAAGTACTTTGTAAGAAGTCTTAATAATGACATCATAAAAATGTGGCCTTTAATAGTGGTGTTTTCTCAGTTATTTGCCAAGACTAGACTAGAAAATGGATTAAAATTGATTAATAAGTTGATCAATGCTTGGAGTATGGATGGAAATTATGCAACACGTATAAAGAAAATAACAGACAAATAGCAGGGGTAGATTTGGGAGCAAGTCAAAATAAGACAGGAAAATAAGACAAACAGCATAAAATAAGTCCTACAGATATCATATTTTATGTTGTGTATTGAAGAGTGCAATTGCAAAAAAGAACATTTTTTTTTTAATTACTAAAACTGGAGATTTTAGATTTCAGAAATCGTGACTTTACATTTTTACATTTTAAACAACTAGATTTATTTAGCAAATTATGTGAACAAAAATTTTAAATAACCTTTTCATGTTACTATTTTAAAATATAAGACTGTTACGAGATGGTGGCAATTTTCACAATAGATAGAGCTAGAGAGATATATAATATATCCCAACACATGATATGCATTGAATGGTTTTTACAATAATTAAAGAGATCATCTTCAGGACAGGACTTTCTGTATAACATTTGTACAAAATCTATACTAAAATCAAAGAGAAACACAAGCTACATTTTTATGAACACCTCCTCATGTGCAGTAGGTAAATATATAATTTTATATTATATATTATTTTATGGGCTGCACGGTGGCGCAGTGGGTAGCACAATCGCCTCACAGCAAGAATGTCGCTGGTTCGAGCCTCGGCTGGGTCAGTTGGCATTTCTGTGTGGAGTTTGCATGTTCTCCCCGTGTTCGCGTGGGTTTCCTCCGGGTGCTCTGGTTTCCCCCACAAGTCCAAAAACATGCACTATAAGTGTATTAGGTAAGCTAAAATTGTCCGTAGAGTATGTGTGTGAATGAGTGTGTATGGATGTTTCCCAGTGATGGGTTGCAGCTGGAAGGGCATGCACCTAAAACATATGCTGGATAAGTTGGCGGTTCATTCCGCTGTGGCGACCCCAGATTAATAAAGGGACTAAGCCGAAAAGAAAATGAACAAATGAATGAATGAATATTATTATTATTATTATTTTTTTAATTATTTTATGAAATTTGTTGTTTTATTTGATTTTATTTGTTTTGCTTTATTTTATTTATTTTATTAAATTATATTTATTTAAGGGCAACCCAGTGGCGCAGTAGGTAGTGCTGTTGCCTCACAGCAAGAACGTCGCTGGGTCGCAGGTTCGAACCTCGGCTGGGCTGGGTCAGTTGGCGTTTCTGTGTGGAGTTTGCATGTTCTCCCTGGGTTTGCGTGGGTTTCCTCCGGGTTGCTCGGTTTCCCCCACAGTCCAAAGACATGCAGTACAGGTGAATTGGGTAAGCTAAATTGTCCATAGTGTATGAGTGTGAATGTGTGTGTGGAAGTTCCCAGAGATGGGTTGCGGCTGGAAGGGCATCCGCTGCGTAAAATCGTGCTGGATAAGTTGGCGGTTCATTCCGCTGTGGCGACCCCGCAAGGGACAAAGCCGACAAGAAAATGAATGAATATTTATTTAATTTGTTTTATTTGTATTGCTTTATTTCATTTTATTTATTTTATTTTGTTTTTAATTATTTTATTTATTTTTTGTTTCATTATTTTATTTTATTTTTAGTTTTATTTGATTTGATTTGTTTTGCTTTATTTCATTTATTTTATTAAACTGTATTTATTTATTTGTTTTGCTTTATTTTATTTTATTTGTTTTATTTTGTTTTATTTTTTATTTTATTAAATTTTTTTGGTTTTATTTGATTTTATTTGTTTTGCTTATTTCATTTTATTTATTAAATTATATTTATTGTATTTGTTTTGCTTTATTTCATTTATTTATTTTATTTTTTAATTATTTTATTTATTTTTTTGTTTCATTATTTTATTTTTTGTTTTACTTGATTTTATTTGTTTTGCTTTATTTCATTTATTTTGTTAAATTGTATTTATTTTATTTGTTTTGTTTGTTTTGCTTTATTTCATTTAATTTGTTTTATTTTTTATTTTATTCAATTTTTTTGGTTTTATTTAATTTTATTTGTTTTGCTTTATTTTCTTTATTTTATTAAATTGTATTTATTTTTTATTTGCTGTATTTAATTTATTTTATTTTATTTTATTTTATTTTATTTTATTTTATTTTATTTTATTTTATTTTATTTATTTATTTATTTTTATTATTTTATGAAATTTTTTTGTTTTATTTAATTTAATTTTGTTTGCCCATCCCTGCTTTTAGCCTACCTAAAATTTCCAAAAAAAAAAAAAAAAGAAGAAATGATTGAGTCATCAATAATTAAGTTAGCCATAATTGCTTTAACACCAACTGGTCTGCTAAAAAAAAAAATACAATGGACCGTAAAAAAAAAACACTTTACAAAACACAAAAAGCCCGAATAAATGAAAACCAAATGAGCCAAACACTGTCAAACGTGCTCTACTGAGAAAATGCTCTTACTGTCATCCTGCTCACCCTGCACTCACTGATGTCCACTGAGCAGAGACCAAACCGGCACTGAAGGCTCGAGCCCCGCATGTCAGCACCACAGAAACCCCCAGAACATGCAGCCGTCAGAGCGCTTCACGTGGCCCAATAACAGGAGCACGTAGCCCTCAATGACAGCTCTCAACACGGGACATTACTTTGTCCTGTGCTGTGGGAGGAAAAGCAGGTGTGTGTTGTGGTGTGACAAAACCGGAGGTGACAGCTTGTGTTTTCATTCGGCCCCCCCGCAGGACACGGTATATCACTTCGGTCACACTGCTTCAATATCTTTATTTCTTTCTAGCAGTCATTTTCCTACAGGCTGCCTTTCTTTAATTCATTTCCCCAACACAATTCTTAATTCCTATCTGCTTATTTACAAGTGTGGCCTTTTGAGATGACTTGCATAATAAGTGACACAGGGCAGATTAGCTGGATGGCTGCTATTATAATTATTAACTAATTTCCACTGAGCTGTACATTTTGGTACAGTACAGTATTATTTCTGTTACCAAGTCAGTGAGCTAATATGGCCCATTTCCACTGAGTGGTACGATACGGTCACTTTTATCAGGCTTGCATTTCCACTGCCAAAAGGGTACCAATGGTGGGCGTGGTGTATGACAGAAAGTTTCAGTCGACGTCATTCTCGCTCGAGGAAATGTCAAAGTAAAGCTGTACGGGTCGTTCACATATCATATGAGATGGACTTCTCACAAAACAGATGCTTTATACACAAATATTTGTGTATAAATGTTCATTACTAACCTTTATGAACATGATTTGATTATAACTGCAGATCAATGATAGTGTGAAATAGCAATTATATAAAATAAATAAATAAATGCAACACATGTGAACATATACAGACCCTTACAGTCTCCGATATGTTACCAAATTACAAAAAAACTACACACAGCATACATTTAGCCCTTAGGCTATTTGGGATCAAAAACAACATGCAATATATAGCCCACAGTCAGTGCAAACCTCTCATCTGCATCTTTAATTTTCACCAGCACATGTAACCCCTTGTTAGAAAGTAATTCCATCATTCCGAGTTTCAAAAGGTGATGTTAGTTAAACATGGCAGTTTGTTCATGTTTTAGGTTGCTGAAAGAATCATTTACTCCTTTGTTTTTTCTGGCTTCTCCTTTGTTTTTTGCACATCACTCTCGCGTTTGTTTGTTTCTGAAAAGATCGGATGTCAGAAGCACTTCAATAATCCCGTGCACGGTATTATCATCAGCTCCAGAAGTTCGTTATCTCAAATATAGATGTGCACACGAGTTCTCTGGAGAAAGTGAAACCGCTCGCGATTTTAGATGGCCTCATAAACAACAACAGGATTTTGTTCTTCTTGGCTTTGTGGCCATTTATCAGGACAACGACAAGGTTTGTTTGAGCTTAGGTCGACCATGGCTTGTTATTATATGCATATATTGTTATGGTGTAATGTCTCAGCTGTGTATTTAAAAATGGCGCTTCCTGTGTTTTCATTCTCCTGGCTTGTGTACGCGCTGGGGATGTTTCTCTGTACTCCAATAGCGTTCAGCTGCACGCCTAGCTCTGCCATTTGGTACCCTTTTGTTGTGCTAGGTACCCTTTGGAAAGGGTATCCAAAAAGTGGTACGGTACAGTTCGCTTTTTGGTACCTTTTGACAGTGGAAACAGCCAAAAGCGTACCGAACTGTACCGTAACACTCAGTGGAAACGGGCCATTGCTATGAACTATACTGTACCTATCACAAATATATGGTACCAAAAGGGTGGAGATAGATTAGCTAAATCTGATTTAGGGGTAGCCAAGGGAATAATAACACAGGAAACACCCTTTTTAACACTAGTTTTTTGTCATTTTGACTGGTTTTATTCATTTTTAGTGCATGCATTTCAATGTCTGCCTCTCTTCCCCATGACTTTAAATATGCTTGCCTCGTTTGCCTAGCAACTTCCTTGCCTGCTAACAAAAACATAAGTTTCTGCTGGCAAAAACATTACTTTATTTAAGATTTGTCTTTCAAAACAGCATATCCAGTTCCGCCAAAAGTTCCGCCTTCTGTATGACCAAAAATATTCTATTTTAGGGTGACGACATAATTAAATATGACTACAGACGTTCAAAGCTTAATTTTAATTTCTCAATAGAAGCTTTGAATATAAATATGACGTGACAGTCTTCCCTAAACCCAACCAACAGTATTTTAAAAAGCACAGATTGACCTGCCCACCATTCTTCACCAGACTCAAACCCCGTCATCATGGTCATCTCCTCTCTGCGTCTCAAGTCCACTGACGTACATGGTGAACTAACTAGACAAACTGATAACAGCCAGAAAGCCTTCTATATGGAGGTAAGCGGTCAGCTGGTAAGCGCATAAAGGAACGACGTCATACCGCCCCGTAGCGTTCGTTTTAAAGACGAAATGCCATACAGTACTTGTGGTTGCATAATTTATGATCTCCAGAAATGTATATAGGGCTATTTTCAGAATAAGCCTATGTAGCCATTTTCCAAACATTTCAGAATGAAAATCAATCATTTATGTTCTTGTTGTTTATCTCATTTGTTTCCAGGTCCCATGTATATTTGAGCAAAGCTTTCTGATAGTTTAATTAAATATTTAAAAAAATTAATTACACTTGGGCCTATGATGTCGGGGATTTTTCTTTTAGTAAAACATTAAATATTTTTAGGTGAAAGTGTGCTGTGCTGAAAAATAAAATATATAGAAACCCTCACAGACTTTGTAATGGTGTTATAATGGGAAATGTATTGGTTTTAATGGAAACTGTAATGGTCCCTGTAGGTTTCTGCTGGAAATGTCTCGCCTTCTATTGGTGGCATGCTAAAACCACTAAATAGTAATAGAATATGTCCCAAAACACACCAGAAACCATTAAATGTACCAGTTTTAATGGATAACAATTGATGGTTTGCAATGTTTTAATGGGATTTGCAGCAGAAACCATTAGAACTTCTGTTATGGTTTCACTTTTTTCCAGCTGGACTGGTCCCTTGGTGATTCATAAAGGCATTTACAGCAGTAAGTGTTTCGTATTTCCATGTTTGTGTCTTAATATTCAGATGATATGCTGTGTTCTGCTGAATGTTTAACTTTTTAAGCGCTATAGCAAACTGGCAGTATGGAACGAAACTCTGTTGCTGATGGACTATTAAAGATCAGTTAAAATGCCTTAGACTAAGGACATCCTGCTTTTTTTTCCCGATCATTACATTTTTTTAAGACCTCAATGTTTCATCAGAGGCCATCGGTAACCATTTTGTTATGCCTGTATGTTTCCTTTTAGTCTCAGAGTGCCGGTAGTTATTGACTCAATTTTTATGAATCACCAAGGACCACCGTTTTAGTTAAAAAAGTCAATTAACAGCAAATTTTCATTTTTGTGTTCACTATTCTTTTAACAACACGTGTGTATGCTGGTCAGGTATTAACAGCTGATTTGTTTAGATCAGGGGTGCTCAACCTTGTTCCTGGCGATCGACCTTCCAGCTGATTTCAGCTCCAACCCTGATCAAACACACCTGAACCAATTATTTAGAACGTGAGGAGCGCTTGATAATTACAGGCAGGTGTGTTTGATAAGGGCTGCAACTGAAAACTGCAGGACGGTCGATCGCCAGGAATAGGGTTGAGCACCCCTGGTTTAGATGGTTTCCTTTGATAATAATTGGTTATTAATGGGGGAATCTGATTTGTCAGTCTTAGATACAGTATATAAGGAGGCATTTTATTGCCAGCTTAACGTAATAATAGAGTTATAGGCCTATATTGCATATGAAAAAAATGTTTTGAATTTTACATAGCATGCAAATCAAATAAGTTCAAATAGTTTCAGCTTTGACCTAATTTGACCTGACCTTTGAAATGTAGTCAACAATTTTAATGACCTACAGTATTATAAGATGTTATTATAAGGTATATAAACAGGCCTGCATAAATAATGCTGTACAACATTAAAGCCGTATCGCAACATTTAAAGATCTATCATATCATACAGTACATTAGAGTGCAATGTAATTTAGTTTGATTTATTTCAAATTATATTTTAAATGGTTTAAAAAGCAACATATCAATGCATGAGCAACATACAGACTTAAAATAAAAACATACAGTAATATAAATAAAATCTATTTTTAAAAAGACATTTTTGTTATAGATTAGGACAGTAAACATTAACAGAAAGTGAAGTTGGAGAGAGGTGATGGATTAGAAAAGATTTGCGGTGCGGTGTAATTGTAGATGCAGCATATTTAACCCAGGCTCATTATGGATACGTACCCCTATATACATTTCTGGAGATCACAAAATGCGTCCCAGGAGGTAAGTTTTTGCTTAAATCCATCAGAGGCCGCTGTTTACACTTTTTCAGATCTCAAATTGCCATTTGCGTCTGCTGTTCTTGCATAAATTCACTAGAGGCCACTGTCAACTGTGACTGACTGCCCCCCATCCACCCCTTCCCTAAACCCAACCAATAGTGTTTTCTAAAGCACCGATTGACCCAATCACCCCTTCCCTTAACTCAACCGACATTATTTTCAAAAGCAATCCAGAAAAAGAAAAGTCCTCGCCTGATTTTTACCACGTTTTCAGATCTTACCATGTTCTCACCCTGTTATTTACTTGTTTATTTTTTTGCCTTTTGTTTTTGTTTTACTTGCTTTCTGGAACTGTTCTTCCCCGGACTCGAACCCCATCGTCGCAGACCGAAATACATGGCGAGCTACTGAGCAAACTGGTAACAGCAAAAAGGCTGTCCACATGGAGGTAAGTGGTCAACCAGTAGCGTGAAAAGAGACAGAAGCTGTCGGCGTCATACCACCACGTAGCATTCATTTTAAAGACGAAATGTAGCCATACATAGCTCTGGCTTCATAATTCGCACTCTCCAGAAATGTATACCGGGGTATGTTTTCACAACAGCCTGTGTTGACTATATTCCAATGCACTGACCACTATGCTATTCAATTAAATTCAAGTTTATTTGCACAGTGCTTTTGACAATAATTATTGTGTCAAAGCAGCTTTACAAAAGGTATTATAATCAAATACAAAAAAAGTTAAGGTTATTAGTTACCATAAATTTATCAGTTACTAAAAACTTTAACTAATTAACTAGTAACTAATAGCTAACTATTAGCTAGTAACTAATAGTTGGTGCTACATGCACCACAATATTCCATATTTTTTAAGTAATAAAAATAATTACATGCTATGCTGATTAATTCCAAATAATCATCTCAATATTTGCTGGGAAAATCCCATGTCATTGCATCATATCTTGCAGTTGTACATCATTGCGCAACACATTTTTAGGATGCTGTTAATAGTGTGCTTTAAAAGAAACAGAAATGTGTTCCACTTTCTTGCACTCCATCCAGTTGTTTTTGAATGCAAGTGAGTGTCTTTGTTGAGGCATGCTGACTGCAGACGTACAAAAACATGACAGCGGCTTTTCAAGCTCACAGCTCGAGTTGTTTCCTCTTTCCACATTAGACTCTCTCTGTTTCTCTGGGAGGCCAATCAAGGCCACTTCTGTCGGCTCTAGTCCCCTTTACTGACGCCTTTGTGGTTACGGCCAGATCCCTTCCAGCCTGCCAGGCTATCAACACCTCTCTCACCCCGCTCTTGTAGCGCACACACTAAAACACATACACGGCCCACCACTCAAAGAGTCTCAAGTGATTCAAAACAAAACCCTCAGACCACAGTTATTAAGCAGCGACTTTAGTAAGCGTAACTCCCAGCTGCCTTTAATCCCTCCACAGGGGTGACATCCAAAGAGCCAGAATTCATGTCCAACAACCCTGATGGCAAAAACCAACCTGGAGACTTTTAAAGCACCCAGCTCAGTCTTGGTAACCATTCTATCAGGGGGGGAAAGGCATAAAAAAAGGCTTACAGAATGACGAGGAAGGATCTACAGATTTGAAATAACTCAATATTAGTTTGGTTTCTTGCCATTCGTACTCAGCTTTTGCACAGTGAGGCGTCTTCATCTCATGGTCTCAAAGCAAGCCGGAGCTCTGGCAAATGAGCGTTCTTGGGCCCAATATGAAGCTTTTGTACTTTTCTTTTCAGCCACAAAAAAAAACATCTCTTCAGTCCTCCGATCTCTGGAAATGAAAGTTCACTTCCTCATACTGAGTCTTGACACTTTTTTTGCGGCTTTTGTCCACTTGAACCTTCAGAGAAACACAGGTGAACCTTGAGAATACTAATCAACAGGGCTCTGAAATTTTAATACTCGCCACACACACACAATAAGCGCCTGCACACGTGTGTACCGGTGATTGTGGCATTGAGTACGGAATAATTCATCATGTCTAATTAATTATTCAGAGTAACTGGGGAAGATGTCATCTCAGTACAAAACTTTGTAGTGCAGTTAAAAAGCGAAGATGGGCTGAGACAAACTCCAGTCGTTTCCCTCAGATCTGCTTGCTTCGCTACATTCGCAATGGCTTTTTAAATTATACGTGATTACCATTTAAATACAACGACATGCTAAACAACTGCTGCCCACTTCTTATGGAGGGTTTTACTATTATACGGCCACTAAAAAAGATTTTGTTTGTAATGTGAGGACACTCAAAAGGCCAAGCAATGCAAAGAACTCGCTATTCAGTCAGGCAATTTATGTAAAGATTCGAAACAGGGGAGATTGTATGCATTTCTTATTAAAAGGCTATGTTCATATTACGGGCACGGAGCTAAAGCAGTTCCCAATGAATGTCAACTTATCTTTGAACAATAATAAATAAACAATAAAAGAAATTGGAATATCCCATGTTATGGACCACAGGGCAAATGCTGAGAGCTGTTACGGAAACGACAATCTGAACATTTCATTTAGCGAATTTGCTTTTGTTTACTCTGCCACAATCCTTCATCTGCAAGAAGCAAGCTGTCACTCATCATTTTGGCAAAATCCGAGTCTATGAATATTTCATTGGCATCGATTCCTCAAAGCCAATAAACTATTGTACAAATTGCCTTTGGTTCTGTTTCTTAGCCTTGGCACAAAGAAGCTGTCTGCCAGAATTGTGAGTGATCTACTATCTCTGTATAATGTTGACTAAAGTGTGTTGACTAATAAATTACACTCTTAATGAGTTTGTCAAGCATTAGATCACTCTTTAGGCAAAGGCATTAGATGTTTTCAGAAGTCTTTGCAACAAGACCAAGTTCCAATAAGGACAGCTGACAATATTGCATTAATTTACTGAAGTCGATAATTGAGATGCAAGATAATGGCAGTTGCATGATATGACAGACATGAGAGGTACGCCAATTTTATTTCCTTAAATAAGTAGATTGTTTTTTCTGCTTTTGTTTTTAAATGTAATAACGTGCACCTTTTGTAAAGCTGCCTTGGAACAATAATTATTGTGGAAAGTGCTTTGCAGGTAAACTTGAATTGAATTGGATATACAGCAGGGCCATATCCACTATAGACGAGAGGGGTCTGGATGCAGACTCTGTGCAGTTGCAAGCTGAGCTGCATGCAGTGCTTTTAGGCCCAATCCTACAGTGGCCGAGAGAGCTTAACGCGCTGCAATTTAAGAAAGCACATGCAATTACAAAAAACGCCAGCAAATAAAGAAACTTTTGATTACACGACATAACACATCCATAGCTCAGTGGGGTCCGTCATGTTTTTGAGTGCCCTTAAAACATTTCCGTTGTGTTACGTGGATATTTGTGGATACACGCGAACACGAGGGGAACATACAAACTCATTCATTCATTCATTTTCTGCCGCTTTTCCGGGGCCGGGTCTCGGGGGCAGCAGTCTTAGGAGAGAACCCCAGACTTCCCTCTCCCCAGACACTTCCTCCAGCTCCTCCGTGGGGACCCCAAGGCGTTCCTAAGCCAGCCAAGAGACATAGTCCCTCCAGCGTGTCCTGGGTCTTCCCCGAGGCTTCCTCCCGGTAGGACATGCCTGGAACACCTCCCTAGGTAGGCGTCCAGGAGGCATCCGAAACAGATGCCCGAGCCACCTCAGCTGACTTCTCTCGATGTGGAGGAGCAGCGGTTCTACTACGAGCTCTTCCTGAGTGTCAGAGCTCCTCACTCTATCCATAAGAGTGCGCCCTGCCACCCTTCGAAGGAAACTCATTTCGGCCGCTTGTATTCGAGGTCTTGTCCTTTCGGTCATGACCTAAAGCTCATGACCATAGGTGAGAGTAGGAACGTAGATTGACTGGTAAATCGAAAGCTTTGCCTTTCGGCTCAGATCCTTCTTTACCACAACAGACCGGTACATCAACCGCATTACTGCTGCCGCCGTATTAATCCGCCTGTCAATCTCACGTTCCATGCTTCCCTCACTCGTGAACAAAACCCAGAGATACTTGAACTCCTCCACCTGGGGTAAGGACTTTCCTCCAACCTGGAGATGGCAAACCACCTTTTTCCGGTGGAGCACCATGCCCTCGGACTTGGAGGTGCTGATTCTCATCCCAGCTGCGTCACACTCTGCAGCAAACCGCCCCAGTGCATGCTGAAGGTCCATATTCGATGAAGCCAACAGAACAACATCGTCTGCGAATAACAGAGATGAAATCCTGTGGTCCCTGAACTGGACCCCCTCCAGCCCAAGGCTGCACATTGAAATTATGAACAGAATTGGTGACAAGAGGCAGCCCTGCCAGATTCCTGCATGCAAACTCCACACAGAAATGCCAACGGACTCAGCCGAGGCTCGAACCAGCAACATTCCTGCTGTGAGGCGACAGTACTACCCACTGCGCTACCCCAATATCCGTTCACTGAATGAATAATCAAATGTCCTATTTATTAAATAACTGCTAAAATATGAACAAACTCAACAAACTCAACTGTTTTATTAAACCCAAAGATTGAGTTTGTGGGGCAGCACAGTGGCTCAGTGGTTAGCCCTGTCACCTCATAGCAAGAAGCTCACTGGTCTGAGTCCCGACTGGGCTTGTTGGAATTTCTGTATGGAGTTTGCATATTCTCCTCGTGTTCGTATGGGTTTCCTCTGGGTGCTCTGGTTTCCTATAGGTGAATTGGATGAAATAGATTGGCCGTAGTGTTTGAGAGTGTGTGTGTGTGAATGAGTGTATCGGTGTTTCCCAGTACTGGGTTGTGGCTGGAAGGGCATCCACTGTGTAAAACATATGCTGGAGTAGTTGGCGGTTCATTTCGCTGTGGCAACCCCTGATAAATAAGGGACTAAGCCGAAGGAAAATGAATGAATGAATGAATGATTGGGTTTGTCCATATTAGCAATAAACTGCCTGACTGTTATTAGTTATGATGAGTTTATTTGCCGATTTGTAAAAGTGCTACAGATGTTTTCTCTGTATACTGTTAAACTAAATGCTATTCTACACAGAACAGCTCATCTAGCTTTCATACCGTGATATGACTACTGATGTCATCATATGAAGAAGACAATTTAACACTTTTAGAGGAGACCGTCTGGCCGGCATAAGAGAAAGAAAGGCCGAGAGAAAAGGAAGAAACAATGACATGAATACTAAGCAGCTCTGATGATTAGAAGTGTTGCTAAGAGCAGCTCTGTGACAGTGACATTGGCTGTCAATGTCAGACGACTCCGCCGCGCCTTGGCGAAGAGCTCCATTTTGAGCCATAATTAGCTTAAACATTCCCAGTATGAAAAATTCATGATAGCTTTGGATTTTTTAATTGCGGGAGCATTCTGCGTTAATCGAAGTCATTTAGAGAGCCTTCTGCTTGACACGCGGAGGAGAGGAAAATAAATCAGACGTCTGACTCTCTCTCAGCCAGTTAACCCGTTTCTTCTGTGCAGAGCTGTTTATTTAATAGGGCCCGATCTGACACAGTTCTGGTCCACACAGATCAATCAAACGCTGTCCGTGTTCTACTGAAACATGAGAGGTACAGGCAGAGTTACAGTGCAACAGGCCATCTGAAACACTGACATTAAGAACTGAGGATATTGCTCTCTTATGAGCAAAATATCAAATAGGACCTCTAATAACGCTTCCTCTAGCTACATTAGTGTGTTTAAAGATGAAGCTATGCATCACATCGCTATATATTGCGATGCTATTTTTTGGGGGAATAGTCAAAAACGCATTGTATGAGCCAAAATTCGAGATATTTATTTCATGGCAAAAATCATTGATGTAAAACAGGGCTATTCAATTGGCGGCCTGGAGGCCGAACCCGGCCCTCAACGCAATTAGTTCCGGCCCTCCAAATAGTGCGACCAAGACATCAAAAATAAATTTAGTTCAGTGGAAAAACGGTCGCTAGAGTTATGAAGTGACGTGCATCTGTTTAGTACAGCATGAGTTGCAGTTGAAGGCTGCGCAGAGCGTGAGTCACCTGACATTAAGCGAGTGGCGAGGACAGCCGAAAACATTTGGATATGTTTGTAGAAAAGGCCTTTTGTACAATGCACTGATATCTTTAATAGGGATGCAAGGTCACACTTTATTTTGATGGTCCATTTGTTGAATTTAAGTTACATTGCTAATCTAATTCTCAGTAGATTATAAGTAGACTGTTAAACTGGGGTTAGGATTAGTAAATTGACGTGTACTTGCAAAGTTTCTTATAGTCAGTTAAATGTTTGTTGAAGGAGCAGTATCAACAGATATTAAGCAGTCTACTAATACTCAAATGGACCATCAAAACAAAGTGTTACCGCATGCAATCATTAGCTGATTTCACTATTAACCACGCTTAAATTCATTAAGGTTAACTAATCGTAAAGGCTTCTCAACGCCGCGTTTCTGTTGCATGGAACAAAACTGCTGCAACTAAACAAAGTTATGCCAACTGTGTGCTAATTTAAAGTTCCGAGCTTATGTTGAGGCTAAAACGCAAACACATTGGATTAACTATAGCAGCAGGCCGTTCACATATTGCGTCTTATCTGCACGCAAGTTTATTATTTCCAATGGAGATGTTCGCATATTGGAAGCGGTGCACACACGGCTTGCCAGTGGACTGACGCACTCGCGCCCTCCAGGTGCATACATTAGAAATGATCTCACGTCATAGTGGTGAGAGTTGTGTGTGGCTTTCAGTGCAATGTAAACTAAAGATACGTTAGACGAATTATTACAAATTATTCAAATGAGTATGTATATATGAACGCAGATAACAACAGTTCATTTAGCTAATATATAGCTTAAATTAACATTAGAGAAATGCTATTTTTAATTTATTCTTATTTTTATTTATTTATAATTCTGTCATTCATTTTCATTGTAAAATTATCACTCATGTTTAAATTAAAAACTTTCTAAAGAGAGAAGTGGACTATTGTTTGTTTTTTATTAATATTTTGTGCTGTATTTGGTTACTGAGCAGCAATAAACAACACTTTAAAATATAAGCAGTTTTCTTGTGATTTTCTAAACTAGTAGTGTTTTGAATTTAATAACTGCATAATAATCGTGATAACCGTGAAACCATGATTATTCTTCAGACTATAATCGTACAACCAAAATCTATAATCGTTGCATCCCTAATTGTTGCGCAGTTTAAAACATAACATATGAATGTGTCTGAATGTAGAAGAAGCCTACTTGAGCAATACACTGATTTTGTTGTGCTCTGAAATACAACATTTGAATATGATTGTAAAAAAAGCCACATTATACAATGCAGCGATGTTATGTAGTTTCAAAATACAACATATTAATGTTTTAATGTAGACAAAGCCAACGTGGGTGTCTTAAGGAGCAAAAATACAGCAGATGGGCTCTTATATTGCTGTTGTGTCATCACTTATATCGCAAGTCATATCTCTCCGGTCCCTTTTGAGATGCTTTTCATGAACTGGCCACCATGACAAACTAATTGAATAGCCCTGCTGTAAAGATCATCTTCCATGACGACATTTTTTAAATTGTGTTCTGTAAAACTATCGAGATTCTTTCCCCCTTAATGTCCCAATTCTCTTTAGCTTGAAGGCATAGGGCTAAGGGAAAGGGGTAGATACCCCTTCGAACTGAGATTTTTTAGGACCACACTCAAGGGGTATGAAAGTTTCCCAGAATACACCAGCTACAACGGCAGTATAGCTCCACCCGGAAGTAAGGAGATCCACAAATTAGTATTTTTTGTCATTATTACGAATTTTTACAAAAAACAAGCACATGTTTTAAAAAAAAAAAAAACGCTAAAATAAAAAACGCTAAATTTCGCTATCATCCCTAATAATAACTCTTGATGACACTCGAATACCCTGTCAGAAAAGTCTAGTGGCTGTTAATGACATTTTTACAGTGTCTGCTATAATGTTAGTGTTGTTTTTGGTGTGTTTAAATAGATGAATATGGCCACTGTGTAAATGCGCAGTATAGTTACGATCTTATTGCACAAAGAGTTCTCGATGACATATGATGACGTGTGCAGGTGCTGTAGTGCTGTCCCATTTCTTAGGGGTAAATTTTGAAGACCTTCCCCTTCACACTCCAAGGCCAAGGGGAAGGGGAATGGGAAGGGAAAGGGGTAGGAGTACAAAAGTAGAATTGGGATTGGACCTTACATTAAATGCTGCAACGTACTTCTACACGATCAGGTATTAATCTCTAACTCTTAAATGTATCTTTGGGTAATTAATGTTGTACATTTCTGAATTGGCTAATTTTGTTTAATTATGTGAATTGGAATGGAAAATATTTGCCTGACAAATAAACGTAAAATTCTTATTAACTGTAATATCTCCTGAAATCATTGTAACTAGGAGTTTAATATGATGTTTGTTTAATATGATGTTTCCACAGCTTGTAACCAGGACTGCTCATACAGTACATTCAGGCTCAATGGATGGAGCATAGACACAGAATTAGAGACCTTTTGATTTCTGACAATCACTGACTTAGTATGATATAATCTAGTGGCTAAATCAAGCTTTCTTTATGTATGAGCAAGCATGGGGCGGCCTAATATTACTTAAAGGAAATTAGTTTACAGTTATATCCTCTATCTAAGAACCAGAACTAGCGAGGTTGTGTCCGAGAGCAGACGTAACTGGCCAGCATACTGACTCTAAGCGACTTCGGGTAAACGATGAACCATTAACTGAAAATAAGGACTTATTAGGTTAATCGATCTAAATTAGACCAAATCACAACCTATAAGGTGATCAGCTTGAATTGGATGAATCTAAATTTAAATGATTATAAATTGGAGTCAGATTAAATTCGGAGTTAGAAACAAATGAATATAAATTGTAACAAATAAAAATATTTATTTTCACATGTGCTAAAAAGGCTTACACGCATTTAACCTACACCCATGCTGTTAGTTCCATTATTAGAATAATAGATGGACCCTTACACTATTTGCCAATGTAAACGTTATTGCAAATTGCATTTGCAAAATGATCTATTTAGTTACAATTGGGATAATTGCTTTCAAACTTCAGCTCACAAAGATGGACAAAGACAAAAATAGCAGAAATGGATTAGATTCATCAGGGAATCATCAGCCGATTTGAATCATACTGGTTCAACTCACAACTTGCCAAGAATTTTTTTATATGTTCCTCACACAAAAATTGCATTAAAGACCTACAGAATAGTGTGGGAGTACAGACTTCTATGATGGTTTTCTTTGCTATTTTTAGGATTAAATCCACTTTCACTCCACTAAAATGAAAAGTTTTACAAAGTAGTTGTGGAACAACATAAGTGCTAGTAAATAAAGTCTGAATTTCCTTTTGGCCAAACTATCGCTTTAACAGAAAGTTAAAAAACTAAAGGCACATTGCTTTGAGGCAAAGTTCATTTCTCATCAACAGAAAAGCACAGAGAGGCCTTATTGGCCTTGTAAACGAAAGATCAGTGTGTGATTTGTCCTTGTCTCTTCTTCTCCTTCCCTCTCTGAAGTATTGTTCAAAGTTTTTCAGGTTGAGGGCCGGACCGAATCAATGTCCATGCATCAATATATCACAGCCATAAAAACAATTTACCTAGAGCAAGATCTCGCCCATTGATTGGTTTGTGTGCCAGGGAGAGCTGCGGGGTGCAGGAGGTTAATAGCATTTACAGGGGAAGCATACGACCTTCCTCTAAAAATAACGGTCAGGGGAAAAAACCCAAAACGCAAAGGAACAGCAAACAAACTGAAAATGCTATACACGCCCACTCTAGCGACAGAGAAACAAAATTAATTGATCATTCCAAGCATTTGAAGGAACTTTGGTTTTGGGGTGCGGAAAATGTCAACCGGACGAGGACACATTTCACCGGCTCTTTCAACTGGAAAACTACATTTCATTCCCTCGGGGCTTTTATGTTCATGTTTCATGTATATCAAAAAGCAAAGGCGAGCGCGAGTGTGTGGACTGTCACTGATATTCTGCCTTATGCTTCATTGTATTAAATGCTCTGTTGGTTTTGACGCGCACACACACACACACACACAGCGCACCGCTACTCTCGCGAAGCTCGCCGCTTTATTATCATCACTTGTGGAATTCTAAACAGCTGCCCGAAAGTTCTATTCATCTCCACATATTTTCAATCCCATCACTTCAGCCTCTCCATTCGGTGTGTGACAGCATTTGTAGAGCGCGCTCCCGCTGCTAAAGGATGACGAGTAGAGTGGCGCGCTTCAGGTAAAGGATGATGTGTGAAGCCCTGCTGCTGACGGCAGCGTCTCGGTGACAGCACATCAATGAAGGCCGTGATGGACGTCGGGCTGGAAGCGGGCCCTGATTAAAGAGCCCCACGCCCAGCAGCACGCATCTGCCGCCCGTCCCCGGTCTGCTGTCACCGCGGCTGGATACAATAAAATAGCGCTCAGGGTCATCGAGGTTTTCGGTGATGTGACAACAAGCCCATTTCGCAAGTGCCAATCAGAGGGGTCTCTGGCAGCACATGCCCCGCCCTCTTCATTCTTCAGCCTATCTTCCTTACTTATCTGCTTCCCATACCATACTCAAACTGTGATCTCAGTTTCAGCAGAGATTTAACATTGTAAAAACAAAATATACAATTCTTGTATGCAAAATACACTCACTGGCCACTTTATTAGATATACCTTATAGTACTGGGTTGGACCCCCTTTTGCCTTCAGAACTGCCTTATAAATATTCCTCAGAGATTTTGGTCCATATTGACATGATAGCATCGTGCAGTTGCTCCAGATTTGTCGGCTGCACATCCATGATGCGAATCTTTCGTTCCACAACATCCCAAATGTGCTCTATTGGATTGAGTTCTGATGACTGTGGGGGCCATTTGAGTACAGTGAACTCAATGTCATGCTCAAAAACCCATTCTGAGATGATTCGCACTTTATGACATGGCGCGTTATTCTGCTGAAAGTAGCCATCAGAAGATGGGTACACTGTGTAAAGATGGACATGATCAGCAACAATACTCAGGTAGGCTGTGACGTTGACATGATGCTCAATTGGTACTAATCGACCCAAAGTGTGCCAAGAAAATATCCCCCACACCATTACACCACCATCAACAGCCTGAATCATTGATACAAGGCAGGATGGATCCATGCTTTCATGTTGTTTACGCCAAATTCTGACCCTACCATCCGAATGTTGCAGCAGAAACCAAGACTCATCAGACCATGAAACGTGTTTCCAATCTTCTATTGTCCAATTTTGGTGAGCCTTTGCGAATTGTAGCCTCAGTTTCCTGTTCTTAGCTGACAGGAATGGCACCCGGTGTGGTCTTCTGCTGCTGTAGCCCATCCGTCTCAAGGTTAGCCATGTTGTGCATTCAGAGATGCTCTTCTGCAGACCTTTGTTGTAACAAGTGTTATTTTAGTTGCTGTTGCCTTTCTATCAGCTTGAACCAGTCTGGCCATTGTCTGCTGACCTCTGGCATCAACAAGGCATTTGGCCCACAGAACTGCTGCTCACTGGATATTTTCTCTTTTTCAGACCATTCTCTAGATGGTTGTGTGTGAAAATCCCAGTAGATCAGCAGTTTCTGAAATACTAAGACCAGCCCGTCTGGCACCAATAACCATACCACGTTCAAAGTCACTTAAATCCTTATTCTTCCCCATTCTGATGCTTGGTTTGAACTGCAGCAGAACGTCTTGACCATGTCTACATGCCTAAATGCATTGAGTTGCGGCCATGTAATTGGCTTATTAGAAATTTGGTTAACGAGCAGTTGGACAGGTGTACCTAATAAAGTGACCGGTACATTGTAGTAGTTTTTTTTAATTAATTTATTCTCAATAAATTAATCTACATAACTGTAAAGACATCTCTTCGCTCGTTACATAGGAATTTAGGCCACGACCACACAGGGAGAAACAATCCCATGGGACGATAACCAGTTTTAAGGTTTACCGCAGTTTGGAAAAGTCTGTTTTAAAACTGCTAATATTTTATTTTATAATGTTTCTGCGATATATATGTTTTTTGGGTTTTTTTTTTTGGCAACAGCATCTCCAGCAGCAAAGGACCACCCACATCAAAATCTACTTGTCAGCCCACGATTCAGCAAACATTTGAGAAACAACATCACAACATCCAAGCATGCTTTGGACCTGAACAGTGGCTTACTTAATATACAAAGAAAAATCAATGATTTATTTTAATTATTTATCCTGACATGTTTACTGTTCCAGAGGGGGGGTTGCTGTTTTTTTCACAGACATTTAAAAAGAACTTATTTAAGAGAAATAATCCCAATACCGTGATACTGTGATATTTTAAATAAGGTTATCATCGTCAGAATCTAAGCGTAAGCTGGAAGAATGAGTGAATTGTTGTAACCTGACATATACATATCAGTATACCTGTGTGAGGGGACATTTTGTTACTGGAAATTCAAATATCCAAATGTGAGTTTTATATATTATATTAGCTGTATCATTTGACTTGGATAAAGCAGAAAGCTGTGCAGTAACATTATATGCGAGTGTCATATTGTAGCTAAAAGTGTGTTCCACCATTGTTTAAGATATATATAATAAAGTGTTTCACATGGAGCAATTCAACTGGATAAATTCTCCAACAAAAGGCTTAGGAAAGGAAAAAGGCTGACAAAACCAATACAGATTAGTTTATCCTCTCAGGTTCACATAGGGTGGTGAAATAATCCTTTTTACATGGTTAAAAATAAGGAAATGTTTCCAGTTACCGATTACGTTTCATTCCAGCAGGTCTAACTGTAGTTCTCTAATATTACAGAGTGAGAAATACACTTTTTTTGCCATTGTAAAGTTGGATTCAACTGAAAAAAAAAAGTCTTTTACACATAGGATGCCTTAAGGGTGAGCAAGTCATGGGTTAATTTTCATATTTGGGAGAACTATCCCTTTAAGATCTGTTTGCTCATTGCAAGACTCTAATTCAGGGGTGGGCAAACTCGGTCCTGGAGGGCCGGTGTCCTGGATAGTTTAGCTCCAACTCTAATCAAACACACCTGAACATGCTAATCATTGTCTCCAAGATCACTAATTATCTATAAGCAGGTGTGTTTGATCAGAGTTGGAGCTAAACTGTGCAGGACACCGGCCCTCCAGGACCGAGTTTGCCCATCCCTGCTCTAATTGGTGGAATTTTCTGTACTATATTATGGGTAATGTAGTTTTTAAGCACAAATTTACATACTAAACAATTATTTTGAAGATTAGATAAATTAAAGCTAACAGATCTATCAAAACAACAACAACAACAACAACAACAACAACAACAACAACAACAACAAATCAGTCAGTTAACAACCCTAAAGCTCAGAACAGGTCTATCTTTACAAGTTTGTGCTAAAACTCTATTTCCCTATGGAGAAACTGAATGGAGTTTTTGCTTCTAGAGCATGATTGCCATGCTCTATAGAAAACAACAATGTTCCAACAATATGGAAGGTAAAACGTGAAATATTATCGTGTCAACACACAAAGAACGGTCAAGTTGGCAAGCAATTTTTATCAAAGCCATTATAATATTTGCAAACATGGCAGTCTACCATTTAAACATCCTTAATGAATAAACATGACATCTAATGTTTTATATGCTAAAGTACCAATTTATATGCAACAGTCTCATATAAAGCAATATCATTGTCTGTCGTGCTTGTTGAGTCAAATTGTGCATGCTGACAATCACATTTCAAGTATTTTATTTAAAGACTTAAAAAAAAACACAACCTAGTCCTCCAGTGTCCTTTTTTTTTGTCAGAAGAAGACATATTCTTGTCAGATATACATTTCAATAGGGATGATAAACGATCACAGCTGTGGCTTGATGTTAAACTAAATACAAACATAATGCAAACTGCACGCAGCACAGTATATAGACTGTATATTGCTTGCTATTTTTATGCAGTATGTAAAGCGATATGCAATATGAAACAGAATACCTTTCGAATGGTACAATATTTCATTGTGCCACTGTTTAACATGGTCAGCAGCATTTTTTTGAGATTGTTTTTTTAAATATTTACAGATAGATGGATGGATGGATGGATGGATAGCATAATGACAGACAGATAGATAGATAAATAGATAGATAGACAGACAGACAGACAGACAGACAGACAGACAGACAGCATAATGACAGACAGATAGACAGACAAATGTCACAATGACAGACATATAAACACAAAGACAGACAGACAGACAGATAGACATACAGACAGACAGACAGACAGATAGATAGCATAATGACAGACAGACAGACCGACTGACAGACAGACAGACAGACAGACAGATGGATAGATAGAACTACAGACAGATAGATATACAGACAGACAGACAGATAGATAGAATAATGTCAGAGAGACAGACAGACCGACTGACAGACAGACAGATAGATGGATAGATAGAACTACAGACAGATAGACATACATAGACATACAGACAGGTATATAAACAGACAGATAGACAGATAGGTGGGTAGGTAGATAGATAGATAGATAGAACTACAGACAGATATACAGACTGACAGATACTGTAGATAGATGTCATAATAACAGACAGACAGATAGACATATAGACATACAGACATGTATGTAGACAGACAGATAGACATATAGACATACAGACAGGTATGTAGACAGACAGATAGACAGATAAATAGGTAGGTAGGTATGTACAGTTGAAGTCAAAATTATTAGCCCCCCTGTTTATTTTTTTCCCCAATTTCTGTTTAACAGAGAGAAGATTTATTTCAACACATTTCTAAAAATAATAGTTTTAATAACTCATTTCTAATAACTGATTTATTTTATCTTTGCCATGATGACAGTAAATAATATTTTACTAGACATTTTTTCAAGACACTTCTATACAGCTTAGTGACATTTAAAGGCTTAACTAGGTTAATTAAGTTTACTAGGCAGGTTATGGTAATTAGGCAAGTTATTGTATCACGATGGTTTGTTCTGTAGACAGTCGGAAAAAAATGCTTAAAAGGGCTAATAATTTTGACCTTAAAATGGTTAATAAAAAAATGTAAAACTGCTTTAATTCTAGTCGAAATAAAACAAACATAACTTTTTCCAGAAGAAAAAATATTATCAGACATACTGTGAAAATTTGCTTGCTCTGTTAAACATCATTTGGGAAATATTTAAAAAAGGAAAAAAAATCAAAAGGGGGCTAATAATTCTGACTTCAACTGTAGGTAGGTACAGTAGGTAGGTATATATTTACAGATAGACATATACAGACATACAGACAGGTATATACACTCTCAGAAAAAAGGTACATGGTGGTACAAATAATGTTCCTTAAGGAACAGTTTTGTACCTTTGTAAAAGTTGTACCTTATATGGTACAAAAATACCTTTTATGATACTGTTCTGTACCTTTTATGGTACAATTGTACTGAAGGTACACAATTGTTCTCATAAAAAAGTTAGATAAGTGTTGGAGAATTTCTTCTTTATTACAATATCTATGAAAATAAATATTACTGGAAAGGTAAAGTGATTTTATGGAATAATTTCCATATTAAAAAATGTATAATCATTTTAAAGCATATGCTTAAAGAAACTCATGACCATTAATTATTAAGTTCTATAATACAAAACAACTGGTAAAATAAAATTATAGGTGTTGTAAACTAAACATTTAAGGCATTTAAAAAAAAAAACATTTGGTAAGCATTTTCTGATAAATACATTTTCATTTCTGATATCTGAGTCTTTTGGCGTTTGCTTTCCACTACGCACGTGAGCTGGCAAAAGTCCTGCATATGCAAAGTGTTCATGCAGACAGTTTAGTATTGTAAAACTAATCAAACATTGTACATATCTCATTACAATACTTTTGCATAATTCTATTTCTCTTTTAAAATTAAGTAAATTAAATGAACTTTTCAGTAATTACAAAGGTATTGTGTGACAATTGGAGAAACAAAATGTTTAATATTGTACATGGGAGAATGTGTTTCTGTAACATTTTTGTGAAAAGTGTTTTGAAATGTTTAGCAAAAAATAGATCTTTTGATTTATGTGAAAGTATTTTTTATTCTTTATTGTGAATGAAAAAGGTGCATTTACACAAAAAATACACTTAAAAAAACATTGTTTAAAAATGTATTGAATCTTTTATATTTACTAAAATAAATTGATGCATTTTGGATAAAGCAAAATGCCTTTAAATAGTTCTTGAAGGAACACATTTGACACTGTTGAGATGCAAAGTGTCTTGTTTCTGTAGTGGTACCTTCATGGATCAGATTTGTACCTTTGATGAAGGTACAATATTGTATCTGCAGGTTTTAAAAACCAAAGGTACATGTTGGTTTCCCATGGTACAAATCATGTCCTCAAAGGTACAAACTGCAATGGTACAAATTTGTTTCTTTGTCTTAAGGTACAATTCTGTTCCATACAAAGGTACTGCCCCAGTGACAAGGGTTTGTACCTTCTTTGGTACAACATTGTACCATTTTTTCTGAAAGTGTAGACAGACAGATAGGTAGATGGACAGATGGATGGATGGATAGACAAACAGAGAGAGAGACAAATGTCATAATGACAGACGTTCAGACAAACATGTAAACACACAAAGACAGACAGATAGATGTCATAATAACAGACAGACAGATAGAACTACAGACAGACAGACAGACAGACAGATCAACATACAGACAAATAGGTAGATAGAGACAGAGAGAGACAGACAGACAGACAGATAGATAGAACTACAGACAGACAGACAGACAGACAGACAGACAGAACTACAGACAGACAGACAGACAGACAGATCAACATACAGACAAATAGGTAGATAGAGACAGAGAGAGACAGACAGACAGATAGATAGAACTACAGACAGACAGACAGAACTACAGACAGACAGAACTACAGACAGACAGACAGACAGACAGACAGACAGACAGACAGACAGACAGACAGACAGACAGACAGACAGACAGACAGACAGATAGATAGATAGATAGATAAATAGATAGAACTACAGACAGACAGACAGACAGACAGACAGCTAGCTAGCTAGCTAGCTAGCTAGCTAGCTAGCTAGCTAGATAGATAGATAGATAGATAGATAGATAGATAGATAGATAGATAGATAGATAGATAGATAGATAGATAGATAGATAGATAGATAGAACTACAGACAGACAGACAGACAGACAGACAGATAGATCAACAGACAGATAGACAGGTAGGTAGATTCCATTTTTCTTCTCAAAACTCACTGTCTACTTTCTGCGAACAAATCCTGAAAAGTTGTAGACCCAAAAACTGCAATCGAATCTATAAATGAACACATTCTAACACACGCTGAGAATTTTGTGTACTTTCGCTTCTAGGGGGTGAGAGAAATCCAATGCAATGAAATAGAGGGAATTGGAGCAAGTCTCTCTGCAGTGAACACACGTCCCTGCATGTGCTGGCCCTGACGCCCAGCTCAATCCATCATTACTGCACTAAATCATCTCTCTGTCAATAACACCAGCGCAAAATATTACAGTCATGTGGATACTGTTATTTTTAATGACATTCAGCAGTCCCCTTGGGCTGATGGAGTGAGCGAGAAACACGGAAAGAAAGAGAGACTGCATAGGTAGGCAATAACATTTGGCAGAAAAGTGCTTAGCCGTTTGAAAAGAGTCGAGAGCGAGAGAGAGAGAGAGCGGCGGAAGTGTTAAATACTAAAAGAAGACTGTTATCTCCATGACAGATAATTGCTAGTCTGTTCAGTCGAAAGCGTTTTGAGGATCTATGAAAGATCTTTGCGATTCTGGGAAAACAGGAAAGGCAAAAAAGTTTTCAGCAAGCTGGCGACTCCAACTCCATCATCTGGGTATAATTGCTCATTTAATATTAGAATAGGTTTTTGACATTCTCATTTATTACAAGAGCTCAGTGCAAACTCAACTTGTGAGTGTGTGTGTGTGGTCTGATATCAATGTCACACCTCCTCAATAACTCAGACAGGCCAGTGTGCTTATCTTTCTTTGACACTCAGATCAATCTTGCTTTTAATCCTGAACCCATTCGCAGTATTTCTCACCTCAACTCCACACATCAAACACAAACATCACATCCCTCCTGCGAACGTGCGTGTCTGTGTCCAATCAAGTCAAGGACACAGGATGGGGGCGGCTGATCTTCCAGAATCCAGATTATACACTTTATATATAGCTAGTAAACAGTGCTGGGCAGTGTTTAACACTGGAGTTTCAAAGAATTACCGTGTAAATTGCACATGCAGAGAATATATGTGGCGAACGCAACATTTAAGCAACACACAGAGTGATTAGAGTGGATTAATGCTGAAATAAAATGCATTCACAATATAGACAAAAATCTTTAGTCCTGCACATATTCATCCAGTTAGCCATTCATTCCACCTTCCATCTGTCTATCGATCTGGGCTGCGTTTCCCAAACAACGACGTAACTCACGGCTGAACTATCATAGTACCATGCATCGTTTGGGAAAAGAACAATGTAGTTACGAGTGTTTCCCAAAACCCTTAGTTTCTCTGTCGCAGATCCATCATTTGAGCCACGTTAGTTATAACGTAAAATGCCCATAATGATGCTCTAAAATGGGGTGGAGTAACAACTTCTTTAGAGAAGAACCCCATCATTTCTTTGTGCAAATTATATTGTTTCACACAAACAAGCATTTAAAATAAAATCCAATATTAGTTTTGGTTAAAACATGCACTCGTTTTCTATATTCATTTAAATATATGTAAATGGCACATATAGGGCCTGTGTTTGCTTTACTAATATTATTGAGAGCATTACATATTCTATTCTAAAACATAAAATTACTTACAAAAGCTAACACGTATTCTAATATCATAAATAAATAAATAAATAAATAAATAATGAGGCTATTTATTAAGAAATGAAATGTAATATTTATTATTCATTAGAAAATAAAAAAGTCCTATTTTAATAATAATATTAATGATTATTATTATTATTATTATTATTAAGTAGGATATTGTTTTTTTTTTTTTTTTTTTTGAAAAGTCTACTTTTACAATTTGAGCATGTGCAAACCACTGCAGATATGCTCTAACCAGCAGGCCCATGCCATATACAGTACAGATACTTAATAAATAACCTACTATGAATTAAAAGCATTAACGTATGCTATGTTTATTGTTTTCGCAAGCTTTGGAGACGTAACATTAATTCCACTTTTAAATAATAGGTTACCTATAGCTTTTGTCATGAGGCTGTGTTCAAAATGACATCAAAGTTTTCAAAGTGCACTGCGAAGGAACTCAAGGGAGCGCAATTGTAAACATGAAGATCGCTAAAACTGAACTGTAAAAAATACTTTGAAAGCAAATTAACACTTAAGAGAGATGACCTTAACGCTTTTTTATTTTTAATAATTCCAACTTTAGAATGTTCTAAATGAATAGGGCATAGGGGGGGATAAGTGGGAATAGAACACAGCCAGGAACTATGTTTCTAACTACAGCTCCAGAGGTGTCGTTTCAAGTGCTCAAGTTTGCGACGCAGTTTGCGAATGTTCGTTGAAGCGATGGATTTGGGAAACGGCAAACCTTAGTTGGCTAACGATGGTTTTGGGAAACGCACCCCTGGATATCTGTCTGTCTGTCAATCTATCCATATACAGTATAACTCTTTTTACATCCATCCAATGTAAAAAAAAAATTGTTAGTTGAATATAATTTCAAAAGTAAACCCATTGCTTTTAAAGTGATTAGTTGCCATTGCTTTTAAGCGATTATTTGACTAAAAGTGAGTAAATCTGTTGCTTTTAAGCAATTATTTGACTAAAAGTGAGTAAATCTGTTGCTTTTAAGCAATTATTTGACTAAAAGTGAGTAAATCTGTTGCTTTTAAGCAATTATTTGACTAAAAGTGAGTAAATCTGTTGCTTTTAAGCAATTATTTGACTAAAAGTGAGTAAATCTGTTGCTTTTAAGCAATTAGCTGACTAAAAGTGAGTAAACCTGTTGCTTTTAAGCAATTAGTTGACTAAAAGTGAGTAAATCTGTTGCTTTTAAGCAATTAGCTGACTAAAAGTGAGTAAATCTGTTGCTTTCAAAGCACTTAGTTGATGTTTCTTTAAAAAGCGAGTAAATCTGTTTCTTTAAAGTGATTAGTTGCCATTGCTTTTAAGCGATTAGTTGACTAAAAGTGAGTAAATCTGTTGCTTTTAAGCAATTTGTTGACTACTTGGTGTCAGTTTAGCCAAATAAGTCAACTAATTGCTTCAGAAGCAACAGATTTACTCACTTTCAGTCAATTAATTAAAATTAATTAATTTAAAGTTAATTAATAAATTGACTAACTTTGACTAAATCTGTTGCTTTTAAGTGATTAGTTAACTAAATGTGAGTAAATCTGTTGTTTTAATAGCAATTAGTTGATGTTTCTTTGAAAAGTGAGTAAATCTGTTGCTTTTAAAGCAATTAGTTGATGTTTCTTTAAAAACTGAGTAAAGCTGTGGTCACACTGCACTTTTCTCCCCATAGACTTCCATTCATACGCACGCGAATGAACTCCTGCGACAAGTTTCGCAATTCACTGCATTGCAAAGTTCAAGCTTGGTGAGGTCTAACCTGCTAAATCGCATCACATGTTTGCGTGAGACCAATCGAAGATCAAAACATGACCTCTCTGGACAGGAATTTAAAACATGGACCAATCGCTCGCTTTTTTTAAATGTCTAATCATCTCGTTTAATCCTGCCCCTTTTTGCAGTGCCTTACAACAGATTTTCGCACACACACAAACTAGTGAGTAAATCTGTTGCTTTTAAAGTGATTAGTTGACATTTCTTTAAAAAGTCATTAAATCTCTTCATTCTAGAAGTGATTAATTGCCTTTTCTTTAAAAGGTGAGTATATTTGGCGCTTTTAAGCGATAAGTTGACTAAAAGTGAGTATATATCTTGCTTTTAAGTGATAAGTTGACTACTTGGTGTCAATTTAGCCAAAGAAAAGTCAACTAATTGCTTCAAAAGCAAGATTTACTCACTTTTTAAAGTCAACTAATTACTAAATTGTCTAACTTTGACTAAATATGTTGCTTTTAAGTGATTAGTTGACTACTTAAAGTGAGCAAATCTGTTTCTTTTTAAAGCAATTAGTTGATGTTTCTTTCAAAAGTGAGTAAATCTGTTTCTTTTAAAGCAATTGATTATAGACTAATAGACAAATTTGTGTAAATCTGTTCTTATACTAATTAAATTAAAAAGAAAATCTGTTGCTTAGTAGTTTACTTAAAAAGTGAGTAAATCTGTTGCTTTTGAAGTGATCAGTTGACTAAAAAGTGAGTAAATTTGTTGTTTCTGAAGCGATTAGTTGACTTCTTTAAGTTGGTTAGTTTAATTAGTTAACTACTTCGAGTAAATCTGTTGATTTAGTAGGCATTTCTTTAAAAAGTGAGTAAATCTGTTGCTTTAAAAGTGATTAGTCGACTTTTTAAAAAGTGATTATATCTTGCTTTTATGCGATTAGCTCACCACATAAAGGGAGTAAATCTGTTACTTATAAAATCATTAGTTGACTAATTAAAAAAATTGTATTTTGTTTTAAAGTGATTAGTTCACTTTAAGTGAGTATATGCATAGGTTTAAAATTAAGTAAATAGAAGTGCAGAATTAAAATAATAAAAATAAAAAAAGTTTACTCACTTTAAGAAACCAATTGCTTTTTACAGTGTATGTGGAAATCCATCTATCAATCCATCCATCCATTTATCGTCTATCCATTCATCAAACCACCCAACCATTTATCATCTATCCATCCATTTAACAAACCATCTATCCATCTGTGTTCAAATGTTCAAAAGGTATATATTTTTTTATTATAAACCTGTCCACGTTTTAAGGTAGCAATTCACAGAAAATCTTGTTTTTGCTGAAAAAGAAAAAGAGTTCACACTGAGAGGGATCGTTTGTAGAATAAAAGTCAGAATTTATTCTGTTGATCTGTACATTGAACAAGAGTACTGAGACTGCAGCACACACGCGCATACACACACGCGCACACACACACGCACACACACACACACACACACACACACACACACACACACACACACACAACTGATGTTAACCGACTGAACCAGCTGTGCACAGGTGAGGAGTGCAACTGGTTCATGTGGAACATTTGATTTAGCTTTCCATCGTCTCTCTCTCTTTCTCTCTATCCTTGTTCTCGGTTTGAGTCCCCGTGGAGTCAGACACAAGCAGCAGTGAGGCCAAGTTTAGCTGAAATTAAGCCAGGTTCAGCCTGAAAACACAGTATGAATAAAAATTCTCCACTGAGAGTCCTTTTAGTCCAGGCTTAAGCTTGATCTGTGTGCAAGTAAAGCAGACCTAACGTATGGCAAACGGGGACTTTTTCCTGCTGACAGAAGTCCTCAGTGACTCACTTTCAAAACCAATACCAATATCAGCATGTGACCACATAAAACGAAAATACCCACAACCATCCAACAAACGCAGACCTGAAAGAAAGCATGTTCACAGTTATTTCATCCGACATCGTCCATCAACATCGTTCCCCAAAAATATCGATTAATACATATATATACTTATTTAATACGTGTAAGTAAGTTTCTAGATATTTATTCAGCAGCAAGAATGAAGAGATGGAGACATGATAAAGACACCAAATGTAAAATGAAAAGATGATCAGTTTCCGAACTCGCGGTGTGGTCTTGAGGTCAGTTCGTGAAGCCTTATTAGCTTCACATGATCCACAAAATCATGAACAATTTCTTGACTGGAAAGTGTTTGCTAACAACTACACACAACTGTCCTTCAGTTCTCGCATTATTAAACGTTCTAAATGAATCGATATTGATATAAAACGTCATGAAAACACTCAACTGATTTATTTTTTTGGATTTTTTTTGTGGACGGACTAATTTGCGTCATTCAACCCGTATTTTTCAGAGACTGTTTAGCTAAACTGAAATGCAAATCAGAGACTTTGTCTTCAAACAGTTCTTAAAGACAACAACAAAGAGTTTCTTTGGGAGGGAACCACTTTGGTAAGTTGAGAAAACCCTCTACAGTTCACGTACTGCACGATATCATCACCACCACACCATCAAATGTAAGACTAGCGTGTTAGTTGCACTGTAAGTCTACAGTGGGATTGACTTTCACATTAACTGCTGAGGACCACATTGCTGTGAGAGTCAACTGCCCAGTAATATATAGGTAGGTAGACGGTTTGGATTATCAGGTTTCGTACTCCAGCATTATTGTACAATATAGACAAGTTAATATGGCCACAAACAGATCCTGCGTGCACGGTATTTAATATTCTGTTAATTTGGAACAGAGTATGTGAGGTAATCTGTTAAAGAGGTATGTATTATTTGAAATATGAATTTCGAACAACATGCTGTAAGATTTTATCTGATGCTTTGTTTTATCCCAAAACGCCTGCTGCTATAAAATGAACCACGTGAAGCGGAATGACCTCCAGAAAAGTAGAAAATTAGCACCATCTGAGGTAAGTAACACAGATTAGAAAACCCATGCCTGCTGTAGCACCATCAACGGGATTAAAAAACATGCAAGAAAACGTAAAAGCCAAACACTGCAAGATTAACACAGAGCCAAAATGTGACATCTGAAATGAATCTACACCACACAGACTAATTTAGATCTCTGAATGAGGTACGAGAATGGTGAGACAATGAGGTAGGACTGTGACTCTACATACTTGTTTCCAGACTAAGAATAACCTGAACTTGTTGTTGTATCAAAAATACATTTCTTTCACTAGTAGAGCTGAGAATATTGTTTGCTAAATAAGAATGACTGAGTATGGTCCTTTATTATTGTGATTACGAAAGAAGTACGACTCTTGCTATAGCGGAATACTGGGCAGTTTGGGGAATTGCTGTGGGCGGGTCCTCAGCGTTTGATTGACAATCTCTCAGAATGTAGGTTAGTGAAGCAGGCTGAAGCAATACTATTTTCTTTCTCCCCAAGAACACTCGTTCAAATTTTTTTTGGCATCATAAAGAAACATATCCGTTATCTAATGCTCTTTTGATATGAAACAAAAAACATAAATTAAATGTCAACAGCAACACTTTGTAAAACTTTTTGTCTTTTTTTAACAGTAAAAAATATATTCCGCCTTTCTCTTTCTGTTTTTTAAACATAAACAACTTTAGAAGGGGCCATTTTTGTGCAACTTTTCATTGAGATTCCACTTTGGCTTATTTTCAACAAAACGATACAAACCCCCAACACACATTCAGATCCGATGAATTTCATTCAACTTGACAATATACCAAGGACAACTCAAGAGGATATGTTGATCCCTCACATGCTTTGCACAGGACTTGCCATTTTCCAGAGGCACAGACCAAGTCAAAGCTAAGCACCGCTACTGAAAAGCATAGGCACCAGCCTCAGCACAACCTCCCAGAAGAGAAAAACACAGGCCAACGCTTCCGTTTTGTAGCTTTTTAGCCTATAAATACTGTACATGATTGTATTTAAAAGTCTGACTTTCTCTGATGGGATTTACTGGTTTGATCTCGCAACTGAAGAAACCGTTAATTTTTAATTTTCCTCAGATCTGAACACCACTGTGCCCAATTCCAGTCTCACAGCCAAATACAAAAAAAAAAGTAAAAGCAACATAACGCTGAAGTCTTTTTCAAGGCAACAATTCAACTCCACATAAAGAGTATGACCACATGGACCGATGATAAAGTTTGGCTATCGTTCAACCCCTGCACACCTAAAGCTCTCATATTTTTTCCAGTATACCCGCACAGTACGTACGCTCATTATGGAACATCAAATATTCACTAAGTGTGGCAATACATATCACACAATACGGGAAATATCTACAGAAAAAAAAAGAAGAAGAGAAAGACATTCAGTGGAACAAAAGAACCTTATTACAATCTGTCCTCTCGCGTAATTACCTTGACATATTGGAGGTACGTTGCAGTAAGAAAGAAGAAAAAGAATCGCTTTCACAGGCTCGAGAGAATGAGAAACAAATGACTGCTAAACTGAGTGACAGAAAACTGATGGCTGATTTATGCTTTCTGCTGAATGTCTTTTCGCAAGCATTGTTAAATGTTTATGTTGACTTCTTTTTATAAATTGGCTTGGGTCAATCACAAAAAAACCAACACTGATGGATTCTTTTTTTCCTTTAGGATTAAAGTGCTACGTTGTCAGAGATGGACAATGATTCCTTGGAACGGAAAGGCAGGAGACGGCTGCCTCTCGACGGAAATGACTCCAAATGAAATGATAGTCCAGAACAAATGACTCACAGTGAGGTGAAATTCATAAATTGAAGTTCTTGAAGCATCGAGATACCTGCTGTAAGAAATCCATGATAGTATCAATTTAAGATATGGGTTTCTGTCATTAAAGATGATGCATTGGTGAAGAGCCCTGCCTTCCTTGAGAAACACGGGAGTACCCAGGATCTACGTTAATAGCGAAACGTCACATATACACTGTAAAAGTACAAATGGTTAGAAACTATATATGAACCAGCAAAGATGAAGACAGAATTACAACATAGTCTTGCTCGGTTTTGAACCAAAAGCTTAGTGAAATAAGGTGCAGCCTGGATGCAAACAACAAAATTGTTACCAAAAAAAAAAGAGAGATAATATATTTCAGATATTCACTGAAAATTTGTCCCCGCTATTAAATGAAAAAACAAAAGAGGAGGCTTTTGCGTGGCAGATCTGTGGTTAATTCACAGTAAGCAATATGGCATCACAGTCAAGAACCCAAATCTGCAAAGTGTCTGTTTTCTTATGTTACGCCGACAAGCCAAACACACACACACACACAAGTTTGTGATAAAATTAAAGACGACAAGGGGAGACAAAAGGTCTAAAGTGTGGATGACATGGCTTGTTGTAAGTTGTCACGATATCTTATTTCCTCCCCTAATGAGTGCGCCCTCTACAGGTGGCGTGGACATAAGGATGAGGCAAACGTGTAACCCCCAGGCACTGCTGACAGTTTTACCCCCACATCCAGGCACCTGGCATCTCTCCACACTCTCACACACACCAAAGTGCAGTTAAAGCAATATCAGCTCATATTACAATCACAGCTTGCTATAAAACGGAGAACACAGTTCCCAATGATTGCCAGCTGGAAAAAGGCCCTGCAGCCCTGCTCTGATTTCCACTTACCCTCCGTCCCAAGTGCAATTTACGGCTGGTAAAAGGTCTTAGGTGGTCTTCATCTCTGTAGACCCGATAATACAATAACTCCTGTCCCGTGGCTAGTCCATCAAGCTCACTCAAATCAAATCGGATGTGCTCTTGTTGTTTACAAGAATCTTATTTCAAACTTTACACTATTATTTACTGCATCGGTGTCAACTCCAGGACTTTTGTACACAAGAGAAGTTCTTAAGAATTCAACTATGTTCAATAAGAATTCAACTATGCTTAAAATATGGCATTAACATAATTTCTTTAGAGCTGAATCAGAAAAACGGTTTTTATCAAATAAATCGAAATTTTTCTTTGGACACCAAATTTTATTCAACATATAATATTTTGTTAATATATACATTATTGATATTACTGTAATATACTTGCCATCTGTTGGCTGTTTTAGCATCATATCTATTGTTGTTGTTAGAGATGCACCGGAAAAAAAAAAATCCAGCAATATTGCATGGATTTGCTTGTTTAATAAATCTTGTTGTAGCGAAATGGCTTCCTAGCCTGTTAATAATAATAATAATAATAATAATAATAATAATAATAACAATTTCTTGCATTTATATAGCGCTTTTCTAGACACTCAAAGTGCTTTACACATTAGGGGGAATCTCCTCTGCCACCACCATTATGCAGCATCCACCTAGATGACGCAACGGCAGCCATATTGCGCCAGACTGCCTACCACACCAGCTGATTGGTGGAGAGGAGACAGAGTGATGAAGCTAATTATGATATGGGGATGGTTAAGATGATGGACATGATGGACAGAGGCCAGTGGGCAAATTTTGGCCAGGATGACGGGGTTAAACCCCTACTCCTTTTCTGAGGACATCCTGGGATTTCACAGAGAGTTTAACGTCTCACTTGAAAGACTGCGCTCACTGAGCAGTATAGAGTCCCCTTCATTATACTGGGGTGTTAGGACCCACACAGACCACAGGTTGAGCATCCCCTGCTGGCCTCACAAACACCACTTCCGGCAGCAACCTGGCTTTTCCATGTGGTCTCCCATCCAGGTACTGACCAGGTACAGCCCTGCTTAGCTTCAGTGGGTGACCATGTGAGAGTTGTAAAGAGCTAGCTGCCGGTTGTTAGCTTAACATAGCATCAACTATTTATTAAGAGATTTAAAACCATGTTTTTGCTCCAAAATAAACTATACAACATACGTTTATTACTTAAAATAACCTCCTTGTATAATCAAAATAACTAATTGTCCCAAAATAAGATGGGAAATTTATTATTTTGTGAAACATTAAGTGTAACACAAGCTATGCTGATCAGCACTGCATTAAAATACACCCTTTATGAAAATACACTAGATGGAATGAAAAACACAGATAGACAACATTATATTGTATTTGTCTTCAACTATATCTGAATGTCATTCAGCTGCAGTAAAAGCTGCATTTATTTGTTGTTGTGCTGGAATGTGATAAAATTGAATTTCCAAGGCTCGTTTGTTAAGACGAGCCTTGGCATGAGGGCATGAGGACGCCCTCTGGCTTCCAGTATGAATAACTCAAGCATGACTGCAGGTGTGATAGCACTCTGTAATACAGTCATGAATGTCATTCATTTAAAAGATCCACAAAACTATCCGTTTCTGCATTGGCAGATATCACTTTGAATTAATGGCTTTCGATTTTTGTTGAGAAACGTATTATCGGTGCATCTCTACTGTTCATACAGAGGCCTAAACCAGCCAAGGTACCAGTAGGATTGCACGATACTGGAATCCGTTACTAATCGATACTCACGTTTCAAAAACTTCCATTTCTTGCTAAAATTTGAGCTAGTGAGCACGACCTTAAACACTGCTGATTCGCCGTTGTGTTCACATGCTCAACAGAAATGACTGTGATCGGCCGTGAAGGTCATCAGTTCACCGAACTCACTGCTGTTTACTGACTGTAACCACAGATACAGGAACACTGGAGCATTTTGTCATCAGCGGATCGCTCGTATGTTTCGTATGATCGACGTGACTTTGAAACACTCCAGTGTCCCTGTATCTGTACTTACACTCAGTAAACAGTGGCGAGTTTGGTAAACTGATGACCTTCACGGCCAATCACAGTCATTTCTTCAGAATTCCAGTATAGTGACAACCCTAGGTACCAGTGCAAACACACCCTCAGCAAAATATATTGCAATTATTGTTGTCAAAAAAATACCCAAATATATTAAAATGTCAATATTTGGTAACACTTCGAGTATTAGTAGACTTGATACTGCTGCTAAACAGACATTTAACTGACTATAAGAATCTTTGCAAGTACAAGTCAATTTACACTAACCCTAACCAAAACCTAACAGTCTACTTATAATCCAATGAGAATTAGTTGGCAAGTAGATGCAATGTAACTTGCATTCAACAAACAGACTATCAAAATAAATTGTGACCCAACATTTTTTGATGCCCAATTAATGTACGGATGATCATGAAAACTTCAAATTTACCTTTAAAAGAATAAGAGAAAAAAAATGTGACTGATTTCCAAAAAAACATCACTAATTCATCTTTCAGGATAACTGTTTAGCACCACTGACTACATGCGACCTTTCCACCCCAAACAACCATCACGAACGAGAACGGACCATCAGTAGTCATCTCAGGAAAGCAATTAACGGGAGCAATTAGGCCTAGATTGATTAATTAAATCAATCGTTCATTAAGACGACGCAGGGTGTGACCCTGTTTAAAAGTGCAACTCTTTATGTTAAGTACCTTTAGCAGATGGTCCCTGTGAAGTGACCTACCTCCCCCTTAAAGACTCCACCTCTAAGCCAGCATTTATGACACCTCCTAAAACACTCCCCTGAAACAAGAAGACTTTACCGCTTTAGTACATTTAGGACATGTTCTGACACAGAACACAAGCTGATGTGCCAAACACATTTTACTCGCACGCTATTTAAAGGATCGCTCCTGTCTATCACGCATGACATCTGACCCCGCCCCCCCAATCAAAGCTTACAAAAACCCACCCCCATTCACTCACAGAATGCACACCGGCATGCAAAGGCAGCGTGGAGAGAGGTAAAACTGTCAGGCAGGCTGTAAAACAGGGGCTGCGAGAGTAAAAGACAGAGAGGTCTTGGGAGGGCATCAGTGGGAATCTCAATTGGCAGCGCCGGTGATTACGTGCACCTTCTCCACCAGAAGTCCTTGAGGAGTAGAATGAGCTATGGTGACAACTTCAGCGCCCCCTACAGGCCGTCGTACGGAAAGTTCTCCATCTTCACCGTCTGCTGGATGAGGAGCTTGGATTCTCGCCGTTCCTCGTTCTTGATGGATTTGTTGATATCCATGATCTTTTCGCAGATGTATTTGTTCACTTTGGATAATCGCTGGGTGATCTCTGCGCTGTCGGCTGTCTCTTGAGACACGCGGTCGTACAGACACTCTGGAATTAAATATGAGTTAGGAAATTAGCAATGGAAACAGTTTTCGCTTTGTTTTTATTTGATTGCTGATGGTTTACTTCAATGATAATATTTAGACTTTTTTATATTAATATTTAAAGGCTTTATAATAACTCAAACAACTGTAGGTTTCTCCCAACTTTAACGTAAAAAGTTTTAATTTAATTTCAGTATTGAAAAAAAAAGAAGATATAATTTATAGTAGCGATACTAGAAATCTAATCTCGACCTAGTCTTTAACAGGATAGTTTACCCAAAACTGAAAAAATTCTCTCATCATCTACTGAGAGTAATTTAGTTACAGTATATTGAACTATGATGTTAGCCGACTTGTAGAGTATTTATTTTTCCTATTATGGAACTTCATTGTTATCGATTACTGACCTTCTTCAAAATACCCTCTGATATTCAACAGAAAAAAGAAACTTTTTTTGAAGATAGACTCATTGCACAACTCCTCTAGAGTTAAACATTTGAGTTTCACTATTTTTGAATCTATTCATCCAATCTGGCGGGAGCACTTAAAGCTTAGCATAGATCGGATAATCAGATGACCATTAGCATCTCGCTAAAAAAAAAAAAAAAAAGGATTCAAATGAATTCAACTGGATTTTCATACTTGAAGCTTAATTTTTTTTTTAGTTATATTGTGTACTAGGAAGGTTTGGGTACTGAAACCTGGTGCCAAACCGGTATGCACCGGACCGAATCAGCACATAAATTTCGGTACCTAATTTCGGTGCCACTGGTGCTGCGACAAGGACGTAAGAAGCATCAAGGGGTACATCAAAGGCACACATAGGTGCGCGTTGTGTCACACTATCTCTAAACATTTAATTCTAAACAACTTTGAGGGATACGGACACCATCGTTGATATTAAGCGTTTGTTTTCTTAGCGATGTACAAAAGGCATTGCGCGCAGTACAGCGCATCTGGTGAGCGACTCCCTTCATCAACACGCATGACTGCATTCATCAAATTTGCTTAAACTAAGCGTTCTAAAGTACATCTATATTTTACAAGCAAGGATTCTGACAGAGCGACATGAAGCAGATGCTTTACAAAGTTGCGTGAAAGGGGGGAAACACGTCAAACTTAACGAAACATTTGAGGGCTCATGGAATCAACTTAAAGGCTTTGACAGCTTAAGAGTCTTTGACAGCTTGCGACATCATCTGGCACTTTCAATGACTACGCTTACATGGACATCAATACTCCGATTTTAATATGATTGAGCCAGTACTCTGATCAAGAGTCTACCATGTAAACAGCAATTTTTGATTACCTTAAAGCACCACAGACACCCGCATCACAAAATGTGTAGCTTTTTTCTTTCTATTCGGTGTGCAGCATCAAATTTGGTCAAAACATCACTCTTCCACCAGTCCTTACTTAATACTCACATCAAATACCTCAGTTTGTAACGGAGGCATGCATGAAATATTCCTGAATGAAAGTAACTACAGTTCGGCAGTTTCAAAGTCAAAAAAAATAATTAAAATTTTGAAACCCAAAATGAAACCCCAAATTACATGAAACTCCAGAAGAAGTAGATAGCCTGGTGACGCAATGACGTTATTCAATCTATGCACTTTAACATGTAAAATGGGATCATGAAAGGAACATTCAAAATGCAACTCATGTAAACACCTTAATCTTATTATTGTCTTATTCAGATTAAGGTAAATCATTAGATTATTGATGTCAATGTAAACATAGTCACAAGCCCCAAACCTAGAAAAAAGGTGTTCCCTGATTTTGATGACAGTCTTTCCACAGGTTAGCAGTAAGCTAATTTAATGTTAATTGTATAATGCAAATCTTAAATTCATGCTAACAAACAAATGATCAAAATAAATATATTAATGCAATTCAAATGTATACAATATTAATTGATGCTTACTTTAAACTTTAATTATTTATTCAAATATAATAATAAAAAAAATTTTTTTTGTCAAATAAAAGATTTTTTTTACAATTTTTTGGCTCGAAAGTATCAGTTCAGACACCGGTACCGTTGTAAAAGTATCGATTTAGCACTGGTATCGAAATAACTCCAAATGATACCCAACTCTAGTACTAGGACTCATGACAAAAAGAAAAGTTGGTATCTTTTAGGCTGATATGGCTAGGAACTTTACTCTTGTAATAATCTAAGGAACTTTACCACCGTAGCAGGCACAATGATATTACGCAGTGCATAAAAAATCATCTAACTTCAATACAGTCTTTGTACGCTAACTACAGAAGATTCAAGCTTTAAAAAAGAAAGTTATTGCATTTTTGAACAAGATGCTAATTTTCTGATCCGATTCTATGACCTATGCTAAGCTAAGCTAAAAGTGCTCCCACCAGAGCAGGGAATCAGCTGAATAGATTCAAAAATGTTAAAACTCAACTAATTAGCTCTAGGGGAGAAAAAAGCGAGTACATTGTTGTTTTTGGGTAAACTATCCCATTAATGCCATTTTAGTTCAAAATAAATCTTTCAAAGCGTTTACCTCTGACAATTTTGAGCTTGCTTGGTGAGAGCGGTGGTTTGGGCAGGGCATCTTTCTTCTTCTTTGTAGCGACACCAGTTACGCTGCGGTTCTTCAGGGTTTCAGTGCCCCAGATCATCACCGCCAGGTTTTGGTGAATTTGGAGTCTCCCTGTGTCCGCTGTAGCTGGTGCCATTTCTCCTCATCCACCCAAATCCCTCCGCCCAAGTGTACCTGCAAAAGACACGCTCTTCAAATATGCGGCGTACACACACTGTCACAGACAAGATTTTGCTTTCACGTTCCAGCACTTCAGTGCCATGTGGTCTAGTCCCCAAAGTGTGTCTCAGAAATGGCAGCTTTCCTCTCACAATGAATTAAACAACTCTGTTTTTGGAAGATGAAATGCAGCATTCCACATGTAATTCCGATTCAGAATGCATTGCATGTTGTGCAGTTGTGCTCAGCATGTTTAAATAAACCTAGCTGATCCTGTGTTTAAAAATACATTTGATAAAGTAATAAAATCATACATTGTTTTTAACTTAATATATTTATAGGGTTTAACATTTTTATTAGACCACAAGTCAATGTATGATGTGTGCCACAGCTGCCCTGGCCTAAACTAACAATTTTGTTGATTATTGTTGATTTTATTTATTTATTTATTATTATTATTATTATTATTTTTATTTTTATTTTTTAATGGTTAAGTATGTGTACGCCTTTTAGTCACTGTAGTATTTCTAATGCTAATATTGAATTGTTGTTATTAGGGATGCAATGATTCTAGATTTTGGTTGTACGATTATAGTCTGAGGAATAATCACGGTTATCATGATTATTATGCATTTATTACTTTCAAAACATTACAACTACTTAAGAAAAATCATATGAAAACTCCTTATATTTTAAAGTGTTATTTATTGCGGCTCGGTTATTAAATAATACATGACAAAATAATAATAAAAAACAAACAATAGTTAATTTCTCTTTGGACTTAAAAATAACAGGGAGAAAAGTTTTTGCATTTAAACTCAAGTAATAATTTTACACTGAAAATAAACGACAGAACTATGAATGGATAAATAAATAAATAAATGAATAAATAATTTTATTTGTCTAATGTCTAAAATATTAGTTATGTATTTCCCGTTTAAAGAGAACAAATTGAACATTAAACAAAAAACAAACAAACAGCTGAACCTCTGTCTGAAAGGCACTTTCGATCAACTATGCCACAAAACTGTTTGGTATTTTCCTTTTGTATTTTTTTTCTCTTTGGAGTAGAAATGTGTATATTCCATACAAAGTAAAAAGCTGAGTGCGCTTGTGGAATTCTTTCAACTAGGCACACCTGGAATGTGTGAGCACGTTGCTGCCAATCTGCTTGTTAAGTGTGACGTCACGTGAAGCAGCTTCGGGGTCCAAGTGCTATATAAAACTGTATGGGGAGACTCATCAAATGGTAATAATAAACGTTTACAACGCAATGTAATACTTTCAAAAATCACCATCGCAATGTATATATCCATGCTTAGTCCGATGGCCGGAAAGTGATTAATTTTTTATAAATTGTTAAAATTTTGGTATTTGTGATGCAGCAAGTCCAGAGACCGATGTGTACACTATGATTTTATATAAAATTCACATTAATGTGTGGTATGACTAAAAAGTGGGAATAAATGAATATTTTCTCAATTCAAACAAGTAGCGGCTTGAACCCGGAAACAGTATTCCATACGTCACCGATACGTCACAACTTAACAAGCAAATATGCTTGCGCAAGCTGAGTGCCTCCATTGAAAATAACGAAACTACGCTCGCAAAAGATGGGATATGTGAACGGCACTTTGAACAGTTCACAGTTAATAGCCAAGCCATAGTTAAAATCAGTATACAAGCTCTGAACTTTAAAATAGCGCACAGTTGGCATAACTTTATTCAGTTGCAGCAGTTTTGTTCTGGGCAGAGACACGGTGTTGAGAAGGATTAACTATTAATTAACCGTGACAAATTAATGCACGGTTAATAGTGAAATCGCTTAATCGTTGCATCCCTAGTTGTTATACCCAAATATTTTACATTTATTGTTAAACAAGCAAGGCAGAAAAATCTGTAAAGCACTTTATTTATTTATTTTTTAAAGAACAGTCCTTTAATCGTAGTCCATAAATAAAAAATAAGCTCCAATAGTTGAATGTTTCATAGAAAATTGAATATGCTGGCACAACTTTGGCCATAAAAACATGCATCCATAAACACGATCTGTACTATCTGTGAACACTATAAGCAGTTTTTAATTTTTTTTAAAACATTTTAAAGGTCAAAATTATTAGCCCCTTTAAGCTATATATATTTTTCCGATACTCTACAGAACAAACCATTGTTATACAATAACTTGCCTAATTACCCTAACCTGCCTAGTTAACCTAATTAACCTAGTTAAGCCTTTAAATGTCACTTTAAGCTGTATAGAGGTGTCTTGAAAAATATCTAGTAAAATATTATTTACTGTCATCATGGCAAAGATAAAATAATTCAGTTATTAGAAATGAGTTATTAAAACTATTATGTTTAGAAATGTGTTGAAAAAAAAATCTTCTCTTCATTAAACAAAAATTGGGGAAAAAAATAAACGGGGGCTAATAATTCAGGGGGGGCTAATAATTCTGACTTCAACTGTACTGTATATATATACTTCATGACCTTTGCAGATATGTCCAAGCCAAGTTATACACTGCTCTAAAGTATTTCATCAGCTAATGATTGCTCTTGAGTAATACATAACAAAGCTCATTAAGGAATGATTTTTAAAAAAAAATTTGGACCAATTTTTGTGGAGTAAACAATGACTTTAGAGCCTAGACAAACTTCCTCCACCTTGAGATCGAGGATCCGATGACCACATGCAAATGACGCATCACACATAAATTCAGAGAGGTGTCCAGGTTCATTAAATGCGGTAATGCGTTTTGACAGATGCCAGAGCCGAGTGTTGACTTTTAAGCCACACCGTGGAGGACACGGCCCAACAAGCCATCAGGTGGATTGATGGGCAGCTGGTGAGTAACAGCTGAGGTAATGTGCCTTCTGCTTTGTCACCCTGAGCAGTCTTCAGGCTTCAATCCAGGGGCTTTTCCCCAATGCAACTAATGTGCTTTAGGCCCTGGTCCAGCAGACAAGCTTTTCACTGCTATTAACTTAGACGAGATTTGCTTTTCTACGGCTACCTGTCACTCTGGGCAATTCCTGTGGTACAAATAATTAATGCCGGATATGTGCGCGTATGTGTAAGGGCCTAATTGCTTTTGTTCTTCACGCTTGAACTGAGAACCCTTTCAGCATGTAACACAAATTCCCCCCTGTCATGCGAGGCAGGCGGAGGAACGCAAAACGCGGACCCGATGTCTGCTAACAGGGCTCAAAATCACAGCAAGCGTTCTGGTTAAAAGGCCCTTTGAGACTGACGGGGGGGAAGGTTGTGGAAGGGATTTCGCTAGTCAATTATACAAACCAAACCGCTGCAAACACTGAATCGCACTAACACGAGGACCATCAGTGAAATCACTGAATTGTCTTGTTTGTACAACAGCTTACAAGGGCGTCTGGAATGCGGTCTGCATGAACTAATGAATCAAGTCGAGCTTTTTTTCTTTCATAATAGCTATAGATCATGCATGGATGCGATAACAAAAGTAAATATCACCAATAAGTGTCTTCCATTATACTGGAAGGGTTGATCAAATTGATATTTTAACTAACCATTCAATAAAGGTATCGAGTTTCAAGTTGTAGTATCTTTTAAATCTTTTAAAGAGTTTATGAAACTCTTTTATGCTCTCAAAGGTTGTATTTGTTTAATCGCAAATAGAGTCAAAACATTTATAATAAAAAATTGGAAATATTTTCTATTTTATTACAAAATGCAATTTATTCGTGCCACACTATTCTTTGGAAATTAGTCTAATATACTTGTTTTTTTAAAGAAACACTTCTACCAGGATGACGGCAACTGTAAGACCAACTAAAGAAAATATATTAAAAGAAAAAAAAAAAAAACAAAGAAACAAAGGGAAACCCATACTGCAATGTGTTGAGAAATATGCTTAGTGCAACTAAGGAACACATGAGGAGTTGTATTTATAGCAACATTTTAAACTAATAATATAAACAAAATGATTTGACTTCAAATCAATTTTATATAAGACATGTTAAGATATGCCTGAATACCTCTGATTCAACTACTTAAGTGTGTAAATAACTTTTATCCTCTGATCAGACCCATTTTTATACCTCTATGACAATGCTTTTCTGTTCTTCTTAGACATTACACATAACAACAAAAGAGTTTATATATAAATTATAATAATAAACAATTATAATAATTCAAAAGTAAAAGCAATTCTCTTCCATATTGTAGGATTACACTTTATTAATCCACTTTAGTATCTTGAGGATTACATCCTCACTGATGAAATTATGATGGCACTTCTCTTTAAAATTACACAAGGCATTAATTCCTTAAGAAAATTCATGCCATCACATTTTTAAAAAATTTGTCATATGAATTTAAGACATGCTACTCTGATTTTAGAACTTTTTACGACCGTAATTCATTAAAAAAACTATTTAAGACTTTAAGACATTCAAAAACCATATTCTACATTTAATTACAACAATTGGCATTATTGTCAGAAAACAAGTCTGTTTTGGTTGATTTTTTGGAAGTAAAATTCTTCCACAACATATATATATATATATATACACTACCAGTTTTTATGTATTTAAATGCTTAAAACGGTTGGGCGATGTAAACCAATTTGGCATCGTAGGTGGTGGTGAATTAATAATTTATGAATAATTATTTAATTCATAATGACCGTTTCAACTACCTGACCCGCATGATCTTTGTTTTACCCATAACCAAATCATACATAAATAAAGATAAGTTAAACACATATTACCACCTGTCAATCAATTTTCCACAGAACTGGCATGAATAGGCAGAGTGATCTGTGTCATTATAATGGCATCCACAAACTTGCTACACGCGTGAAAGCGAAAGATTAAAGCAGTGTACTGACGCTGTGACACGTTACCTGATAGATTCAAAAGACAAAGGAGTCGTTAGATAGAGACGAGATTAATTAAATATCACGTTTAACAACTATAGTGAGACGCGATCCAGCGGTACATCCTTGATAAACTCTCCGATGTGCGCTGCTCTCTGGGGTGACTGCTGGAGCTCAGAGTCAGACGTGTGCATAGCCTACACTGCAGCGCATGACAGAGTGTTTGTGTGTGTGTGGTCACGTGATGTGCGTTTTCAGCGGTATAGTGTGGAAGAAAGGAGAAATGTTAGGTGAAGCGCCAGTGTGGACGTTGATTGTTTTCGTTCTAAAATGCCACTTTAAAACTAAGATGTATTAGTGTATTCGGGGCCTAATTTTGTATTTTCCCAGAGCGAGTTGCTGCTGCGACCTGGGCATGGCGGAGGATTGCGATGCCGGCTCAGCATCATGCTGTATATCGTCCATCAGCAATAGATGATGGCATCGTCTATCGACCTAACCCTAATGCTTAAGGGACCCTTTTCACATTTCCGGTTTTCTCAGTACCAAAAGTCGTCATAGTTGGGTAAACTTAGAGCGCAGTAAATGAGTACAACAAATATATTTTTTACAATCGTATTTGCTCAAATAATAAAAGAAAAACTCAATAATATTGATGCAAAGATGATACATTACATACGTAAGTCCTTTCAAGAGTAAGACTTCGCATTAAACGCGTCATAACAGTCTGGTGAAAAGGGTCTATATGCATTATCCTACAGACCCCAAACTTATAAATGGTCGTACGTTTTGTGAAATATGAGTTTGTTACCATTAAAAAGCAACACACATGAGTACGTACTTTTCCATCATTGAAGGTGTAGACGGTTCTTGGGGACGGTGAGTGGGTGGAACTTGTGTTCGCTTCCTCCTGACACGCTTCCTGTGGCTCACTGATGGGTTCCACCACCTCTGGTTTGATTGTCTGTGTGCCATTGTCATGCATCGGCTCTGCATACAGCAAAGCAAAACATCAGTAAAGCACAATTTAACAAGAGAAAGGATGAGTGCAATCCTGAGAAAGAGTTGAAGACAGACGGCCGCTGCTCTCTAATGACAGTGTTTTGAATGCAGTCCAGTGCGGGCTGCGGTAAGTCCTGGCCCACTCCTACTGGAGCGCTGCCTGAAACATGGCTCTCCCATGCCTTTAAGACAACCGGGTCATTTTAGCTCGGTAAGCTGGCTTGGTGGCATGCCGCACTAAGCTCTAATGTATCTGTTGAGATTTAATATCAGTCAGTGCACTGCACGTCTGACCCTAAAGGACCCTGGCCGGTCTAATCTTCAGCCTGCTCCACCAGCGCACTCTCTCACACACACAGCAGCTGGCCGGGACACTGGCCTGAGCGCTCTGGACACCCTGTCCTCTTTAAGCATATAGCCTGCACACTCTTATTTTGAGTGTCCATCAGTCCCTACAGCTCAGTGTTATGTAGGAAATGTACTGTTTGTGGTACAAATTATTATTAGGATTGTCAATTTAGCATACTAATTATGTGCAATTAGCTGTAGAGAAAACAGTAAACAGAAAGACTGAAGAGAATCTCTCTTGAACATTTACTAAAATAGACAAATAATTAAGAAACGGTATATGGGGCACTAAAGCATGTCCATGCAAAATGGATTTCTGTGTACTGCAGCTGTTAGACAAGGAGCTCTAAGACAACCCCCAAATAATGTGATCCTGATGTGTTTGTTTAAATATTTAAAAGGTATCAATATTGTTTTTTTTTATATAAAGACAGAATTTATACTGTAACAAAATTGATCTCGTAAATGGGTGTAACGTTTTTTAGGTGGTAACTAATAATGTTTTACTATTTATAGTACAATATAGGGCTGCACAATTTATCCTTTCAGCATCGATATCGCAAAGTGTGTATCCACAATAGTCACATTGCAGGATATGCAATGTTGTGTTGGGTTTATAGTTGATCAGCACAAAAGTTGGGAATACATAAGATTTGTGGAGTCATTGCGAAGTATAACCATAACTGAAAACCAAATGACTGATAACCAGACTGAGCGTTTATATTTTGCATGTGTTTAAAAGGCATTTCAGGAGAGTTTAAAACATTCCAGCATAAAAAAGTACATCTGTAACTTTAATAAAGAATAATCTTACTGAATTTTTAATAATATGAAGACTAAGTAGTGTTACTTTACATTTCATTATTCAATTTCTGTACCTGAATACTGTTTGACTCTCCGGGAAACCATAAAGCATTGTTTATTTGACTTTTTTTCTTTGCTCTATTGCATTTTTTCCCTTACAAAATCAACCGGATCCATCTAAAATAAGCATTTCTTTCCAAATAGAGCTATTCAAGCTATCTGGTGAAATTGATTCATATCGAAATTTATAAAATCGCAGAGAAACAAAATATTGCAATGTCAGATTTTTCCAACATCGTGCAGCCCTAGTACAGTATTTATTATTTGCTCATTTATTTATTCATTTGTTTACTTGCACATTTTTTATTTAATATTTTTTCCCAGTTTAATATTATTTGTATTTATTTGTTTCACATTTGATTTATTCAACGTTCTTATTTATTCGCATTTTTTGTATGTATACATTTTAAATGTATTCCAATCCAATTGTTTTAAAACGGTTTTTGTTAATTTTTTTCTTTCATTCAAACATTTAACTTATAAAAAAAATGTCATTGCTTATTTGAGTTTTATTTTTAATTTTCTTAAATTAATAAGGTATATGCACACTGACTTTTAATTCAGCCAGCCTAATCGATTTCGGTAAACTGTCTTGCCATTACAAAATTGCCAGGCTTAAGATCTGATTTCATTAAAAATCAAAGATCTTTACTGCCTGATAGATATACAATATAAAGTGGGTCTCAGACCAGACAAGAAGCACTGCAATAAATTCAATTTTACCACATCTTGTCTTTAAAATATGGAAATTTATTTTACCCCAGTATTTTCAATAGAGTTTCTGAGCTAGCCTGCTGCTAATAACAGTGCTAGCGTGTACACAGTCTGGTCTTTCATCTTGTTTAATTCTTGAACAACTAAATTAATGTTTAAGTCTATTTAACTGATTGTATTTGAACTACATTGCAACACCGATGCTGTAAAAGAAACCACATAAAATTAAATATAGTCACATAAACATGTCACCGGGCATTTATCGTTGGCTGAAAAACACTAGCTGTGCATAGAGCCCATTGTTACATTTTTATGTAGTTTGTATAAAACCCAAACACTCCATTAGAGACATCCTGCAGGTTGCAAACTGTTGACTTATACAATATAATACGGTACTATACTGACTTTAAATACAGATATTGTAAAGTCAATCAGAGCAATCCCCTTCATTTGTAGAATTTTCCCAGCATAATATTGATGCGTGTAATTAATTTGATGAGTTAATAACATAATTACATGACATTAATTACTTGATACGCTGAATATTAATTAAGTACTTGATATGCTGAATGATAATCAAATTCATGGGTTTGATGCGGGGTGGGGTTATAGATACTTATAGCTTTCAATTTAGATTGGAAGAGCCAAGTTTGAAGCCACCGTACAATCAAAGAGAGTCAGTGTTAGGGCTAAATCAAAAACAGCCTTATTTTTTCATATATGTATAATAATACTTAAAGAAAAACTAAACATTCTGCAATGCATTTGAATTTATCCTGGGTAAGGGGCACTACTGTGAAGCAGAAGCTAATTCAGTCCCACCAAAAGGAGTTTTTATATCTGAAATGATTCCAACTTTCACTAATAGTTCTAGGAACTATGAAATTCTAGAATGAAATCCCCTGGTAAGTACAATTAATGCAAATCTCACCGCTGCCGAGCCTCATAAGCAGGACGTCCTGCAGGCGTCTATTGAAATCGCGCAGCTCCTTGACTTCGGTCAGCAGACTGCCGTATTCTTTCAGCTTCTTGGCCTGCTGCAGCAGCTGTCTGCGTGTGCGCTCCAGTTCCTGCTGCAGACGTCTCATTTCCTCTTCCTGCTGCCTGTAGCTGTGCACCAGCTCTTCGTACAGGACGCGAGGAACCACGGCCTCGTCTTGCTCTTCCTCTTCCTCTGTTGTGAGTCTGTCCAGCTCCTCTCCCTCTGTGCATGAGTTGACTGCGTTCCTCTCCAGTCGAGCCACAACCGCAGCCAGGCTCTTTGAGGAGTTCGAAGTGGCCCGCTGATGCTCCTGTGATTGGACCTGCACCGCAAGATTCAACTTATTGAACAGTGCAAATAACACAACATACATGTTAAGAAATGTTTACTCTTCATTTTGGACATTTGGAGTTTTGCTTCAGAGTTGTAACATTCAACATACACCTAACAAAGATACTCTAGTACACAAAATGCAATAAGGTAAAAAAACATGTGCCCTGAACTGAGCTGTTGTACACGGTGCATGTGTGGAACCTGATTTGAAACATCTAGATATATGTACAGTAGTGGTGTAACGAATCACAAATCTCATGGTTCGGATCACATAATGTTTTTTTTAGTCACAGATCGGCCAAAAAGGGGAGGAGGCTAATTTAATTTGCTTTCCATTTATTACAAAAACAGTACTGCAAGAAGCTTTTGGTTTTAACAAACAAAACTTAGAACCTGTAATTTTATTAAAAATAAAATGAAGAAATAATCAGCTGAATAAAAATAAAGTGTAAAATATTCAGTACTGTGAAAAATTCACTGTTACTACTACTGTTGCTGACAACACAATGCATAAATCTAACATTAAAATTTGAACAACCCATATTTACTTTTAGTCTCATTTTCATTCATGTTTCATTGCTAGATGGATATATTTTAGACATAGATATAAATATAATAGATAATAGACATAATAATAATAATAGATACAGTTGAAGTCAAAATTATTAGCCCCCTTTTGAATTTTTTTTTCTTTTTTAATTATTTCCCAAATGATGGTTAACAGAGCAAGGAAATTCACAGTATTTTCACAGTATGTCTGATAATATTTTTTCTTCTGGAGAAAGTCTTATTTAATTCGGCTAGAATAGAAGCAGTTTTAAAAAAAATTTAAAGCCGTTTTAAGGACAAAATTATTAGCCCCTTTAAGCAATTTTTTTTTTTCCGATAGTCTACAGAACAAACCATCGTTATACAATAACTTGCCTAAATACCCAAACCTTCCTAGTTAACCTAATTAACCTAGTTAAGCCTTTAAATGTCACTTTAAGCTGTATAGAAGTGTCTTGAAAATATCTAGTCAAATATTATTTACTGTCATCATTCATTCATTTTCTTTTCGGCTTAGTCCCTTTATTAATCCGGGGTCACCACAGCGGAATGAACCGCCAACTTATCCAGCACGTTTTTACGCAGCCGATGCCCTTCCAGCCACAACCCATCTCTGGGGAAACATCCACACACACTCATACACTACAGACAATTTAGCCTACCCAATTCACCTGTACCGCATGTCTTTGGACTGTGGGGGAAACCGGAGCACCCGGAGGAAACCCACGCGAATGCAGGGAGAACATCCAAACTCCACACAGAAACACCAACTGACCCATACTGTCATCATGACAAAGATAAAATAAATCAGTTATTAGAAATGCGTTATTAAAACTATTATGTTTAGAAATGTGTTGAAAAAATCTTCTCTCTGTTAAACAGAAATTGGGGGAAAAATAAACAGGGGGGCTAATAATCCAGGGGGGCTAATAATTCTGACTTAAACTGTATATAATATAATAGATATATTTTTGATGGCACCTATTGGTTAAATGATGTAATTGCTGCCTACAACTTTAATTTTTGAGCGTCGTTAAATGCATATGAAGGTGATTTTAATCTTTACTTTAAACTATAACCTGTTCTCCCAGTACTTCTGTGTTATTTGACTGTTTGTAACTTCATAACTAACTCAAAAGACTAAAGACTAGTTAACGGCAATACCCTAGTGGTTGGTGTGTAGACACATCGCACAAAGGTGCTTGCGACGACCCGAGTTCGATTCCTGGCTCGAGGTTCTTTGCCGATCCTTCCCCTCCCTCTGCCTCCCCACAAATGAATCAACAATCAGATTCTCTTCAATTATCATCAGATCTTGATCAATCAAAAGTGATAATATTGCTGTATTTTTTAAAAGGGGAAGAACTACTCTATGTCCCACCCTCTCTTCATATATCAGTTTAGATTAGAGCCCTGCATTTGAGCCCAAGCCCATTGGGGCTCGACTTTTTTATGCCCCTAGGGCTGGGCTTCGAGCCAATTTTCACGTCATAGCTAGCACGCATATCGGGCTTCGGGCCTGCTTTAGAAAAATTAGATCTAATGTGTGTGGCCCGGAAATGCCAGTGATGTCTTGTGTATAGATTTTCCAGCCACGTGCAATAGAGAACTTAAAACTGTGAAAAAACTAGGGGTGTCAAAATTAATCGTTTCTTCGGTGCACCGCGATGCAGATGGGGACAATCCGACATCGGTTCAGTAATAGATCATAACTGGTTATTACGCACTGACGTCATTTATCCCCTATGCGCGATGTCGCGGTAGAATACTATGGCGAAGGAGGAGAGGGTGAGTAAATAAAACACTTCTACTACTTAAAAAGCAGATAATTGTGCACATGTGTGAATGTGATGGACAGTCTTTCACTGACACTAAGGAATCATAAAGCACGAGCCGCTATTTCACTACTAGGGAGAAATGCTGTAAAACTCCATCTCTGCCCCTCTCTGTCTCTCTCTCCGGCACACACTTTGGGCATTTGACTCGTTGGCATGTTCGTGAGGTAAAGTTTCCTCTACCCTCGGCTGTTAAAGCGATACTTGTGGATCCAGACACAAGCGTGCCTGTGGTGCGAGTTTATTGTATTGTATTTATTCTATAACGGATTACCTGATAATTTCGTATTATGCGCATATACTGTAGACTGACCCGCAGCTGTTTTTCCCGCGTCACTCATGGGTGAACAACGCTTTTGTTTCTAAAGCGAATCGCAGCCCTTTCTGTTGAGCGGGTGAAGATTATGACCAATCATAGGGGTGTAAGAACTTGCCAGCGCTCAAAAAGCAAGCGGGATAATATTTACATTAGTTTATTTGTTATGAATGCTCGTGATGTCTTCTGTGCATGTATTGGAGTTTTGTCTAAAACATTCACAAAGTGTGTTTTGTTTTTGAGCAGGTCAAATTAAAGGTACAGTTCATATATCTGACAGCTTGTATTAAAGGACAAAATTGTATTACAAGTAATATATAAATATAAACATATTTATAGATTTTAATACAATTTTTTTCTTGTGTTGTAAAGAAAAAATCTAATTATGTATGGAAAGCATCGTCAATGCACCGTGATGCACCGAGATATCGAATTGAACCGAATCGATGGCATAATAATCGTAACCGAACCGAACCGTGAGACCAGTGTAGGTTCACACGCCTAGAAAAAAACGCTAGAAAAAAGGCAAACTTCTGGTCAACTTTTCAAATAGTGACAACTTTAAATGATGAGCCAACTGGCTATGCACAATGCACAACTTGTAATTGAGTAAACTCTAAATCATTCTGATAAAATAACGAAACAAAAAAACATCAACTTTCTATTAAATACAAATCTGGTCTATGGCTGTAACAGTATAAGCTGTTTGGTGAAAAAAAAAAAAATTTTTGATGAGCTTTTGGACAAGGACAGGGCTACAGCCTGTGTGTCTCGGGCCAGGGCTGGGCTAGGGCTTAGATTTAAAGCCCGTACAGGACTCTAGATGACATTATGTCAAACATTGAATAAGAATGCACATTTCAGAGCACTTTACAGGACCTTTAAAGAAAGATTCTTCTCTCCACTAAACAAAACATGGAAATTAATTTATTTAAATAATTACAATTTAATAAGATGCGGTCAACAGTATACATTAAACCAGATCAATGTTAATTCTTAAATCTTAAGACTTCTATAGGTCAGTGCTGTTTTAGTTGACAAGTGAACAGAAAAATCACTAAATATTATATTGTGTACCACCTGTCTAATAATCGCAGGAATCTCTATATAGTTAAGTTCAATAAAAGTGTCTCCTTTTAAAAGTTTTATTTCATCAAAGAATTTAAACAAATAATGTTGTTTTGATGCTCCTTGATATGACAATGAGCTGTATTGCTGTATAGGGGGCTCAGAATTCAAATGGAAGTGAAATGCAAATGAACGTAATCATAATTTCCTCTTTACTAGATATAGCACAAAATAAACATTAACGAGACATTAATTACAATGACATCTCACATGTCAAATAATCAAATCAACCAGTGTTTTAACCATGGCAATGCATTAATAAAACAGCTTGTAATCAGTAGATTGGCTCAGTGGTTAGCACTGTCACCTCACAGCAAGAAGGTCGCTGGTTCAAGTCCTGGTTGGGCCAGTTGGCATTTTCTGTGTGGAGTTTGCATGTACTCCCTGTGTTTGTGTGGGTTTCCTCCGGATGCTTCAGTTTCCCCCACAGTCCAAAGACATGGCTATAGATGAATTGAATAAACTAAATTAGCTGTAGTATATGAGTGCGTGTGTGAATGTGAAAGTGTATGGGTGTTTCCCAGTACTGGGTTGCAGTTGGAAGGACATCTGCTGCGTAAAACATACAGTATGATGGAATAGTTGGCGCTGTGGCGACTCCTGAAAAACAATGGACTAAGCTAAAGGAAAATTAATAAATGAATGAACAGTACATAACATAGCTTCACATTTACCTCAGGTATGTCTACATGTCAGGTGTGTCTACAGCTTGTAAGTCATAAAATCAACTCTAGAAAAGAGCATTTCTTTAAACATTTTTATTATATTACACTAAAAATGCATTATATATCACGTAACCGATTAGTGCTGTCTTAATTAATTAATGTACACTTAAATCTGTTTCAAAAACAATTAAAGAAAGCCACAAAGTAAATTATCATATTTTTTCAAGGAACTGAGTAGACAGAATTGTATTTTTGATTTAGACGTCACATCAATGTGCATTTGTAATTTTTAAAGTAATTTGTTTTTACTATTATAAAAGCTAAAACAAAGAGCAAATAAATCTAATAGTTTGGGCTCAGTTGTTAAGTCTAGCCTTTAACATTACATGTCGCCTTATAGAGCAATAGTTTAGACAGACTTTTTTTTTCCTCAAGAAAACTGTGTATAACTGTTTTTTTTTTTTTTTTTTTTTTTTCCAGTCTACAAAGAGCATTTATTAAAAATGAATACTGTGATACCCAATGATGAATGTGTGGACACATGACTCTACACAACTTTATCAAAAAGCCAGTAGCTCAAACAGTAGGGCATGGATATGAGTTTGATTCCCATGGAATGCATGAACTGAAAAAAAAAGATCTAAAATAAATTCTTGAATGGGGCATTTATCTATACTGGCTCAAAAGCCAACTCAAAAAGCCAACTCAAAGCCACAGAATGACTTGTTTGTGGCAAACAGTAACAGATACTGATGCATCCTTGGTATTTTTAGTATAGGATCAAAAACTCACTATATTGTAGCAAACTATATTAAAAATACCAAAGAGTTTCCCTAACTAAAACTGTCAAACCATGATAATGAAGTTTGCATTCTTAAAATTATGTAATGAGGTCATGTTTAGATCAGATATGTTTCTGCTATATATTTTTATAGAGCAAAGTTTACCAGAAGTAACCTTTAGTACACAAAATGCTACTTGTATGCTTGCATTCACATGGTTATGAATCTATGAACCCAACATCTGACGTTACTTCCTTTTCAGAGCACGGTTGCACAAAAAATCTGTAGAAAGGTCAACCTTGAGACTGCTCTATAGCAATTCAAAAGAACCAATAAACATACAATGTACAATACCTACATATTCTCAAGCTACTTTGAAATGATTAAAATGACACCACTGATAACTAGACCCACAAGGAAACTGTGTGCGCAGAAATCTGCAGTTTTTTTAGCCCATCATTGAGTCTATTTATTTATTTGTGTGAATGTTTGTCAATTTATATTAATTCAGTTTGTATATTAGTTTCAGTAATATTATTGACTAATAGGAAAATGTTCATATGATTTATTAACAATACAGTCTTTTAGTAGATATATAATATATGAGAGACTTGCTGTGTTTACCCCATAAGGTGGACCTAATTGGATTTGCATTGTAAACATTAAATAAAAGTTAAGGTATTATTTTTATTTTATATATTAAGTTTATAGTTATGATACTCCTAAAATGATTTCACATAAATCTGCAGATGTTTTACTAAATTCTCAGGAGAAATAGCAAAAAATGTCCACAGATTCTGTCTGGCCTTACTGATAACAAAGCTAAACTGGTATACATTCTATGGAAATAAATGTATAGACACACCTTATCAAACACCAAGCTCAGACTAAGGCCCAGTGTAGACTAATACGTTTTAGTTTTAAAACGCTTAATTTTTGCTACGGTTACGCCTTCTGTCCACACTACGCCGAAGTTTTCGAGCACCAAAAACTGAGCTTTTGGAAAACGCTGAAGAGGCCATTTTCCATGTCAGTGTGGATGGAGGAAAAAGACTTTTGAAAACGAAGGCGAGGCTGCAGACATTCGACTACCTGATTGGGGCTTTTTCCTCAATATTAAGTAGCCTACACAAAGTTCAGTCTTGCATCCTCTCCTTGTAAGTTCTGACTTTGCAAGTTTGATATGGAAAACAAACTCTCGAGGACACATCGGGTAAATCTTCAAAGGGAAAAGTGTACTTTATAACTTCATTCGCATCACACTGGCTACGTTGTTCCACCATCTTAGCAATAAAATGAAATAAAATGAAAACTTGATATTAGCAACTTAACAGACCAAAAAAGTTGAGGCGTCGTGTAGGCAAGGGACGATAACTGTTTTCAAGGTATACCACGGTTTGTAAAAGTCAAGTTTTTAAAACTGTCAAAATATTCTGTAATACCAATCCATAGGTATGTGTAAGATTTCTTATTTACATTTTTTTACTTTTTTTTTTTTTAGGACAACAGTATCTCCACCAGAAAAAAAATCCAAAGATGCCGTTTTAAATAGTAAAGAAATCTGTGTTTTTGAAACTACTGAAGACAGCAAAAGTCAATGATTCATTTGAATTATTTAGCCTGATATGTTTACTGCTCCAAAATATTATAAATCTTTCAAAAAATAAAATATATTGTTTTCAAAGAGGAAAAAGTGAAACCGTGATATTTTTATCCAAGGTTATCATACCGTCTGAATCTTATACCGGCCCATGCCTAGTGTCGTGTAGCTGCATATTTATATGACCGTCATCTTCACTGTATGCATACCTATGACAAAACGGAGCCTATAACATTACTGTCTCCATTGAAAATACGAAACATACCCTCTCTTTTGCTGAATATCAGTTTTGATACTCAATAATGGCCATTATAAAAGTATTACACATGATAAGTTTATACAATATAGGAATTAAATGCAAGCAATCAGTCAAATACGCAGAATCAGTGTACGCAGTTACATTAATTAAGATATTAACTTATCTTTGCGCTCAGACAAAACACGTTACCTGAAAACAATAATAGATTCAAAAGGCCAAAGTCGGGGAATATGTCGTTAGATAGAGACAACAAGATTAATTATATCACGTGTGTGGTCACATGATGTGTGTTTTTAGCTGTATAGTGTGGACAAAGAGCTGTTCAGAAATGCTAGGTGAAACGCCAGTGTAGACGCGGATGGTTTTCATTCTAAAACATCCGTTTTAAAACTAAAACGTATTAGTGTAAACGGGGCACAAGAAGTAATTAAGGTGTGAACTGCAAACACACACACACACACACACACACACACACACACACACACACACACACACACACACACACACACACACACAGAAAACTTGCTCATAAACTTTACAGATTGCACAATTAAGAAGTACCAAACCTAAAAATACACAACAACGCTTGGCCTTTCTAGTATCTTACTAAAACTGTCGGATTAAACAAAACAGGCTTGAAATGTCAGGACAAATTCCATAAGCACCAAAACATGCTCTAGTATTTTTTTTTCTTCCTATTTTGTTTGCAGAATATAAAGTACACTCTTAATATCAGTAGAAAATCCCTGTTGAGCCATTCCTTATCTGCCCACATGTTCGCCATCTACAAATCCAGGAAGCTTTGAAACGTCTTACGGGTCCTCCAAATCTCAAAACCCTTCTTAAAAAACGGGTATACAGACCTTTTTATGTCTAAGGGGCATTCTCTCCTCGCCAAAGTGATTCTCCACTGTGTTCCTGTTCGACATCTTGGGTATTTTCATCTTCTTTTGCATAATACTGTGCTCAAACTCCTCAATGCTTTCTAGAATAAAAAAAACGGAATGCGTCAGAGGTGCAAATCATATTTCAACTCAGAAATCATGATACAGTTAAAACAAGGACAAAACAGCAAGAGAAACATTTTACGAGTCTGGTGGAGAAGTTCCCCAGTAACCTTGTAATGACACAGATGACTAGCTATTGTTGCAATAAACTATTAATGGAGCGTTTAACTTTGCAAAGCGACGTTGACGGTGCAGCATCAATATGCTTTTGACAGGCAGGGTCGTCACAGCTGTCAGCATCTGATGCAGTGTCAAGCCACCAAGGCCGCTTGAAGAAGACGGACCATATAAATGAGCCTATCTAACCCCTTATCATGCCAAGTGGAAAATGCCTTCAGTCATCATTCTAAGATCTCCAGTGTTAACAATGTATTAAAAGTTTTACATTGGCCAGGTGTGGCACATGAGCCTCAAGGTCGGCCGCAACAGATTGCAGACTACTTAAGTTCATGCAAACTGATTTAAAAGCTGTACTGAACTCCAGACTTCTGTCCCTAACGAGATCAGGGTTGTAAGAGCAGGTTAAGCCACACATGTAGATTAGTAATGTATCTAAACGGTCCTGATTGAAGAGTGGCAGCAGTGAAAGTGGCCAGAGTTTTTTTTTCTTTTAACCCCCAAGTAAAGGAGGAAGTGTCACATGATAACAGATCTGCCACCAGCTTTGATTTAAACCACGCATACTGCAATACTTATAGCAAGATATGCTGGTTATAACTTAACAGTACAACAAGCTGACGTAAGGTTTCAAACAAAATGAAGGGCGTAAAAATAAAGGCGACAGAAAATAACCCTTATCTGGCTAGCTAATGTGATGAGAGTAACCTAGCTGCTTAATACAAACACAACAAACAGTACAATACATAACTTTCTGATATTCATATCTACTTCTATATAACATTAACAGTTTAGACATGCTGTCAGGGATATAATTTGATGCAATAAGTTGCTATTTAGCTTTTGTGCACTGCCGACAAACGAAGGAAGCGTTAGCAGCAAGCTAACAACCGCTTAGCATCTTGAGCCTGCTTTTAAAACCCTCTTATTTTCGTTTCAACTTGTCATTGCTTATTCGACAGGCATTGTCGTTAGTTTAGAATCAGACTGTCGTGCTTGTCAAAAGTAAACATTGACAAGTTTATCTATAAAAACCCCCGCTAACACGGCAAGCTAAAAACACAAATTTGACACATTCTCCGTCTGCACCTATTGATCATATCAAAACATCCCAGGTTATATCGTTAAATCTTCCCATAACGCATGTTCATGTAGCTCATGTTATAATTAAATGACATTTTATGTGATAACTTTTCATATCATGTTATGATTATGATGCTTCACAAATTGTAATGCACCGGAAAATAAGGAAAATAAAATTGACATCAAAGTTGCATGACATTTCAGAAGATCTGTTAAGCATTAAACACCACCGTCACGAATGATACAGTTATGTATGAAGGTTATCATTGTATATACTATGAAGAGAAGAGCAGAACTCACCTGCCAGGGCGAGGATGTGTGCTTTGGCAGGCTGGCCTGCGCCTCTCAGCACCACATACACCTTCTGATCATCAAAATCTCTTTTGTGCACAGGCTGGAAATCTTTCACGTCTGACACAGGTAACGCGTAGCACATATCGTCCTCCAAGAAACGCACGAACGCGTACATTATTTTTGCTCTTTGGTCCCTGCTCTTTGGGATAGGGCTTGACAGTTTCCCTCAAAAAAGATTTTAAAAAACATATATAAACACTAAGAGGGGGGAGACAGTGGGGAGGCCTCTGCGATCGACTGCTTCTGTCTGGCTGGTGCGTCTCGGTTGAGGAAATGCAGAGCCTCGTCGCTTCAGACTGTACTAATCAAACCAGAAGTAATCAGAGGTTTATTTTTGGGGGGTTCAGCTTGTCTTTTTTTATTACTATTATTAACAAAAACCAGCATGTACAGTTTTCTTATACAGCAAAACCACTTTACATTTCTTAGCAAGAATAATATAATAATATAATAAATGAGAAAAAATTTATTAAATACAAAATGAAAAAGAAAAAAAGAAAAACAGAGGAGAGGGTACATACTGTAATTATCAAATTACATGGAAATATATTACGCACATTTTTCTAATTGTAGTTATTAACAAGAGTTATTAAATGCACTTTTACTACAGGAAATGCATGCATGCAAACAATTGTATGCAAAAATGTTAAAGAAGGAGCATATATTAACTGTTTTAATTGCTTTTCTTTTTTTTTAGACTTAGAAATCACTTTTATATACATCTGAATCTCTTTTTCTAGCACCATGAAGTAAGGTCTGCTTTTGGCAAACTTGGATTTATGTATGTGAAATTTACATAATAATAAAATAAAGTTTACAATAAAACCAGCATCTTTTAAAGAGCGATCCTTAACATAATAACCCAAAATCACATGTTTATAAGATAAGGAAAATGATTTTAAAATATTATGCGCAATAAAAGCTTCAACAATAATCCAAAAAAGTCAAGTATATTGGCAAGACCAAAATAAATGTGAAATTGTTTCATTAAAGCTTTCACAAAAACAGCATTCTAACATTCTTTCATTCTAGCGATCTTAAAATTTTTGTAGAAATGTTTTTGTAGGATAAACTCTATTAATTAATTTAAATGATATTTCTTTAGCCTTATTTGTAACAAAAAAAAAAATTGAGGTAATGACCACACTTGGTCCAGTTTACATTATTAAAGGTATTGTTCTAGTTAATAGTACATAGGGCGACGTAGTGGCACAGTAGGTAGTGCTGTCGCCTCACAGCAAGAAAGTCGCTGGTTCGAGCCTCGGCTGGGTCAGTTGGCGATTCTGTGTGGAGTTTGTATGTTCCACCTGCGTTTGCATGGGATTCCTCCGGGTGCTCCGGTTTCCCCCCCAGTCCAAAGACATGCAGTACAGGTGAATTGGGTACTAGGCTAAATTGTCCATAGTGTATGAGTGTGAATGAGTGTGTATGGATGTTTCCTAGAGATGGGTTGCAGCTGGAAGGCCATCCGCTGTGTAAAACATGTGCTGGATAAGTTGGCGGTAACGAATTAATAAAGGGACTAAGCCGAAAAGAAAATGAATGAATGAATGAATAAATAGTACATTGCTTTTGTACAGCATATCTATACCAGCAGGTATTGCCCCCGTTAGTATCGTAAATTCTTGTAATGTAATAGGAATTTTGTATCTTGCGATAAATTCTGTAAAGGTAAATAATGTTCCTTCATTATCAAATAATTAATTAACTAATATTAGTTTGATTGGGAGTCTTTTAATTTTGTTCAGCTTGTCATGTGCTAGTAATTATAAGGACAAATGGCATCAAAAGTAAATATCATGTTAAAATAAAACTAAGAATAACTTAATATGTTAATAATAATAATCATTTTACTAATATCATAGTATAATACAAATAATATCCACTGTTTTATACACTGAATAACCTATTAAAAATAATAATAAATTAGAATCATTCGGAATTTACGGTTGCACAACAAATAAATTAACCAGAGAATACTGAATGAGAGGTGAGATTACCTTTGTGCTTTATTTTGAAATACTCTTGGTATTTTGTGGCATTAATATCACAATATCAGTGGCAAGAGCTATTTTCAGTGTGTTCATGCAGATTATTATTTTTTAAGAATAAATACATTTGCATTCTTTACATGACTAGTGTAATTTACTGTGCCACACCCTGTTATGTAATCCTTTTTTATTCTAGACTTTGTTAAACCAGTATGCACAAAACCAGTTTGAAACTGGCTTTCCTGTCTTTCAGCGTTCATCCGCAATAGCATAATGAGTCTGTACGTGTCACTAATTACTTCTAGGCCTGTGCTCTTCTCTGAACTGATCTTCACATTCTACATTAAATCTCACATTTACAGTACAGTAATAATTACAGTAATGATTAACATACAGTTGAAGTCAAAATTATTAGCCCCCCTGAATTATTAGCCCCCCTGTTTATTTCCCCCCCAATTTCTGTTTAAAGGAGAGAAGATTTTTTCAACACATTTCTAAACATAATAGTTTTAATAACTCATTTCTAATAACTGATTTATTTTATCTTTGTCATGATGACAGTAAATAATATTTCACTAGATGTTTTTCAAGACACTTCTATACAGCTTAAAGTGACATTTAAAGGCTTAACTAGGTTAATTAGGTAAACTAGGCAGGTTAGGGTAATTAGGCAAGTTATTGTATAGCAATGGTTTGTTCTGTAGACTATCAAAAATATATATAGCTTAAAGGGGCTAATGATTTTGACCTTAAAATGTTTTTAAAAAATTAAAAACTGCTTTTATTCTAGCCGAAATAAACTGTGAAAATTCACTTGCTCTGTTAAACACCATTTGGGAAATATTTAAAAGAGAAAAAAAATCAAAGGGGGGCTAATAATTCTGAAAGAATTGTCTAACGATTATGGAGTTGTTTGTTGTCTGCAAAAAGTAGCTTTTCGTTTCTTTCAATAATTAATGGTTTAGGTATGAGAAATCAAATAATGCAAATTCTTTTTAAACAATGCACTGGCTAATAATTTAATTTAATATTGATGAATGCACAGAGTTGTTTTTATAATTCCTACAAAAACATTAATGAGGTGGACAAAAAGGTGGACTTTGTAGTTATTACAATTCAAATAAGAAACTGTCTGATAATGTTGTTATAAAAGCATGATAAATAATGTAAAATGAGTACTATCAAACAGGTTTCCGGTATAAAATACCTTTTTTTTCTAATTTACAGTTGTTTACAGACAGATGCATCAGGTTTGAGGACTACAACTGATGTATATAATTACTAATTTATCCATTTACAGTCAAAATAACTTTCAAGAAATGCCTGCTCACTTGGCGACTATATTTTGAGCATGCAAAACCAAAATCTTGATATTTCAACAACTCATAGACTCACAATAAAAATCATATTGTCAAATCAGTAACAAAATCTGGCAAAATCTTCTTTCTTATTCTCAATGAGCATTTTAAAAAAAGCTAAGAATCCAGGTGGGCCAACTATTGCCAGTTTCTACAGATTTCCCTGGCAGAAAAGCTTCGCATGGGCTTTACATGTGCGATCACACTTTAAAATCACATGGGAAATGTGAAACATGGTTTTGGAACCTTTTTTATGTGAAACCCATGATCACACATACATTTCTCATGAAAATGTTCCAGAATTCCTCACATTTAACATGTGTTGCACATATGATTGCTGGCGATTCTTCTGAGAGGGTTCAGCTCAGGCTTCAGCTGCAGTAACGCAATGACTTTATCAGTTACAGATTGATTATTTTATTTGTAAGGCTGGACTTGTTTTTGTTAACACTTTATTTTAATAGTCCACTTTAGACATTCTACTAAGTAACTTTGCAACTACATGTTATCTAGCAGTCCTTAGTGTATTAGTAGATTGTCTGCTTAATATCTGCTTAATATCTGCCAGTCATTTATTCTGATGCTCCAGCAATATGCTACTCACTCAGTAAATATCAAGTCAACTTATTCTACTAAACCCAACCCTAACCTACCAGTCTGTAAATACTCAATCAAATAATCTAATGTAAGTTAACTGACTTATAATTGCAGTATTTATAGTTAGAACAATGTATAATGTAGACTATCACAATAAAGAGTAACTTTATTCTGCCATAAGAGGGGATTTGGTCAAATTGCACGAAAGGTCTTTAGGAAGTACAGTACTGTGAAAAAATTCTTAGGCCCCCAGTTGCATTTGTTGTTTAAGTGAGGGTATAATGACATTATATATTACTTCCCATTCTCTTTATTAAAATACAACCAGAAAATACAGGTTTTAGTTGGATTTTTGGGGTCTAATTGTTTAAGACATGTGAAAGAAAGAGGTAAGCCGCAGTCACACTAGAGTTTGAGCTTGCGAAATTCTGTCGTACGGCGCTGCGAAAAGGGGCGGGATTAAACAAGATGATTAGACATTAAAAAAGCGAGCGATTGCTCCATGTTTTAAATTTCTGTTCAGAGAGGTCATGTTTTGATCCTGGATTGGTTTCACGCAGTCAAGTGATGCAATTTCGCAGGCCAGAGTTCACCAAGCTTGAACTTTGCACTGCAACAACCTGCGAAACTCGACGCATGACCCTGCGTTTCTGGTCTGACGCATTTGCGTGCGTATGAATGGAAGTCTATGGAGGGAAAAGTCCAGTGTGACCGCGGCTTTAGAAAAAGATGGAAGAATGAATGAAAAATACTGTTTTGAGTTTCTGTTCTGCTTTGATCTGCATTTCTACCTGATCTGTTGTCAATATTACCAGAATTGATAGGATTGTGAATGCTGAAATGAGGTTTTAGTTTATCATGTAATTCCTACTAGAAAGCCCTTAATTTGTAATAGCTTTATTTTTCAGCATGATAACGGTCCCAAACACACTGCTAATGTAATGAAATCCTATTGGGAAAAAACAGCTGATGAAACAAAGACAGTCATGAAATGGCCTCCACAGAGTCCAGACCTAAATATAATACACAGTATGCATAGGCAAAATTATAGGCAGTATGAGATTCACCTGGAGAGAAAAAGAAAGATAGTACATGCTAAATCTAAGGAAGAACTTTTAGAAATGCTGAAAGATGCTTTCTTTCAGATAAGACTCAACAAAAAAGTTCAAGCAGTTGCTTGGTGCTAAAGAGGTCACGTTAAACACACTTTTGATGCTAGTCTTTTGATTGCAAAAGTAATTTTGTTCTGAATATTGTGTACATATTAAAACACATTTTTTGAGATGTTGACAGTCATATATGTGTCCTGCGTTGCTAAAAAAAACACTATTAGGACACATATATTTCACTAAAAAGTGATAATTGGTTGTTTTTGCGTTGTTTAGAGAAAATTCATTATTCCGGTTTAAAAAAAGAAATTGAAGCAACGTCACAGCGATGAGATCATTGTATAAATTAAAGCTGTCTGTACCGGCCGATACAAAGTGACGTCAAGTGAGTTTTCAGCACATCTGTTCATTAATTCATGAGAAAGACTTGGTTCGAACCAGTCTGTGCACTATTGTGAACGAGATGCAACTTCATTATTATGCATGATATACCTTTGAAGACTCTTTTTACCTGTTATAGTGTTCAGAGAGATGCCACGTTGTGTTGCCAACCATAATTCAAACAAGTAATAGAAGATTTGTTTGGAGACATGGGTCGTCAGTGTTGTGTTTATAAATGTGCCACAACAAAGGTTTTGTTTCCATTTCCCCTTGAAGACAGGGGGAGCCCAAGCGGTTGGATTACAGTGGTCTGCTAACACGCGACAAAAATATGTTTGTAAGAAACATTTTTTACCCGAGAGCGTTTTGAATCTGGAAATGGTGAAATGGTAAGTGAGTGATCAATGTTCTTTGTTAATGTTTATTCAGATGGCAAAGTTAGTTAGTATCGTCAGCAGTACTCTCAGTTTTTAAAGACAGTTACTAAGTTTACTGTAATATCACTACAATATTATGGACTGAAATCCTCCACTTCCACACAGCTCTCAGATCCGCTGTAAATGCTGCTCTCCAAATCACTATCTCCCCTGCAGCTGTGTTTGTGTTGCTGGTGTGAAAATCAGCTGTTGTGCACATAATGAAACTCCCCTTCCCATGCAAACCCTTCCCTCTTTTGCCACTCGACACTACCACCTAAACAAAGCTGGACTCACCCACTTTCCTGACTTTTTTCAAACTAGAGGTGTGTAAACACCCTGCTGAGACAGGGGGGTTTCATGGCTCTTTAAACGTATAGTTCACCCAAAAGTAATAACGCTGCACTTACTCCACTTTTTAGATAGATAGATTTGTGCAAAAGTCCTAAGGGGGTTGCACACTTGATGCACCATTTTAGAATTCTAAACAAAGATTTCTATCAGAGTACGCACACCAGTATCTGAGTCGGTGGCTGTCCGCAGCACCCAGCTATGACTCAGGGCGCCATCTAAACAGTTTCATATTAAATAACATTTGAATGTTCGTATCCAGTGTGCGTTACTTCTAACTGTCATGTGCACCGCATGGTCCATCCAGCGTGTGACCCCCTTAAGGCTCCCGAAGCTGGTGGTGGCCTAGAACTTTTTCACAGTACTGTATAGTGAAAGGGTCCAAAACATATTATTGTCGGGAGTATCACAAGCTATATACAGCATGTGTTACTATTGTTGAGCTGTTTAGTCACAGAAGTAGAAGTGTATAATATAATACTATAATTCATAATATTCAATGATTTTTTTTTTGTGAGAAATATAAAATAAAACAAAAAATAAAAGTTCCCAAAATTGCAGCACTTGCAGTGATGCCACAGAACATCCATTTAAGGCCTCCTTAAGAACCCTTCAATGAACATCATTTCAGTTCATTATAAATACTGTGAGCAACATTTTAATAAGCTAAAAAACCTTTTTCTCAACCTCAGGAAACTTTTGAATAAAGGTTCCATGTATGTAAAGAAACAATAAAACCAAGTTGCTATTGATAGTATACTCGAACACAGATTCATTCCAAATGTACTTGAAGGAATTTGCTTCAGTCCAGCAGGTCCAACAGGGATAGACTGCAGGATGAATGCACCATTGTTGCATCCTTTCAAACTCAATGGGAGATTCATCATTCTGTTTTGTATGTGGTCTATTATGTGGAACATCAGCATAAGTGTAAGGATCACAAGTCAAGGATGAAAAAGCCTGCCTGCTAGCGCTCTCTGCTTTTCTATCTGGAGGTATCCAATGCTGCATCTCCGTTAATGCATTTTCAATATCTCTCATATCCCTCTTATACGGCGTAAGAAAAATCTTTCAGGCAGCCGATCATTACCATAATCGATTCATTCACCTATTACTTTTGTTCTGCGCCAGTGGTCTCAGCCGAATGCTGCGAGGGAAGAGGTATTCTTCACGATCACACCCGACTGTATCGCCAGCATGCTGTTTTGCTACCCCAGCTATTCTCTGCTCCTTGTTTCTCTCCAAATGACAAAGGCTATCTGACAGAGGAGAAACATTTTGTTATTGTAAAACAGGCAGGTTGTTATACAAAAGGACGGATTTCTTCACTTGTACTTTAATAACGAGAAAGGCGCAGTCAATAAATGGCACTAACAATTCGTTCTGCTTCGCCTGCCGTAATTGAAAAGTAAGTGATGCAGAACTTTGGATGCTTTGCCCTTTCTTCTTCTTTTTTCTCTCTCCATTTATTTCCTTTCATTTTATGTCACAGTTTGAGTCAGATCTGCCATCAAATCCTGAGCTGAAAGTTTGCTCCAGGGATAAAACATGGCGAAGGTGAGGACAGACTGCAGTATCTGTGCGGTGCTTTCTGTCCATCTATTTTGCTAAACGCAGTGTCCACAGAATGACAGCGATTGTGTCATGAACGAATATGGACAGTCAAAAGAACATGCCGGTCTCAGTGAATGGACTGAGCTGAAGACCTCTGGGCCGGACTGGTCTGGGGCCTGTAGTGTGTTGCTGGGCAAAGCGCTGTAACTGATGCACTGTGAGTGGACTTTGCAGAGACGGGGCTCAACGCGCAGCGAAAGGATTATTCTTAATCTAATCTGCCCCTCAATGGTTGGCTTGCCCTGCACTCCGAGTCTGCTCCAGTAAGACTACCCAGATCCCCTGGCTGATGCGTTCAAGTGGCTCCAGTTCAGGATAGAATGTAGCAAATGGGAATTTTGCTACACCGCTCCAAGTTTTGGTCAGCAACTTTGCATCAGCAAACAGGTCTGGAATTTCATTTCTTTACTAGTTCCCCCTAAAATTACTCACCCTTGACTTGATACAAACCAGTCCACCAGTCTATATTTTGAAAAAATTGTTGGACACCTGTAATCACCGACATCCATAGTAGAAGAAACAACCACTATGAAAGTCAATGGTTGTGTGTATTAAGCATTATTTAAAATATATACTTAAAAAATGAACTGGTTTGGAACATGTCAAGGGTGAGTAAATGATAGCAGAATTATAATTTAGGGCTGAGCGATATGGCAAACATGCTGTCTCAATAAATTAATTTCCATTTTAAACAATATTGATATATATTCCGATATCAGTTGTTAATTCCTAAAGCCACAAATTAGAAAGTCCAATAAACAGCATAACTTACTTTCGGTGGCTGATAATTCTTGGTGGTCAAAAATTTGGTGCATCTCTAATATTAACAGACTTCTAGATTGCCATTGCTGCACATTTTCAATTCAATTTCTATAGCGCTTTTAAAATGTAGATCAAATGTGTCGAAGCAGCTTAACATGGAAGTTTTAGTAAATTGAAACTGTGTCAGTCCAGTTTTCAGAGTTGAAGTTCAGTTTAGATTAGTTCAGTGTAGTTTAAATTTCTCTGCTGAAAGTCCAAACTCAGAAGAACAAATTCATCAATGCTCAGCTTTACAAAGACCAAACCAAGCAAGCCAGTGGCGAGGAACAAACTTCACCAATTGATGAAAGTGAAGGAAAAAAAAAAAACCTTGAGAGAAGCCAGGCTCTGTTGGGCATGACTATTTCTCCTCTGGCCAAACTTCTTGTGCAGAGCTGCAGTCTAGGTGGGGGAGGCTGGAGAACGCTGGATGTCCATCATGGAGAACTGCATGTTTTACATTTCTGCTGTGAGATTAGCTCCTAGATCAATATAGAGTAAAAAGGTCCAGAGCTTATCAATGTTATTGACATAAATTTTATCGTAATTCTATATAATATAGTTTATCGGCCTAGCCCTAGTTGAAATTTCCCTTTAACCCTCACATCCTTTCATTAACATGACTTCTAATGCTGTATAACACAAAAACATTCAGAAGAATGTTTTAAAAGTTTTTTGCCATGCTCATCGAGGTTAGCACCAGAAGATTTATAGTAATTTACTACATTTTCAAAAGTTTTTAAAAAAGACACTTTGTCATTCTTTTAAGCTATTTGGACTAATGGATTTTCCTACTTCAGATAAATCCCCACAGTCAAGGATAATTGAGATTATAAGGAAAGCAAAGGGCAAAAGTTTTAGAGCACCTCGTGAAATAAGAGGAAAAAACAAAAGACTGCGGTGGAATACTTTTTAAGATATTGTTTGGTAAACAGATGGCCAGTGTCTCAATACTGCATTGTTTTTTCTCAACAAATAAAAGGCCCTGAAAAGGTCATGACTCATGAGTAGGGCCAGAGAGAATCTGCAGACATTTTTTGCTATTTCTGCTAAAAAGTTTGTAAATAAATCTGTGGATTTGTGCGGAATGATTTTAAGAGTATCATAACTAAAAACTTAGTATATGAAATCAACAAATAATACCTTTTTAACTTTTATTTAATCTTTACAATGCAAATTTAATTAGATCCACTTATTTGGTACACAAAGCAAGTCTCTTATATAATATCTCTACTAAAAGACAGAACATACCACTTTACAAACTGTATTCTAAATAAATCATATGAACATATTATTATTATTATTAATATTATTATTATTAATATTATATCACAATAATAATGAATTTAAAAACTGGATAAATATAAATTTACACACATTTACACAAGTAAATATATAGACTCAATGACGGGCTAAAAATCTGCAGATTTCTGCGCACACAGATTCCGTGTGAGCCTACTCAATGAGTTCGGTTTCTAAGGCACTGATTTTTATGATGGATAAATCTAGAGCACAACAGAAAATGTTGTCAAACTGACATACTGTACAATTATCATTTGTAAGAGCTTGGAACAGTTCTCACAATCATTTGCTGTTCAGATGGATCTGTGAAAATGGTTTAAAATACAGTATTATGTACTGTCAATGCTAATCAGTATCTTCAGCCACACAAAAAACAGTCCTGTAAACCAGTGGTCCCCAACCGCAAAAAAGCAAAAAAATCATTAATTAAAGTTATTTCCGATTGAATAAAAGTCTGAACCAGAGATGTTGTTAGACATAAAGCTCTAAAAAAATTATATATAATTATAAATAAATAAATAACAGTATTATTGGTTATTATACAATTATTATTCTGAATAAATAACAGAAATTATTCCTAAATGTAACTGGAAAACAATCTAAAGACACAACAGGAGTGATGTTAAGATAATTTAAGAATTCTTTTGCATGAATATTAATTTTATTAGAATGAAATTCTATTCAATAGAATACATAAAATATGTTTTATAGAATTATCTGTTGTGTGTTGTTTTAGACCTGACTCATGGTCGAGAAATAGGTTTATTAAGTCTTACCTCACTGACTCATCATTTTTCCTTTTTGCTTCATACAAAAAATGCATAAGGAGCCATGCTTAGTCTAAATAAGATCAAATTATTTTAAATTCTTAGTTTTGTCGACTTGCGAGGTGTGCCGGCACCTCCGCATAAAAGACGCTGGTTTCACAACGCATGAGCAACGCGGCTATTTTTTCGGCATGCATATTCACAACCGGGACTTACACCGGGAGCAGAGCAGCGCGTCAGCGTCAAGCAGTAGCGATGCAAGAGGCGCGCAGGTCTGTTTTTTTCTGTGCACATGCTCAGTTTGCTTTTTGATTAAACTACATTTCTTTCATCAGTTTTGGTTTGGGTACACATAGAGAATAACGTCTTTATTCTGGCATTACCACTTAATAAATACACTTGCATATAAAGTAAATGGTATTTCTAAGCATTTACTGGGGCACTGGTGATTTTATTGGGGCAATTTTGCCCCAAACCCCCCTGGGCTGCAATAAAATTTTCAAGTGTTGACCAGTCCGCAGTGATAAAAAGGGTGGGAACCACTGCTGTAGACCACCATTATTGTTTTGGTTGTCAAACTTTCATTAAAACTCCAACAACAAAGTAAAGGGCACTAAAGGTCAAGGCTTCTATATTAAGGAAAGTGATCAAATCTTTTTCTAATAAATACTTTTGAATAATTTTCTGTTTTGCAGCCTCAAAAAAGCCAAAAAACAACATCCTGGAGGGAAAACTAAAGCTAAACATGCCCTTAAGCTTCTCAATGCATGGACCAAACCAGCAAATGACGGCAGACGATCGTGCCATTCTGAATTTTAGCACATGAGCAAAACCTCTCTCATGAAAACAGATCAAATAACAGTGCGTCGCTCTCTCGCACACAGTTATCAAACAATGAGCACTTGAACTAAGTGTCTGCTCCCCCTCCACCTCTAAACACACACTTAGACTGGTGATGGCGCCTCATAAACTGTTTGGCAGTGTCGACATTATCAGCGGCTCAGAGTCAGACATCATGTCCCTCCAATTAGAGCTTCACAGCTCCCCTCATTCATCTTTATTGGTGATACATTAGCCACCATTAAATAAAAGACATGGGATAATCTCCATAATGATGTGGATGATGAAGCCGAGTGTCGGAGAGGGAGGTAGGCGCTCTGTGACTGGAATAGGAAAGAGGGTGGGTGTCGGCGGTGGGCCTGTTCTGGGTTGGTGCCCGGGAGAGGATGAGGAGGGTGATGAAGGTGGGGAGGGATGGACATGAGGAACTGTGACAGCAGCATTAGCCGGGAACACATTAGCCATTACCACGCAGCCAATCAAAACAGCGCACCTGTGCCAATCGGGGAGACGGACAGACGCTAGTCCAGGTGCGCGTGTGTGTACGCAAGCATCCACGTTGGCTGGCTAAGTGAGGAACCAGACGGCGAGCTCCAAACCTGCCGCTTTTGCCAGAATCGCTGAAGCACAGAGGGGGACAGCAGGGATCGTTTAGAGAACATTACAAATATGCTTTAAAATAAAGGCTGCCGCATGTGAGGAAAGATGCCACGCTGTGAAAAAAAGTTGCGCCACGTCTTCTTCTATTGACCAACAACTTACAAGGCAATGATCTCTTCTCGTTTAATTGAACTGCCCTTAATTACGTTACTTTATTTTGTCCTTTAATTAGCGCCTCATGAATAATTGATTAGCCGTGAAGTCATCAGTTGGGCAATAAAAAAAGTGATAGCGCGTGAAATGAACAGTAGCCCCGAAACAGAGCTCTGCTAGTCAGGCTGCCCTGAGACAGACTTCAAAAACTGACAGCCTGAGCAGACGCAAACTATATTGTATAACCGCTCCTCGATCCCTTCATCAAATATTTACAGGGGTATCATTGCCAGCACGGCGTCCCGCTGCGCATTCTCCGAGTGGCGGCAGGGGGGACATTGATCCTCCTTTTAAAGAACAAACAAGAGCTTCAGAGATGTTTCTTATACTTCATCTGGATTTCTCTAGAGCTCATGCGATCGATCCGGCTGGGTTAAGAATCTGCATCACCACACAATCCTCTAAATATGATCCCTGGGCTGCATTAATATGAAAGACTAGACTGCGCTTTTCCCTTTTGTCCTGGATAATGTCAGACTCGTGCTGCATGCGCGGACACTTCATTTGTCCTCATTGTGCGCAGACGATAAACTGTGAATATTTGATTGCTCGCAGCAGATTACTGGATCCATCTGTGTGATAAAGACACGTCAGAAAGAAGTCAGAAAGAGGTCACTGGCAAAGATGACCATATATAATCATTATCCTTTGCTCAAATAGATACAGATTTCCAGTCTATACACAATCGTGGTATTTTATTTCTTGTCATCTAAAGGCCAAGCTGAGAAAAGCTAATGTCAGTGTTATATGAAATTAAGTAATATCCCGTGTGTGTGTTTGACACAAGACTAACATAGGAAGTTTTACTGTTGTGTCTTGGTGGATTTTCAGAGGATGTGAGTATATTAAAATTTGTAGGGTTACCAATGAGGTAAATAGTAAAAAAGTATATTAATATTACATGATGCACAACTATGATAATATAAGTTCATAAAAACACACTCTCTGATAGTTACATTATCAGTCATTCATTCAATTTTCTTCAGTTTAGTCCCTTTATTTATCAGGGGTCGCCACAGAGGAATGAACCGCCAACTTATCCAACATATGTTCTATCTAGCGGATGCCCTTCCAGCCACAATCCATTACTGGGAAACACCCATGCACTCTCACATTCTCACACATGCACTACGGCCAATATAGCTTATTCAATGTACCTATAGCACCCGGAGGAAACCCACGAGGACATGAGCCAACTTGCCCAGCCAGGGCTAGTTACATTAGTTCTGCTAATTAGGAAAACCCTAAAATATTCCAGTAATCCTAAACTAAAAATCTGTGGTCTTTGATTGTTGGTTTGGCATGTACATCAACAACTTTTTTGTCAACAAATTTAATGTCTGTTTCAATCAATGTTTCCCTCTAATAAAGTTCTGGCAGTGTTAGAAGTTTTCATACACTTTCCTGCATTGTGGCTTCAGCGTGCGTCAAACCAAGCGCCAATAGGAGCACTGAATCTGATGATGCAATCAGTTTGACAGCTTCAAACCACCACGAGGAATATCAAAACAGTTGTTTTTTCTGATTTCATTATCAAGGCACGCTGTGAGCCTCATCCACACGGTTATAAACACATTTTGGAAGGAGCATGTACAGATGTTTCGACAATTATAATTCATCATTGACAATCTTTCTATTATCCAATCAGCATATGACCCCCATGAACCCCCCTAAATATTCACCCCGACACAGCTCCTTTAAAACTCTAATCAATCACTATTTAAACTGAAGGGAGTGTTCTTAGGCTGGGCTAGACACTTCCTTCGGACTCCTCTCTTTCCTGAGCGGAATAACATGGGTTGGGGTGTCTTTCGTGAACTTTACGTTTGCTGTGAGGTATCATCTCAAAACACAAGTTAGTGAATGTGTCATGGATGGATGATGTCAATCTCCAAGTGATTGATTGATTGATTGTAGGTTGATTGATTGATTGACTGGTGGGTAGATAGACAGACAGACAGACAGCTAGATAGCTAGATAGATAGACAGACAGACAGACAGACAGACAGACAGACAGACAGACAGACAGACAGACAGACAGACAGACAGACAGACAGACAGACAGACAGACAGACAGACAGACAGACAGACAGACAGACAGATAGATAGATAGATAGATAGATAGATAGATAGATAGATATAGATAGATAGATAGATAGATAGATAGATAGAACTACAGACAGATCGACCGACAGACAGACAGATAGATAGACTGATAGATGGATGGATAGAAGGACAGACAGACAGACAGACAGACAGACAGACAGACAGACAGACAGACAGACAGACAGACAGATAGATAGATAGATAGATAGATAGATAGATAGATAGATAGATAGATAGATAGATAGATAGATAGATAGATAGATAGATAGACTGATAGACTGATAGACAGATAGATAGATAGATAGATAGATAGATAGATAGATAGATAGATAGATAGATAGATAGATAGATAGATAGATAGATAGATAGAGGGATAGATAAATAGATAGATAGATAGATAGATAGATAGATAGATAGATAGATAGATAGATAGATAGATAGATAGATAGATAGATAGATAGATAGATAGATAGATAGATAGATAGATAGATAGATAGATAGATAGATAGATAGATAGATAGACTGATAGATGGATGGATAGAAGGACAGACAGACAGACAGACAGACAGACAGACAGACAGACAGATAGACAGATAGATAGATAGATAGATAGATAGATAGATAGATAGATAGATAGATAGATAGATAGATAGATAGATAGATAGATAGATAGATAGATAGATAGATAGATAGATAGATAGATAGATAGATAGATAGATAGATAGATAGATAGATAGATCGATAGATAGATAGATAGATAGATAGATAGATAGATAGATAGATAGATAGATAGATAGATAGATAGATAGATAGAAAGATGTCATAATGCTCTGTCATGGTGCCGACACTGAATTTGCTCATTTGCTATTAGACAAGACATCTGATAATAAGAAAGCCCCACACACACTCAGCGTGACACACACTTCAGGAGCAATTCTTGTCATCCTGGTTCTCATCCTCTCTTAAGCAGTCTCAGCTCTTCAGCCCTAATGCGAAGTGACATAATGTTTACCTAGAGTAGCTAATTTCTTGTCCAGATTTACTAGGTGTGCTAATATGACAGCGGTAAAATCAAGGCCTATAGTTGGCCATCGCTGCGCGCGAGTGTTTGAGTGTGCGTGGGTGGATCCGATAACAGGGCAGTGGCAGGTGGAGCGTGAGAGCGAGCCGCTCTTTGTTGAGCCGACACAAACATAAACACACACCAACGCATGCCACCATTTCACCAGGAAAGGAATTAATGAAGTGACCCTGCAAACGAGGCCTGGCGGTAACCAGGTAACCACATCAAGTCTCTGCTCAGGCTCGCAGCGGAGAGCGAATGGAAGAAATCAGCAGAGAACGAGCGGGGGAAGTTCAGTTGCGACTGGCAATAGAGTCTCACAGGATAATCCCTGTTTCTTGCTCTCAATCACTGATTCTTTGTCCCTTTCTGTCCCTGCAGGCTCCTCTATTATTCACTCTATCGCAGAAAACCAGTGGACATTGTTTAAAAAGTCAATGTGAACTGACATTTTACTTTTGTTATTTGAAGTGTTTCTGAATTAAAGTATATGAAAGAAATATGTAAACCTGAAAATAAAGTTTGAGGTTGGTAATTTTTTTTAAATGATTTAAAAGACCATGCTGTAAAAATGTAATATTATTAAACATCAATAAAATTTAAATTGTCATTTATTTTTTCGATGGTAGAGCAAATTTTTCAGTATCATATCTCCAGCTTTCAGTGTCATGTGATCCCTTAAAAATCATTCTTATATGCAAATTAGGTCCTTAAGGAAGATTTTAGATTTCACACAGGAGGGTGAAATCTTTTGGAATTTGAAGATCAAGGTAAATTGCAGATAATGTGTCTTCTGGCAAACATGCAAGTACATATCTGTTACTTCCGAAGGAGAGCGCGGAATGGGAAAAAATTATATTTTCATCCTGTTTAAAAGTTTTCACCCCCTGCTCTTAATGCATCATGTTACCTTCTAGAGCTTCAGCAAGGGTCTGAACTTTTTTTAATAGTTGTGTTTGAATCACTCAAATGTACTCAGTGTGAAAAGATGGATCTCCAAATCACAGCTTCACTGCTGGAAAGGGTTCAAATATGCAAATGATGCAGGAAAATTGAAGAATCGGTAGCACATGGAGGATTTTTCTGAAGAACAGAAGTAGTATAAAGGGCCATGTAACCCCCCTCTCTCAGCAGGGTGTTTTCACTCTAGTTTGAAAAAAGTCAGGAAAGTGGGTGAGCCCAGCTTTGTTTAGGTGGTAGTGTCGAGTGGCGAAAGAGGGAAGGGTTTGCATGAAAAGGGGGAGTTTCAGTACATGCACAACAGCTGATTTTTACAGCAGCAACCCAAACACAGATGCAGGGGAGATTGCAGGGGAGAGAGAGCTTTGGAGAGCAGCATTTACAGCGGATCTGAGAGCTGTGTGGAAGTGGAGGATTTTAAATCCATAATATTGTAGTGATATTACTGTAAACTTAGTAACTAAATCATTTTGACTAAGGTATGTCTTTAAAAACGAACTTTGCCATCTGAATAAACATAAACATAGAACACTGATCACACACTTACTAAATCCGTAGAGACAGGACAATCAACACGAACTAGAACCACGTCTTTTTTTAAAAGAAGACGAGTGGCAAATGCAAATTTCACCATTTCCAGATGCGAAAAGCTCTCGGGTAAAAAATGTTCCTTACAAACATATTTTTGTCGCGTCTTAGCAGCCTACAGTAATCCAACTGCTTGGATCTGCATGCGAGCTGTGCTCTTATCGCAGGGAAATGGAAACAAAACCTTGTTGCGGCAACAGTGATGACCCATGTCTCCAAACAATTCTTCTTCTTCTTCCACTTGTTTTAACTACAATTGGCAACACAACGTGGCGTCTCTCTTAACACTATAACAGATAAAAAGAGTCTTCGAAGCTATACTATGCATATTAATGAAGTTGCATCTCGTTCACAATAGAGCGCGCTGATTGGTTCAAACAAAGTCTTTCTCATGAATTAATGAACAGATGTGCTGAAAACTCAAAGACGTAACTTTGTACCAGTCGCTACAGACAGCCTCCACATCTCCACGCTGGAATTTACACAAGGATCTCATCGCCGTGACGTTGCTTCAAAACTTATTTTAAAACCAAAAGAACGAATTTGATTTGAACAAGCAACCAATTTTCACTTTTTAGTGACATATATGTGCCCTCATAGTGTTTTTAGCAATGTGGGACACATATATGACAGTCAACATCTCAAAGAATGTGTTTTGGGGTTTCGTGACCCTTTAACTGTTCAGAACAAACAAGAGATTCAAGAGCAACCATCACAAAACAAAAAATAAAAACAAACATTTTCTGTGTGGTTATTTTAATAATTTAAGCTTTTTGCCTTGTGAACTTTATGTAAACATATTTTATGTAACGTAACTTACTAAGGATGGTACTAAATAAAAAAAAAAAAAACCATGCATTGTGTATGAGCTCTATTATTTAGTTAAAATCATTCACATTTTCCTTCTTTGATCTTTAAACATGGACAATCTAATCTATTTTCTAAACATGTTTCTTTAAAATACCCTTTATATGACTTCTATATTCAATCTACTTCATATATAGTTGTTCTTTTGTTGCTTTGATTACTTCTATTGTCCACGTTTATAAGTCAATTATGGATAAAACTGTCTGGCAAATGATTAAATGTAAATATGTCAGTGGCTCGTAACTGAACGTTTGATTTGAACTGGACAAAAGCATCTGCTAAATGCATACATTTATATGTAAATGAAGTAAAGATCAATGTTGACTGGACAAAGGGCTCTAAATGGGTTATTTTTGGTCCCACTATGGTGGAATCTACTGTATAAAGACATCATTATTTGCAGCTGAAAAAGCATCTGATCCTGCACTCCCTGAACTTTTCATTAATGATACTTACATCTCATATACAACTTGCCTTCTCTGTGCAATGATTGACTAAGCTCTTAAATGGGAGGGACTTTGGAACAATGACTGACTTTCTTTTGAATTGTTAGCACTCAATTATAAGGCTGTGTTTACTGCAGTGGTTTGAGTTGTAGTATTGCCAAATGACTAAAGAAACATTATCAGAATGATGGTGCACAGTAAAAACTACATTTCTAGTCCAACCATCTTCTTACACGTATACCAATGATGGACATAGAAGCAGCGAGAATAGAAAAAATATGTGGGAGTCATGTTGTGTGACTTTATTTGTTTTGCAGTATGAAGCAGTTAAATGTTAAATCAGTATACTTCACAGAATACTTGACAGTGAAATGCTTAATAACAGTATTTTGCTGTAGTTACACTTGAATTAGTTCCAAAATAAATGTATGAGATGATAAAACAGGGCAGCACGGTGGCGCAGTGGGTAGCACAATCGCCTCACAGCAAGAAGGTCACTAGTTCGAGCTCCGGCTGGGTCATTTGGCATTTCTGTGTGGAGTTTGCATGTTCTCCCCGTACTCCGTGGGTTTTCTTCAGGTGCTCTGGTTTCCCCCACAGTCCAAAGACATGTGGTATAGGTGAATTGAATAAACTAAATTGGCCACAGTGTATGTGTGTGAATGTAAGAGTGTATGAGTGTTGCGGCTGGATGGGCATCCGCTGTACGCATTGTACACATCCGCTGCGTAAAACATATGCTGAATAAGTTGGTGGTTCATTCCACTGTGGTGACCCCTGATTATTAAAGGGATTAAGCCAAAAACGAGATGATAAAACGTATAATTTTAGCCAGCTTAAATGTAAATTGTAGGGGAACTACTTTGGCTGAACTGAAACTTTGGCTTTTCACAACACTTTAATTATAATAAAAATTAACACTCAAAAATGCATTCTAATTATAATAAACATATACTAAAAACGCATTCAAATTCATTAATAAAAATATCTATGTTTACTTGAATCACACACAGTTGCCAAAGCCCCTCCAGTACCCCAATCTCTAGTCAAAATAAATAATCTAAAAAACAATAATATTAAAGATCACAGAGCAACAGCTACGAGCTCATTTTCATGTGACCAAAACCCAAATCAGAGCATTTAAACTGACCAATCGGCAGGTTAGAGCTTCCCCAAGGTGTGACCACAATGCAGGCCTCTGAAATACACTCATGTCAACCTACCAGTCTCATGTATAAAAGTAGTGTACGCACAAAATGGGGCTGGACACATGCATACTGTATGTCACTTATTATGCAAAATTTGTGATCTAAAATAAACAGACTGGACAGGATAATGTGCACAGCTCTAAGTAAACTCTAAGTACACCCCAAAAATGATGTTTGCTGTTTGTTCAAACTACTTATTTAAAATGAGCTGAAACACAATTCTTGAATTTTTTGGGAACAACTTAATTGTTTTATGCTCAATTGACTTAAATTTGTAAAAACTAATTAAGTTAACTTAATTCCTTTATGTTTTCTCAACACATCTAATGTTTGTAACCCAGCATTTGTTACAGTGTGGTCCACAGTGTCTGTTTAAGGCTTGGTTGTGTTTATAAGATGCAATGCAATGTGTGCTTATGCTTCACTTGTAGAAAATCAGGTTATTTTTTCATATATCTTACTTTGACTATATACAGCTACTCAGCGAACATAAAAACGACTGTCATATTTCCTAGTTCCTCTGAAAGGCCTCCCCTCAAGAGACTCTGATTAGTCCACTAACATAATGTGCTGTGATTCGCAGATTGGCTCCACGTCACTCCCCTAACAGTCCAGTCAGAGCAGCTGTTAGCAGCCTGAAAAAGACAGAAATGAAGAGCACACAGCTCACACCTGCTCTCTAAAATAAAATCTGACAAGTGTCTTTCACATATATTCGGATTAAGCATGTTTAATTAATATGACACGTTCACATATCTTTTGCAAATGTGTTATTTGAGATGTAGAACGCATGGAAAGCAGCCGCATTAAAGAGACACACAGACAGACACTGCAGCGCTGTTGAAGATTGTGGGTGTTTACAGCAGTTTGACTGATAAATGTGAATTTGTAGCTAAATTGTTAACTGTGCCAAACAGCATTTCCTGCTGTTTACATCCTTGTTTACGTCCTCGCTACAACATACAGTTAACGCTAGAAACTGTGCTCGTAATAGATCAATTTTAACAAATAAAAATACTTACAGGTTGAGACTTACAATCCACAGCTTCGTCAGTTGGAGGACTTTTAACCAAATCCAGCACTGAACTGGGAGAGATTCTTGAAGTTCTCTTTTGTTAAATGCTAGCGCTTTATATAATTCACTGGAACATAATGGAAGTTAAACTGTAAGCACTTCTGTCTTTGTGTCATATCCTTTGGAAGCCCAAATACAGAAACAGAACAAGCTCTATGGAAATAACAGCATTTGGATGGCATTTTAGCTTTCACTGCTTTAACATTACAGCGCCTCTGGCCACGCCGCTTCTTTTTTTCCATATTGTGATGCAGTTCCTAGAGAAACAGAATATTAAATGAGAAAACAGGGGGCGTGGCTTGTTTTTTCTACTGATTGGATGTAGTAATGTAGGCGTTTCATTCAGAAGATTCGGGAAATGGGTTTTAGAAGAGTTAATACAACCTAACAGACACCTCCTTCTCACCATTTTTGTTTGTTGTCCAAACTGACAGTTGAAGGGACATAAACAGGTATGTTAAATACACCCAATACCTAAGACATACGTAATCTGACAACTTAACTGAAAAAATAACAAAAATGAAAACAGGAAGGGCATTTTCAGATTTCAATTAAAGGGCAAGTGCAAAAAAAATTCTTAATGACATGCACAGACGAACTGTTCACCACAAAACTAGCAATGCCAGCCAATAAAACTTATGGTTAGTTTTGATTTCTTTTGTATTTTAAACAATCATCTACAATCATAAAAATAAAACTTTTTTCCACTGTACAGTCACTTTTAAGAAGTTTTCTATGCAACATTTTATAAATAAGACCCCTGATCTTTATCAGCACCAATTTTGGAATCTGCCCTTTTGATAAAGACATGTTTTGCAATAAAATCAAATCCGTATGATGATTTCCAGCCATTCACAATAAGCATGTCTCAAACTTCAAACTTTAAAAGCCCCTAAATGTTTAGCACTTTTAGTCAGTAGTTTGCAAGCAGACAGTAGTTTTTCGAACAGAAACAAAAGATAGATCCGAGCACAGCATTTGTCATTGATGAGTGATTCCCTGCTCTTGAAAAGCACCATCCGCCACTGCAGGAAATAACAAAAGGTCTTCCGACCTGAAATCTCACTCTTTTTCCCCCCCTTATGGATTTGCTGCACTTGGCAACAGCAGTGGCCCTGGTGACAACGAAACAGTCATCGCTGTCTAGTCTGTCTCCACAGAAAGCCTGCTAAAACACTATTTACATTTTCCCACATATCTCCTCTTCCCTCACGCACAAAAACACACACACACAAATACGCACAAATGGCAAGCCGTGAAAAGAGAAAGACAAGTTAATAGCAAACAGCACACAGCATTTTCATTTATATCTTTAGCGTGTTGTTTTGTTTTTCACACGGTGAACAGAAAAACCCATGGCTGATTATGTGAAGAAGGCGTGAAATTGTGATATTTGCATGGCTGAGGATATTAACTAGAGGCATTAGTTGTTGAAAAGCTTCAAGGCTGGGCTCCAGACATGTTTTTAAATAATGGTTTAATGATGCATATTTTACAAATATTTTCCAAGCCAGACTAGCGGCGCGCGCTCTCTCCTTCTCTCTCTCTTTCCTCCAGACTACATTAACGCTCTTATTCTTTCTTCATTAACAGGCTCACAGCCCTTTCGCTATGCTCCTTTGTGTGCATTTGGAAAAAATCAACTGGAAAATAGACAGCATGCGGCAGCCGAACAGACGTTTTCGCTTCTCCCTCTCTGTGTGGACTCTACCGACCGCTGTTCATTAATTTTATTCATTGCATTCACTTTTTTAACCACCTTCCATCATTCAGTCTGTGATCGGGATGTTAGGACGAAGCATCTACAGAGAAGTGCAATGATCAATACAATACATCTTCTCCTTCTCCATGTGCCAGGCCTGATCCCTGTGCTCCATTTAAGGCAGATCTCATTGGTGCAGGTATTGGCCGAGGTGAGATGCAGCTGGCCAAGCGGCCGCTTCGGAGCTGCTGTGGCCACACACAAAAGCACAAACATCAGGGTGTCTGGCCACACGGCCCCAGTCCAGAGACCGTCAGGCTCAGACCTGTTATGCTGCTGGACGCCATACAGACACCATCACAGAAATGGCCAAGAAAACACTCAGGGACACATTTGCTCAGGCCGAGCGGCGGAACTGGCTGAGAATGTGTTTTAAACATTTATATCAGAGGGCCACTGAGGCTCAAAAGAGGAGATGCATTGAATATGTCACATTCTTCTGCATTAGGCTGAACGCTCGTATGCTAAATAAAGTAATTAGTGTTGTAGTAAACTAATGGCAGGAAAAAGTGTGACAACAAACAGATGCAAGTTTAATCAATAAGCGAAAGTACAAATATAGGTGGTTCTAGCATCCTATATACACTGTAAAAAACATATTTTGATTAACAGTTTCCATATTTTGTGATTCTCAAGTGTTTTACGTTTATTTACGGTTGTGAATTGCATCATAGGACCTTGATCTCTGCTCTGTCAACTTTTAATGCTGAACATTCAAGTTTAACAGTTTACAAAGTGACTTTTATTGACATTTTAGTTGTTTGAAATAATATAACGTATAGGAAATAACATAGAGAGAAATCAAATTCTCTAAAATAACAGAAAATGTACTGGCAGTTTATTACAAGGTTTTTGTACCGTAATATACATCCCCAACCCAGACAATATGTCACTTTATAGTATTACAAATGGTAATAAAAGTCACTTTTTTAACTTAAGG
>LR812526.1:22620939-22838439 GCA_903798195.1 Danio kyathit
CGTTAAACCGAGGTACTGACTCTCTGTGGTCATTAAAAATCCCATGGCACTTCTCGTAAAGAGTAGGGGTGTAACCCTGGTGTCCTGGCCAAAGTCCCTCAATCGGCCCTTACCCATCATGGCCTCCTAATCATCCCCATCCACTGAATTGGCTCTATCGCTGTCTCTTCACTCCACTAATAGCTGGTGTGTGGTGAGCGCACTGGCGCCGTTGTCCTGTGGCTGCCGTCGCATCATCCAAGTGTATGCTGCACACTGGTGGTGGTGTGGAGAGACCCCTCTCATGATTGTGAAGCGCTTTGGGTGTATGGCCATACACAATAAATGCGCTATATAAATACACATTACATTACATTACATATTTCAGTCATCATACAGTAAAAATACATCATCTTAACAATGACATGCATCTAAACAGTCTCTCAGTCATAGCGTGTAACAGTGACGTGCAGTGAGGTTGGTGGCTAGTGAGGCACTTACACTTTTTAAGTCAAAAGTCAGATTTACAAACATATCCACCCGATATATATGCCAACTACCGATTGTGTTTCATGTATCATATCAGCATTCTTTCTATACACATAGCAGGTACATATTGGGCCAAGAAAGAATGTAAAATGTATAGCAGTTAAATATGCCTCCCTTAAAACACCCAGCTGGATGTTGCAGACAACTATAACAAGCGACATAGTATCATGGCGGATGCGCTCTCTCATTCACACACACGCATGATGTCTAGAATGTATAAAACAACACAATGTCTAGAATGTATAAAAACATTTTAATAAAGCATTGCATTGGTAGCATACACTGAGTGGGCAAAAGGCACGCGCTCAACCCAGTGTGCAGGGGATTGTGCAATCTGATGTGAGGCACAGATCGGTGCTGCCTCACCTCGCTTCCTACTCTGACACAAAATACAGTGATTTTGATCATAAAATGATCAAACAGAAATAGCATATATAGCACAGATCAGCGGACAAATATTTATTTTATTATTAGTATACATCTCATGATGGCAGGTGAGGATAATGACAGGTGAGGTCCCCTGACCGCACGTCCCTGGCGTGTAACGATTTTGTGTCTTGTGTTTTCATTTTGTTCTGTATGATTCGATTTGATTGGACTAGAATCGCAAGACTGATTAATCTACCTTAGCCAATCACCATAGCAATAAAAAATAATAAAGTAGAGACTGCAGGTTGAAGGAAAATAGTGGAGTAAAAGTACCGATACAGCACTAAAAATGTAAAAGTAAAAGTACACATTTTAAGTAAATGACAATTCCTGACAAAAACTACTCAATTACAGTAATTTTTGTATTTGTAATTTGTTACTTCACACCACTGCTTTTAATTTGTAAGGTGTGTTTTTACTGAAAAATAAAATCTATATTTCACCTTTATTTCATTTAATGTATCTATTTTAATTTATCTACCAGGTACAAAAACAGTTCCTCTCAGTCCCCATTGAAAATATTTAATCCCAGTGCCATTTAAGCAAAAAGTCATCCATTCTTTGCTAATATGCTTCCATTTTGCTATAGCAAGACTTCAACATTTTAACTTTTAAAATATGTAATTTTTAGTAGGTTTTCAGAGCAAACCCTCATTTGTTATTTCCCCCCATTTTCCGCTCTTGAGCACAGCAGGATAAATGAATTAAAATGAAGTGATGATAATGATGTTAATGTATTGGTAACAATATCATAGTGTGGTTTCTATGTAAATAGAAAAATTTTTGACACAAAAAAAAACAATGCATTAAACTTAATGTTAGCAACTATCATATATTAATCAGCACTGTGACTATACTTAGCCGCTGCATAATAACATTGTGCCATGATATAGCAGCAAAAGTTTCTTGATTATTATTAAGCCAGAATGAGAGTATAGTTCCTAGACATTTCTGTCTAGAAAATGACAATTTTTATTTAAATATGTCATTTAAATAGGAAAATTATTAAAATTATTTTTTGAAAATTTTGAGCAAGATGCTAATGGTCTAATCTGATTCAATGGTTTATGCTAAGCTAAGCTAAAAGTGCTCCTGCGAGACCCGGAGATCGATTGGATATATAAAAAAAATGGTAAAATTTAACTGTTTAATTCTAAGAGGAATTCACAGTGATGGGTTGGAGCTGGAAGGGCATCCGCTGCCCAAAACATATGCTGGATAAGTTGGCGGTTCATTCCGTCGTGGTGACTCCTGATAATAAAGGGACTAAACCGAAAAGAAAATGAATGAATGAATTCTAGGAGGAGTTGTAAAATGAGTCTATTTACACAAATAGTTGAGTGTTCCTTTAATAGGTCATAATCATTCAAATGAATGAATTTAGGGTAGTCAATCATCATCATGATTAATGCCATTCAAAAATCTGTCCTTGAAAGTGGAAAATATTGTTTTTGTGACATTTAGGTCCCTACGGGTGACTTTACCTTTGATCCGCAAGTAAGTAAGTACCTTTTTCCTCAGTAAGTACAAATCTAGTCTTCTCATTTTTGTTTTCCTTCATCCCTCTTTTCCCCCTTCTCCATGTAGGCAGTGTTTAGTTTGCGTTCTGCATGGCGTTGGGAACGGTGGGCGAGGCTAATCATTCTTTAGCTGTACTGGCCTTAGAAAGGTCAGCTGTTTGAAATGTCAGGCTTCAATGGAGCCAGATTCACATCGTGCTGCTCAAGTGTCCAATTAAAGAGGGTCTGGCAGGGGTTGAGAGGGAAGCGCTTCTTCACACAGGAGAGCTAATGAGGGGCCAGAGCATCGAGACCCCCCTCGCCACTGATCTACAGGGCCTCAACCAGACGCCGGGCTCCTACCAAGGGGCCGGGGCTCGCAACACTCCCAGAGACCACCAAGGGCAAGATCTCATTAAGGGCTATGGATACATGTATGTTAATGTTTATCATCGCTCACACACACTTACACCTATTTAAAATGTTGCTGCATCAGTAAGAGCGTGAGCTGCTTTACATATTGGAGGAAAAAGGTTTTTTAATTTAATTATTAATATTATTATTATATAGGCTGGCATGATGGCTCAGTGGTTAGCACTGACCCTCACAGCAAGAATGTCGTTGGTTCCAGTCCCAGCTGGGTCACTTGGCGTTTCTGCATGGAGTTTGAATGTTCTCCCTGTGTTCATGTGGGTTTCCTCCGGGTGCTCCGGTTTCCCCCACAGTCCAAAGACATGCGCTATAGGTGAATTGGATGAACTAAATTGGCCACGGTGTATACTGTAAGTGTGAATGTGAGAGTTTATGGGTGTTTCCCAATAGTGGGATGCGGCCAGTGTTGGGGATAAACATTATAAGTATCGCGCATTATGAAATAATATTAGTTTTCCAAGTTACTTTTTACCTTGCTTAATTGGCTTTTACAAAATCTAATGCTGAATAAAATGACCTTTGTCAGGTTGAATCACACACTCAATGAGAGAACATGCAACAAGAAACAAGAAAACAAGAAAACAGACAGTCGACTCGCACTCATCATCATCATCAGGTCTGTTTTTCACAACAGATGAGTCAGTGTACTGTTCTAGTAGCAGAATAACTCAGGATATTGGTTTATTTCGAGTCAGTGGAGGTATCCGGTATGTTAGTATTTACTAAGGATGCAAACCATTTCACAACAACTCCGTTCAATTTAATGAACTGGTTCAACTGGTTCACTTAAAAGATCCGGTTAAAACAAACGATTCATTCGCGAATCGCCCGTCATTGCTACAGACAGTCAGAAACACAAACAATGGCAGGCTGGAGAACTACATTTTTGCAATGGATTCTTGTTATTTTGAACTCATTGAAGAAAAGAAGTGGATTGTCGTTAAGTATAGATCATGTGTAAGTAAACCTGTTGACAACTGCAAGAAACATGACATCGAAAAAAAAACAAACAAAACAGAATGGAAAGCACTACACCCGCGCGCCACCTCCAGCTAAACAACAAATGGCTGACATCAGTTCACATTCTCCAGGTAAAACAATTAATTCAACTAAACTTAAAAAAGGTTATTGCTTTTATTGTTGAGGAGATGCAGCCACTGTCTAACATTACTCTAGAAGCAACTATGTTTTGTAATATATTAAGATAGAGTTTTTTTCTTTTGGGAAACAGTTTACACATTTGTTAAGGCCACGTGAAGCAGTTTATTAAATGTGTAAAGCTCAAAGATTTATTTTGATTTGGGGATTTTCCTTTTGTCTCACTGTTCATTTTGTTATTAAACATTTTAAAGGTTTAAAATCTGTTTTTGCCTTCATATAAATCATTTCATGTTAGTACTCTTAGGCTTTACTGTAGTCTTCATCTCAATGAACAGTGAATTTACTTAACTAATAACACAAAACGTTCAGAAGTAGCAAAGACATAACTTCACATGCTTTCATTAAACTGTATATACAGCATGTATAGCTCTGGGCTCAGAAAGTTCTCAAAATATAATTTTATCCTACATTTTTTAAAGGAAAATGAAGGTGTAGGTTATATAGGTGGCTGTTAAATGCAGAGCTTCTCTATAAAAAAAGGTGAAAAAACACCTGCAAGTTCTGAAAGAGATCAAACCTCACGCAGGTAAGGAAAAGTAACGCAAAAGTAACTCAAAAGTAATAAAACGCATTACTTCACACAAAAAAAGTAACTAATTGCGTTACTTTTTATGGAGAGTAACTCAATATTGTAATGCACTACTTTCAAAAGTAACTTTTCCCAACACTGGTTGCAGCTAGAAGGGCATCCACTGCGTAAAACATATGCCGGAATAGTTGGCGGTTCATTCTGCTGTGACGACCTCTGATAAATCAGAGACTAAGCTGAAGCAAAATTAATCAATAATGGAAAATTATTATTATTATTATTAATATGGGTTTCACGATGGCGCAGTGGGTAGCACGATCGCCTCACAGCAAGAAGGTTGCTGCCACGGCTGGGTCAGTTGGCATTTCCGTGTGGAGTTTGCATGTTCTCCCCTTGTTAACATGTGTTTCCTCTGAGTGCTCCGGTTTCCCCCACAAGTCCAAAGACATGTGATACAGGTGAATTGAATAAACTGAATTGACCATAGTGTGTGTTTGTGTGAATGAGAGTGTATTGATATTTCCCAGGAGTGTGTTGCAGTTGTGTAAAACATAGGCTGGATAAGTTGGCGGTTCATTCTGCTGTGGCGACCCCTGATTAATAAAGGGCCTAAGCCGAAAAGAAAATGAATGGATGAAGGAATGAATTATTATTATTATTATTATTATTATTATAGTATTTTGGCTGTATTAATGCAAAAAGAATACATTTTGCCATTTTTTATTGAACTTTACCTGTGTTTTCTTTTAATAAATCTATTTTATGTTTTCCAGTGATGGGCTGCAGCTGGAAGGGCTTGCACTGGGTAAAAACATATGCTGGATAAGTTGCCGGTTCATTACGCTGTGGCGACCCCAGATTAATAAAGGGACTAAGCCGAAAAGAAAATGAATGAATGAATAAATCTATTTTACACAAGGTACATAAAAAGTTACACTCAAAAGAAAAATTGTCCCCATAGAAACCCATTAAACTGTAAAAGTTAATCCCAGAGCAATTTAAAGAAAAAGCCAGACATTCCTTGTTAGCAGACTTTCATTTTGCTGGCAAAGCTTAAAAATTTTACTTAAAATAAACAAATAAATAAAGTCCTTTATATTTTGTTCTTTCTTTTTTTTTTAATGTTTAACCTACGTAGTTGGTGGTTCATTCGACTGCGGCGACCTCTTATAAGTTGAAGGAAAATGAATGAATGAATGACCTATGAAAACACATGCATTTCCTGTTTTCTGATTTTAAGCACTGTTAGCAAACAAATGTACTAATTATGTAAGTATATGTCTGTCTATCTGTCAATATCAGAATGCAGAGTTTCCATGTATTTCTAAAGATATTTGTATGTGTGCGAGTGAAAAAAAGTATATTTATTAAATCCAAGGGCACCTGGGAGGACATGCCGAGATCTCATTAAGGAATACAGACACACGTATGTTAATTTCTATCATTCCCTCCCACACACACATACATACCTATGTAAAATGTAGCAGTATCAGTCATCTAAGAGTGTGAGCTGCTTTCCATATAGCGGGAAAACAAGTTTCCGTCCCACTCCAGAGGTCAGAGTGCATACACACTTTGCACAAGGAATCCTAATAAGCCGCAGCCTTATAGAAAACGACAGGGACGGATGAGCTCATTTACCGCTCAGATTCTTCATTTAAAGCAACTAAAACACCCCGTTCACCTCATCAATAAGTCATTAGGCACATCTGTAGCCCGGTGATCTAATACCAGTTTAGTAGTAGTTTTAATAACCGCATTCAGGGAGTTCTAGATCAGCAAAAAAACAGCACAACGGCTCTCCAGAGTCCCTCCGCGGTCTGCTTGTGCACAATTGTGGAGTTTTTATGGAGGAAAAGTAGATTTTACTGCACGCTGAAATCAGCAAAATTACAATCCCAAAATGGCAAGCACTGTAGAGTGAGGAAGGGAGAAAAAGAGAGAGAGAGCGAGCCAAAAAAAAAAAGAAAAGAAAAAAAAAGTCACTTTCATTATATAACCCAAAACGAGGTAAGCTAAAAAAGCCTATGTTGCGCCGTGCATGTCTTTTGTGAAGTTGTGAAGGTCAGCGGTACAGTCTTGTGTGGCTTTGGGGAACAGATGCTGAGCAAAGCTGGGGAAATTAGCCTACTCCACGTGCCTTACATAAACATTATTTTAATCAAAGTGTATTAGAGCAAGCCAGATATTTTAGACATATGGGGGCCTGCATCCCCCATCTGTCTCTCCTAGAGCTCCGAATGCAGTTTCAGCCTTCACAGAAAACATTCCGCCTCCCATAGAGACTCGGAGACACAGACTGTACCCGCTGCTCTGGGACAGGCAGGCCCGAGGTGTTACGACAGGATGGCCAAAATGCTGACTAAAAGGCCTCTTTTTGCAGGTTTTTGCTCTTGGGGTGCAGCGGATACTTGTTGTGTGAAGTGAGAAAAGTCACAAAGTCTCCTGGAGTATATAGTGTCGTGTGCTGAATAACAAACAAAACAAGCACACAAACTCAAATTTGCGCACTCACCGGGGTTGGTGATGGTCAGAAGATCCAGTCTTCGTTGTTGCTGAAAAAGAAACAAAGGAGACATCAGAGTCAGAGAGATGAAACACATCTAGACGGAGACGTTTCTTACTTCTTCTTTTTTTTTTTTTTTGTAGTCGGAAATCAAAGTTTGTGCTGTCTGCCTGTTAAGCACATTTTGCTCTCTATCTCTCTCTGGAGAGATAAAAGTGTGTCATGCATTCCACGTCGATTTTATGTAAATATATGTATATATACAGAGTATATATATCACTCTGAGAAACAGAACAGTTCTGGTGATACATTTCACTTTAGGTTTATTCACTGCAAAAAAGGTTTGATTTAAAATCTGTACTTGGACCTGTTAATGAGAATTAAATGAACAATACAACAAGGTTATTTCAGTATAACTAAGTAACTGTTGTAGATTTTATTTATTGGTTAAACTAGATTCATATTTGTATTTGCTGTTTTCAATTTCAAAGCTGAAGTCAATTGTTTTTAAAGCTGAGTAATTGTGTTGTGGTGACACGGTGGCGCAGTGGGTAGCGTGGTCGCCTCAACGCAAGAAGGTAGCTGGTTCGAGCCTCGTCTGGGTTAATTGCCATTTCAGTGTGGAGTTTGCATGTTCTCGCCGTGTTCGCGTGGGTTTTCTCCGGGTGCTTTGGTTTCCCCCACAAGTCCAAAGACATGTGATACAGGTGAATTGGGTAAGCTAAAATTGGCCGTAGTGTATGAGTGTGAATGAGAGTGTGTAGATGTTTCCCAGTAATGGGTTGCAGCTGGAAAACATATGCTGGATAAGTTGGCAATTCATTCCGCTGTGGCGACCCCAGATTAATAAAGGGACTGAGCTATGCTGCAGCACTAAAACAGCCAGTGGACACACACAGCACCAGTCTGAGAGAGATCAAACACATGCTCAGTTTAATCTGCACACGGCTGATGGAATAGTTGTGAGTGAAATACTCAAAATTGCTTGGACTCTAGATAATCTTGATAATATATATATGATATTCAGGTATTTTATGGTTTAAATGGATTGGTTCTATTCTAGAGGAATGTTAAAATTGTTTGTTGACCAAATGAAACCGCTGACAATCTCACTGTGGAATATCCAGGGTGTTAACTCATGCAGTCTTGGGTGTAAAGTTAACACCTTGGATTTTCAGAAAAGCATTTCAGACATAGACATCATAATACTCCAGGAAACATGGCGCAAAACTGATGAGGTCACTTTTTGTCCCCCAGGATACCGTGAAATATCTATTTCATCTAAAAAACTTGAAAAAATTAAACATGGTAGAGATTCGGGGGGCACGATAATCTGGCACAAACTCGACATCGATAAATACATCAAATTAATTACAAAAGAAGAATCTCATATCTGGCTCAAAATCGACAATCAGCTCAGTCAAACGAAAAGGACATATTCTTATGCGCTCTTTACATTCCTTATCCGAATCTCCATATTATAATGAAAACATCTTTGAGACCATCCAGACTCAAATAATCCACTTCCAGGCTCAGGGAAGTGTGTTGCTGTCTGGAGATCTCAATGCTAGAACAGGGTCCTTAACTGACTGTACCACAGACAGTGGGAATAAGTACATATTTGGACAGAGTTATCAACAAAACAGTGTAAATATTTCTAGGAATAACTCTGATGCTTCAAATAAATAAGAACGGAAAGCTCCTACTTGAGCTTATCGAAGCCTCTGTCTATTTCTGGTCAATGGCAGGGTGAGAGGAGACTCTCTGGGCAGATACACCTACAGCTCATTTCTCGGCAGCTCAACAGTTGACTAAATGATCACAGATTTAGATCTGTTCTCTTTTAGTGCATTCACTAATAAACCACTAACACCTCTATCAGATCATAGCCAAATTACACTTTATTTAAAAAGGAACAAGAATACTAATATATTTTCACAAACCAGTAAACTGTATAACATTAAAAATAATTATAGATGGATACAAGACAGCTCTGAGAAATACAGGAACGCAATTGAAGACCCCCAAATAGGTTTGCTTTTGGATAGATTTATGGAAAATAGGTATCCTCATAATGGAGATGGTGTTAATCTAGCTGTAGAAAACATAAATGACATATTTGATTATTTGGCAACGATATCTAATACTAAAACTACTAAGAAAACTTTAAAACAAAAACAAGAGAATGAAAAATGGTTTGACTTTGATTGTAAAACAATAAGGAAAAACTTAAGACAACTAGCAAATCAAAAACACAGACAACCAGCGATTACAGGTGTACGTCTTCAGTACTGCGAGGTGCTTAAAAAATATAAAAACACAATCAGAAAAAAGAAAGAAGAGTACACCCAAAAACAGCTCAAAACAATTGAAGAATCTGTTGATTCAAACAATTTCTGGGCCAACTAGAACCTCCTTAATAAAAAGAAACATGAACAGCTAACAATACAAAATGGAGACACCTGGAAAAACCACTTTGAAAAACTGTTTAGTAAAATAAACATGAGTACAGAACAATCGCTTATATATGATAAATTAACTCATACAGAACAAATATTTGGCAAATACCAAAATCCGCTAGACTATTCAATCACAGAAAAAGAGCTACTAGATAAAATACAAGTCCTACCAACAAAAAAGGCAAGTGGTCCAGACGGTCTCCTTAATGAAATGATTAAAAACATAAATCACAAATTCCAATCGGCTATAATAAAACTGTTCAATTTGGTTCTGAGTGTTGGTGATTTTCCTGACATATGGAATAAAGGATTAATAACGCCCATATTCAAAAGTGAAGAAAAATCAGACCCTAATAATTACAGAGGCATCTGTGTGAGCAGTAATCTGGGGAAGCTGTTCTGCAGCATCATCAACACCAGACTCATAGGCTTCCTTACAGAGCACAATGTCCTCAGCAAAAGTCAGATTGGGTTTCTGCCAAATTACAGAGCATCAGACCATATCTTCACCCTTCAGACTCTGATAGACAAATACGTCCATCAAAACAAAAACAAAATATTTGCTTGCTTTGTAGATTTTCAGAAAGCATTTGATTCAATTTGGCATGAAGGTCTGCTGTCTAAACTTCTAGAATCAGGTATCGGCGGTAAAACATACAACATTATAAAAACAATGTATTCAAACAGTCAGTGCGGAAATAAGCAAACAGAATTCTTCACTCAGGGACGGGGTGTGAGACAGGGGTGTCCACTGTCACCAACTCTCTTCAATATTTACATCAATCAATTGGCAATGCTCCTAGAGCAAGCAGATACTCCAGGTCTCACACTATACGACTCCAGTGTAAAGTTCCTGCTGTTTGCAGATGATCTGGTGCTGCTGTCGCCAACAGAAGAGGGTCTACAGCAGCAGCTGGATATCCTGCACAGCTTCTGTCAGACCTGGGCCCTGACCATTAACCCAAAGAAAACCAAAACCCTAATATTCCAGAAAAAACCCAGAAGTCAGGGAAATAGACACAGCTTCACCCTAGGTATGACAAAAATTGAACCTGCCACAAGCTACACATACCTCGGGTTGAAAATAAGTGCTAATGGAAAACTACATTTTGCTGTGAATGAACTAAAAGAGAAAGCGAGAAGGGCCTTTTACGCCATTAAAAAATCAACACAAATAGAAATTCCAGTTCGAATCTGGCTTAAAATTTTCCAGTCAGTGATTGAACCTATAGTGCTATATGGGAGTGAAGTGTGGGGTCCTCTCCTCAGTCATCAGTTTGATAAATGGGATAAGAATCCAATTGAAAGCCTACATGCAGAGTTCTGTAGCAGCATCCTAAAGGTACAGAGGAACACACCCAGCAATGCATGAGGAGCAGAATTAGGCCAGTATTCTCTACTCTTGTGTATTGAGAAACGAGCCGTCAGATTTTGGAAACACATGAGTGACCCCAACTCTTATCACTATAAAGCCCTCAAAACCCAAGAAATGGACATTGAAAAAAGCCCCCTGATTCAGATGGTCCTGAAGCTGCAAACACAAACCAACATAACGAATATGACTAACAGCAGGCAGCATCAGGACACGGACATGCTCATCCACAGAATTAAGCCCAATCAAATAATAAATGCACGAAAAGAAGAGTATCTGATTTACTGGAATGAAGCAGCAGCAAAACAAAGTAAACTTCAATGTTATTTAGACCTAAATAGAGATTATACCACATCAACATATCTGAGCGCAGTAAAGGACAGTAAATTAAGAACAACAATGACCAAATACAGGCTGAGTGCTCACAGTCTGACTGTAGAGACGGGCCGATACAGACAGAACTGGCAACCCAGAGAGAGCCGCATCTGCCCACACTGTGCCCAGACAGAGGTGGAGACGGAGGAACACTTCCTCACCCGCTGCACAAACTATCAGCACATAAGAGAAACATTCTACCCCAAACTACAGAGCATTTACCCACAATTCACTGAGTTAGACAATAAAACACAGCTTCAATATTTACTAGGGTAAAAAACTGACTGTGTCCTTCTAGCGGCGCAATACATTAATGCCTGTCACAAAAAGAGAGAGCAGACCAATAAAAACATCAGTGATGCGCCTGCAAACACACACACACACACACACACACACACACACACACACACACACACACACACACACACACACACACACACACACACACACACACACACACACACACACACACACACCTAGATTATTATAAATGAATCATTGTAAATATACTGATTATTATTTTTTTTATTACTGTTTTATCCTAAAATGTTAGTAGTTAAATGGACAGTTTATTCTGATATATTATTATTTTTGTATTGATTTGTATGAATAATATATGTTGAATAATTTGATATATTGAATATTAATGTGATATTTTGAATAATACGATGTATTGTTGATATTTTATTTAATTATTATGTATAAATATCATCATTTTTTTTTTCCAATTACTGTGTTTACTGTTTTGTTTTTTATTATATATATGCATGTTACTTTTTATGTAAACTTTAGAACTGCTTTGGCAATACATTTGTAACATTTGTCATGCCAATAAAGCAACTATTGAATTGAATTGAATTGAATTGAATTGAATTGAATTGAGAGAGAGAGAGAGAGAGAGAGAGAGAGAGAGAGAGAGAGAGAGAGAGAGAGAGAGAGAGAGAGCATTGAGTATGAATTAGAATGTCAGTGGCATGTTGCTAGTATAAACTAGCATGCCGTTAGCATGAATTCACATGTTTGCTAGTATGATTAGTATGTTTGTTAGTATGTTTTCCAGTATGGATTAGTATATTGTTAGTATGAATTAGCATGTTGCTAGTATGATTAGTATGTTTCTGGTATGGATTGGTATATTGTTAGTATGAGTCGGTATGTTATTGGTATGTTCAATGTAAAGTCAATGGCAGTTTTTTTTTTTTTTTTTGGAAGTCTATGGGACAGTTGCTAGGGTGGCGTAAGTGGTTGCTAGGGTGTGGCTAGTAAGTTAAACGGTTATCGGTGATTGGCAGATTGGTAGTCTGAGTTAAATGGGCTCAACATTAAGTCTGACAGTCTGGCGGAAAGTTATGATTTTCTCAAGCCACCATACAGTAAATATGATATATTGAGTAATATGATGTATTATCTATATTTTAATTATAATATATATTTATAATATATATATAAGGTATTTTTTTTTTAACTATATATATATGTTTCCTTTTCATGTAAACTTTAGAACTGCTTTGGCAATACATTTGTAACATTTGTCATGCCAATAAAGCAACTATTGAATTGAATTGAATTGAATTGAATTGAGAGAGAGAGAGAGAGAGAGAGAGAGAGAGAGAGAGAGAGAGAGAGAGAGAGAGAGAGAGAGAGAGAGAGAGAGTTATGATTTTCTCAAGCCACCATAAATATGATATATTGAATAATATGATATATTATTTATATTTTATTTAATTATAATATATATATATATTCAGATTATTATTAATATATATAATTATTATTTTATTCTTTTTTTTTTTTTTTTTTTTACTACTACTATATTGTTTTTTTTTTTTTTATTAATTATATATGCATGTTACTTTTTTATGTAAACTTTATAAATGCTTTGGCAATACATTTGTAAAATTTGTCATGCCAATAAAGCAACTATTGAATTGAATTGAATTGAATTGAATTGAATTGAATTGAATTGAATTGAGAGAGAGAGAGAGAGAGAGAGAGAGAGAGAGAGAGAGAGAGAGAGAGAGAGAGAGAGAGAGAGAGAGAGAGAGAGAGAGAGAGAGTGACAGAGGTTCCAGCAAATCCACACAGGTCACACTCTCAAATCGATAAGAGCCCAATCAAAGACTGATGGCGGACACACACAAACACACACACACCCAGTTCAAGAGCTCTACTTTAACACTCTTCTGCTAACAGTACTGCAGGTCCTTCTACATGAGAGCCACTACACACATAGCAGAGCAGAGAGCAAACACTGATATCATTCACACCCTCACAAACACACACACAAACTCTGCTATTCAGTGTCTGGTCGTTTCCTGACGATTAGCAATTATTCATTGAAGCCACAGGGCTGGGTTTAATATGCATAAAATGTTCTGTTTTTTTGAGATAGGATGCAAAGTCTGCACATATGAAAAGAGAGTTAGTGAATCAGTTTTGATGAGTGTTTGTAATGTATGTGGACTGTGTTGTGCTTGATATAGCAAGAGCTTAGCAATATGTTTATTTTTTTTTAATGGAGCCACTTGACTTGTATGTGATGTGCATTTTAGATCTGCTAAAAATAATAACAGTGTAATATATGCATAAAATATGCTGGCACCTGTCAAAGAAGTTTGTGTTAATGCGTTATTTATGCGATAATTGGAGGATATGAGTCGTGACTCATAGGTGCTAACTTTCACTGAGCGTCTTCTTTAGCAAAGTAATGAAAAGCTCTTTTTATACAATATGTCTCTCTCTCTCTCTCTCTCTCTCTCTCTCTCTCTCTCTCTCTCTCTCTCTCTCACACACTCTCTCTTTGTGTGTGTGTAATATAATGGTGGTTGACAGTAAAGATTAGTTGCAGTGGATTTTGTTTTGACAAACTCTTGGAACAATGTCTATTGTTTTATTTTTCAGCTCTCCCCCTGCTGGTGAAAAAGACACATGAACACAGTTCAGCTCTGTTTTCTGAGCTGATCCTACAAGAACATGCTGGGAAAGTAAAACTGAAAGAGAAGCTGCACTGCACTAAAAATATACATTAATATTAAAGATCATTTCAATACAAAGGTTTGTTTTGCATTTTAAACGCTAGTTAACATGCAATATATGTGCATATATTTACATATCAGTCATGGGATCAGAAAGTCAATATCGCTGCTCCAAAACCTTGTCTGCTGCCTACATATGCTGCATCTATAAGTGAAATGAAAGACTGCACAAATAGTGCTCCTCTTACAAAGGGAATAACAGAACACATGATGTAGTGTGTTTTTAAGCTTATTCGGTACTAATAAAAACATTATATATAAGAAGTTCTTAGTTCATAAGAAGTAGTGTTGTCAAATGATTAATCATGATTAATCGCATCCAAGATAAGTTTATGTGAACATAATATATACTGTGTGTGTGTGTGTGTGTGTGTATATATATATATATATATATATATATATATATATATATATATATATATATATAGGAATATAAACAAATATTTTATAATATATAAATATATGCATGACTTTATTGTATACAATAAAGTCATGCATATATGTATATACACAAAAATATACATACAGTAGTACGCACAAATATATTTTGTAAATATCAACTTTTATTTTGAACATGATTAGTTGTGAACAATTGTTTGACAGCACTAATTAGAACAGCTTAACTGTTTGTTGCATGAAATTCATAAGGGATAATGTATATCTAGGCAGTTCTCACAGAATAAAGCCTGACGGTAAAGTTGTATAAGACTGAAAGGCTTTATTCTGCGAAAACAGCCACCTAGATGTACATTATCCAGCGTATTAACAAGGCTACTTGCCACAAAATGAAACAATTACACAAAACATTGATCTGAGCTGTAATCATTAATTAATTAAACTCTAACTACACTGTAAACCCGGATTTTGTGCTAATGAAACATTTTAAGTGATCATTACTAATTATTTATTGTTCTTTAAGAAATTGTGTCATTACTAAATCAAATTAGCTATTTGCACTAATCAAAAGAAAAAATGAGTGTACTGATCATGTTAAGCAGAGACAACTCCGTTCCTTATGTTTTACCAAGCCGAGGCTCGAACCAGCGACTTTCTTGCTGTGAGGACACAGCACTACCTACTGCGCCACCGCGTTACCCTCTGTAGAACTTCAACAAAAATAAAAATTAAAAAAAATTGAAAAGTTGTTTGATTCTTTGTGCTTAAAATTGTAAAATTTCAGTGGTATTATTTTTAATTATAATAGATTACCTAAATATAACAATTATCATTGCATAAAAGCATTTTTTTAATTAATATGATGTGTTCAATTTAATAGTCATTTTACAAAACATATTCTCTATAAAATTAGTAATGTGAACTAATGATTTTTACTAAAGACTACTAATCCAAATTTGATTTATCTTCTACACCCACTAAAGATTTTCTTTTAATACAGCTTAACCTGTTTAGTTGAATATATGTAAAAACTAAACTTATTTCGTGCAACGGGTTTCCACGCAACAATCTAGTAAAGTCAACTAATCCGGGTTTACAGTGTATTATATTATAAAATAATTATATTATAAGAGTTAATTTTAAATTAACTATTTATTAATTAAACAAAGCTGACAGAAAGAAAAAAAGTCTGAAAGCAGCGTACACTAACCTACTAATTAAAGTACAGATTTTTTGTGTTCTGAATTGATCGACTGGAGATATCCAGATTGTAAAAATACAGTTTCAAGTTTTCAAGATGAAGAAATTCAGAACATCAAATTTAATATCCTAAAATTCAAAACCAGAAATTCAGATCGTGAAATTCAGATTAAGCAGAAAGTAGGTCAGAGGTGATCAACAGGGAAGAGTAGACCATCACCGAAAAGCATTTTTATTACACAAACTAAGCATTTTGGCCAATCACAGAGCTGCATGAGTTTACTGGTGTATGTGAGGCTCAGGAGGACACAATTCTTCTGCAAACTGACTATCGGGGGTCAGCTATTTTTAACAGTTTGTGTAATAAATATACATGCTACAGTGAACCAAATTCATATATTTAGTTTAATTACATCTCATTGGTTAATCAAACTTATTTATGTTTTCAGTGTTTTGAGGGATAAAGAGCTGATTCTGGCCTACACTGAATGGTACAAAGTGCCTCTTACACCTTACTAAGGTCAAATTTCAAGCACTTTCCAGGTGCATTTCCAAACTGTCCCAGGATTTACAACTGTGGTAAATGACATAAATTACTTTATCAAATTATGTAAGATGCTATTTGTTACCTTATTCTATAGTACAGAATAGCATAAAGTATAGTATTTTAAGGACAAATGTAATGATAATGGGCTTTGGGCAAACATATCAAGTGCCATTATTATCTATTCACATCTAAGATGTCGTATTTAACCTTACATTTGTATTTATTTGAATGATCTGAATTTTCCATAGATTTAAAAATATTACAATTTTTTTCGGCTAAAATACGTTGAAACCAAAATGTCCAATGGGTAGCGCCAAATCTCCATCTTTGTCACTGAATTGTTCATTCAGATTCATTTGAATCGGTTCATTTATGAATGAATTAAGTGACTAACTATGAATGACTCGCTCAGAGATTTCTTGTTAACCTCGTTTGCTAAATGCTTTGTTTTAAATAGTAACAATATAAAAGGTGTTAATAAAAGTCTATATTGTTGTGAATAGTACAGGGAAAGCCTCCTGAAGATTTGTAAAAAAAATGTTTGTTTTATGTGACCAGAACTAAAAGCAGCTTTCCCCACACTTAAAGCTAAACATCCTTTCTGCGCACTTAGATGAGGACACTCAGAGATTTGAGGCTGGTTAAATAAATGTGTTTATAGCTTTCAACTTCAAGCCAGCGATAATGAAGCAACAACATCCATGCATTTCTTCCCCCACATACATTTAATTTTACATATGTAGATAAAAAAACACCTATTTTTACCTACTTCCATACCCCCAAAACCCCCCCACCCCCTTAATTTGCACCCTGTAATTTGTCAATAACCATGAGTCAAGCAGAGGTGAGTGATTCTTAGTTTGACTTTTCGGTGATGGTCTACTCTTCCCTGTTGATCGCCTCTGACCTACTTTCTGCTGAATCTGAATTTCACGATCTGAATTTCTGGTTTAGAATTTTAGGATATTAAATTTGATGTTCTGAATTTCTTTATCTTAAAAACTTGAAACTGTATTTTTACTAACTGGATATCTGCAGTCGATCAATTCAGAACACAAAAAATCTGAAGTTTGTAAATGCGTCTATAAAAAAATCAGCCTTGAAAAATTCAGTTGTCTTAAATTTCAGACGTTCAATATTCAAGTTTTGAAATTTAAATTCAAATTAAGAAATTCAAATTCAAAACAATTTTTAATAGCATATAAAAATTCTGATTTATTAAATTACAATTGTCAATAATTCAAATTAGCACAATTCAAATTAAGATTGTTTTGGCATATTATTAGCTCCATATATAAATTACTATAGAATTTTATTTTTCCTGTGAGATTATTCACAAACATTCTAGATAATTCCAAATCCCTGGATGAGCTTTGTGTTATTAGTTTTTAATAGTTCTTAGGTGAAAATAACATACCTTGGAATGACATAACTGACCAATCAGAATGAATCCCTCCAAAGAGTGGTGTCATAACTATAAATGGTAACACTTTACAATAAGGTTGTATTACAGTAGTTATGTTAACTCACGCTGGATTTTAATAATGCATTAATAAATGTTGAACTGTGATTAATAAATGATGAATCATTGTTCATTGTTAGTTCTTGTAAGTAAATACATAACGAATGACACTTTACTCTAAAGTGTGATCGTATAAATAAAGGATATGTTTTGTCAGTATTCATTCCAACTGTCTGCCATCTTCAGTGTATGCACTGCAGCCTTATACACTTTGATCGAGGTGTTATATTCCACATCAGGAGCATGCATGTTTAAGGTGCCCTAAAATGCTATGTATGCAGCTGGCTTAGTTTTAGAACACAGGTAATGCTAGACTTTATGAAATGATCCATGACAGAGAGCGGCCCCACTGCAATCCCTCTTTCCCCAGAGCCTGAGACAAGAGCAGTTTAATTATTTGCTATTGGTCTTGCACTATTACCACCTGGAAAGCAGGCGGTAAAACGGATTTCATTAAATGGAGTCCTATTATGCTTTTTACACTTTCAGCTTTCTTTAGTGCGTAAGTAGTTGCTGCTTGAGCATGAAAAAAAGAGCTGCGAAGTTGCAAAGCACAAAGTCCACTCTCCAAAGGGAATTATGTAAGCACTGGTACTGAACTCCCTCAGACGCCTTTGATTGTAGTCCCGACTTTTCTTTTAGGAACATAAATGTCTCAGCATCCCCAATTTAAATATTTCCTGACCAATGGGTGGAGGTCAGGTTAGTAGTATGTTGTCACCATGTCCAACTGTTAACAATTACAGACATGCAGTTCAAGGGAAAATTATGAAATCGTTAAATTCATAATATCTTTTACATTTGTAATTAATTTTCAAATATGTGATATTTAACACAGCAAGGACATTTTTTTTCACAGAATTTCCTATTATAATGTTTCTTCTGGAGAAAATCTTATTTCTTTTAGTCTGGCTGGAAAGATTTTTTGAAATGAATTTTTAAGGTCAATATTATTAACCTCCTTAAGAAATCATATTTTCAATTGGCTACAAAACAAACCACTGTTGATTTGCCATACTAACCAAACTTCCCTAATTAACCTAGTTTCGCCTTTTAATTAGCTAGTTTCTCTCAATATAACCCAAAATATAATATACCGTCATCATGGCAAAGACTAAATAAATTAGATATTAGAAATTAGTTTTTAAAACTATTATGTTTACCAATGTGTTGAATAAAATTCTCTCAATGAAACAACACTTGGGAATATTTGAGAAATAATTACAATTTCATAGGAGGGCTAATAAATATAGCTAAATAAGCTAAATAAATGTTGCCTTCCACTGCATGTGAACTGTTTTCATGAGATTTTGACATAACCTAGTGCTTATGTGAACTAGAACTTAGCTTAATCCACATGCAACTGACTGCCAGCCAGCATTCTGTCTATGTGTATGCACAGATATTTACATTTGATGTTGCCTACGCTATTGTTGTCAATTAAAAGGAATGCATCAATAGAGCTGCCATTTTGGTACAGGGTATCTCTCTGAAATTACTGTGAGTCCAAGGTGCATTGGAGGACTGCCATTCAGAGCCATAGATATATACACATACAGTTGAAGTCAGAATTATTAGCCCCTCTTTGAATTTTTTTTCTTTTTTAAATATTTCCCAAATGATGTTGAACAGAGCTAGGAAATTTTCACAGTATGTCTGATAATATTTTCTCTTCTGGAGAAAGTCTTATTTGTTTTATTTCGACTAGAATAAAAGCAGTTTTTAAATTTTTAAAAAAACATTTTAAGATCAAAATTATTAGCCTCTTTAAGATATACATTTTTAGCGATAGTTTACAGAACCATCATTATACAATAACTTGCCTAATTACTCTAACCTGCCCAATTAACCTAATTAACTTAGTAAAGCCTTTAAACGTCACTTTAAGCTGTATAGAAGTGTCTTGAAAAATATCTGGTCAAATATTATTTACTGTCATCATGGCAAAGATAAAATAAATCAGTTATTAGAAATGACTTATTAAAACTATTATGTTTAGAAATGTGTTGAAAAAATCTTCTCTCCTTTAAACAGAAATTGGGGGAAAAAATAAACAGGAGGGCAAATAATTCAGTGGGGCTAATAATTCTGACCTCAACTGTATATATGTGTAATGTAATGTGTAATGTCTGTACCACCACCACCAGTGTGCAGCATCCACTTGGATGATGTGACGGCAGCCACAGGACAACGGCGCCAGTGCGCTCACCACACACCAGCTATTGGGAGAGTGGATAGACAGTTATACAGCCAATTTGGTGGATGGGGATGATTGGGAGGCCATGATGGGTAAGGGCCGATGGAAGGAATTTGGCCAGGACACTGGGTTTACACCATAGACTGTAAAAGATATGGACGTAGTATCCGTGACGTCACCCATTGGTTTCTGAACACTGCAAAAATAGCCACAAGTAGGCGCGGCCAACCGTCGCCATTTTGTTAGCGCATCATCGCGCCAAATGCGGCATACCAAATAAGGGCAAAGAGGCGGAGAGTGAGCGGAGCTACAGACCATGCTGGATTCTCAGCTTTTTGCTTAGAACTGGATTAAAACAGACTTATTACTTTGGGAGAACGTTTAGTACTTCATTACCTGCGACTCGTTTGTGTTCTGACCACATGTGCTTGGTTGTACACTATATCAATAAAGTGTTTAGACTTTTAAAAACACTGTTGTAACACATTGAGCCACTAAACATTGTTCTTATGACGTTTTTCGACAGGAGGAAAACGCGAATTACTATCAAACACTTCAGATATAGTCTGTGTTAGTAAATGCAAGGCTGTTTATAAAAATCCAGTACTAACACTGTATGACAACGCTTCAGATGACTGTTTTATAGCCTACAGCTAATCAATCTGTCAAATTCTGGAGTGCATTACAGCTCTAAAGAACATTTAAATGATAAATGATCTTAAATAAAACAAATACATTTATAGAGATGGTATAGAAGTATATCATTTCACTGACCTGGGAAATGGAGGCAACTTGAACGGTTTGTAAGCACAATTAAGTCCACACAGCATGCCATATCATCTGATAATTGCAGGAAATAATTCCAAAAGGCAAACGACGGTGTAAAGAAACATTAAACAAAACAAAAACAAGATGAATATGCCGAGCTCAGCGGCTAATTAGCCAGAATCAGCTGAGGTGACGAGACAGCGAGCAGCAAGGGCTACCTGTCACTCAAGTGGCCACGCCCTTAATTATGCAAACTTAATATAACCTAATAAAAACGAAACGGATGAGTTATAAAAAAATTCACCCCCCTCAGAGTTGTCATGAAGGGTAATCATAGCTATATGCACCAAAGCCATCGTTTGTACCAGGCTGTAAACATGTTTTTATCAGCTGTAAAAATGGCCAATTTACCAATGCAGAAAGAAAGCCCTTGGACTTCCTGGAGCCAGCCCCCCAGGCGAGTCGATGAATTGCAGTCTTAGTTACTTCCGTATTGGCTTCCCGAGGGAGAGCCGGAGGTTGCCGCTTGGTTTACACCCCTACTTTTTACGAGATGCGCCATGGGATTTTTAATGACCACAAAGAGTCAGGACCTCGGTTTAACGGCTCATTCGAAAGACAGCGCCCACTGACAGTATGGTGTCCCGTTCACTATACTGGAGCATTAGGACTCACACAGACCGCAACGATTTGTTTGTGAATGAAACTCCGTTATAAACGATTTGTGTGAACCATCAATATCCCTGCGTCTTAATGTGCATATCCAACTTTTTGATAAATGGTATATAACATTTGTAATATTCAGTAATTTAGGGTGGACAATATGCACATTGAGGCGCAGGCACTGTTATATTTTTAGGCACCCTTATAAGTTACTTCAAAAACTAGCCATTACTTCACTTAGCCGACAATAATACAAGTTTCTGGCACCACAGCGTCTTGTTGTCATATTTCATTTACATTGTTTGCTGATTTTATACACCCAAACTAGCATAAGCCTAGAATTTTATTGCTAGTTGGTGCTACTTTGCCTTATGGTCAGTGCAGTAAGTGACTGTATTATCGTCAATAACGTTACTTGTTGAGCACAAAGTTCATAACATACAAAATCATACAAATCGAAATCTTACCTATGAAATGTTCTGCCTTTATGCTTTGTTTTCTCTGTTTGCTCATTTCTACACCCGTACACAGTGCAAAAGTCCAGCATCTTCACATTGGCTTTAGTCTTGACTAAGTGCGGTTGAATGACTTTTGTCCTGGGAGCACTGTACAAATATGGCAGCAGTATTGACGCATGCTCAGGGTCCGTATGTGATATCTACTGTATATATCTACAGAGTAAGTGAAGCACAAATTGTAAAGACACTGCCCTCTGCTGGAAAGTGGGCGTGGAAGAGCAGGTCATTTGCATTTAAAGAGACACTCAGAAACAGTACACTGTAAAAAAAAAAATGCAGGGTTACACACAACTAATTCATGCTGTCCCAACACAAATCAATCAAGTTCAATTAACAAATCTAAGTGCTTTGAATATAAAACAATTGAGAAGTCCCAAAAAAAATCTCAAGAATTGTGTTGATTTAGCTCATTTTAAATAAGTAGTCTGAACAAGAAGTGTAGAGCTTGATTAAGGCCCAGAAGTGATGCTGCAAATGTGACCCTTAAACACACTAGCACACTTGCTTTAGCCCAAACAAAGGAAAAGCAGATAGTGTGCTCTTGCGTTCACCAAAAAATGGCCATTTAAAGCACTTTATACCAAATGATCTGTGAGGTATTTTGAACTGAAGCTTCATAGACCCATTCTGGAGACACCTGAGACTAATATAATAGGCACAATAAGGCATAATAGGACCCCTTTAAAGTATGTTTGGTGCCAGAATGCAAGCCATAATGCTAGAATATACTGTATAGTGCTTCCACTGAACGCTATTCATTCTACATGGCTTCCCCCACTGACAGATCAAACCAGTCGAGAGCTTTCTTTCTTCTACACCAATTAGAGGCTCTGAAAAAGGCCAGTTGCTGCATTCCTTTGATCTGACCTTTGTTAGTTTTGCTCTACCTTGTTGGTACAGATCCAGCATTTCAGACGGAAACGGCAAGTGGAAAGAGCCGGGGGCTGCTACAATACACCTGTCCACCAATTGACACCAGCCTTCACCCTGCTGATATCACTTTTGACCTTGTACTTCCTGACTGAATTCTGTCAGCTCCGGCAACACGCAGGGCATTCTCTCAAGTTAAAGGGGTAGTACACCCAAAAAGGAAAATTCTGCCATCATTTATTCATCTAAAATGTGTTCCAAACCTGTTTGATTTCTTCTTTCTGTTGAACACAAAGCAATATACTGAAGAATGATGACTTCTATAGTATTTTATGTTATTATTATGGATGTTGATGGTTGTTTTTTCCCCAATATTCTTAAGAATAGCTTGTTTTGTGTTCAACAGATGAAAGAACCACTTAGGTTTGCGTAAATGTGAAAGAAATTATATTTTCTGGTGAACTATCCCTTTAATCTTGCATATATATATATATATATATATATATATATATATATATATATATATATATATATATATATATATATATATATATATATATATATATATATATATATATATATATATATATATATATATATATATATATATATATTGACCACACTGTAAAAAATATCAGTAAATGAGTAGTTTTCACTGTTTATTTAATTGCATTATAGGACCTTGATGTTTCTTTCAACAACTTTTAACCTTGAAAAGTTTGAAAAAGTGACTTTTATTGACATTTTTATTTGGTTTAAAGTGATAAATTGTGAGTGTTGTATATTACAGTACAAAAACCTTGTAATAAACAGCCAGTAGATTTATTCAGTACAGATTTATTTCTCTATATATTATTTCTTATACATTATACTATCTCAAAGTACTAAAATGTCAATAAAATTAAACTGTAGAGTTGAGATTATCGTCCCATAATGCAATTCACAACCGTATATAAACAGAAACACAGACATAAAATACGGATAATTAACAGATATTTTTACAATGGACTGACTCCATTTACAATAAATCTATGCAAAATAGATATTAGATGACCCAACGACACATAGTAGCCATTTACATGCATCAATCTGCTCGTAATCTACCTGATATCTTAATTGAAACAAACCACCATCACAAAAACCTGTTTAAGCCCAATCTATACTGAGTACATTTGCATGCACGCTCTTAACCTGATTATGTTTAATAAGCCAACTATGACTACGTTTACATGGACACCAATAATTCGATTTTAATGCGATTAAGACAATACTCTGATTAAGAGTCGACCATGTAAACAGCGATTTTTTATTGATTTAATCAGATTAAGGTCATAATCGAACTAAAGAGAAATCAAATCAAGACATGTGGAGTATGCCGATCTTAGTCACATTATTGAAGTGCAGTACAGACATGTAAACACCTTAATCGAACTATTTCCATCATGTAGGACTTTAAGCTGCTTTTTGCGACAGGGTAGTCCACACGCACACACCCAGACACACACGAACGGCTGATTGACACTTTTTGCACCTACCAAGTCAGTGCAGACCACAGACACCTGCATCGTGAAATGGTGAGGTTTTTTTTTTCTTCCATTCAGCATGCGGTATGAACTTCCATTAAAACAACTCTTCCAGCAGTTCATAGTTGCATCCAATATCTCGTTTGTCACGGTGGGCTTGCTTGAATCTTCGTGAATGAAAGTGAAAGTGCCAAACTGCAGTTAAAGTCGATGAATTAAAAATGAAACACCCGAAATTACATGAAACTCCGGAGGAAATGCGGATAGCGCGGTGACGCAGTGACGCTAATCGAATTATGTGCTATAACCAGCCTGATCTCACGAGGAAACATAAGTATTTTACGTTTTGTCAGTTTAGTGGCTAATTCGTACGAATTCGTACGAGTTTAGTCGTACGAAAATGTACGATTTTAAAAAGGAGGCGTGGCACCTAACCCCACCCCTAACCCCAACCGTCATTGGGTGATGGGCAAATCGTACTAATTTGTACGAATTAGATTGTACGAATTCATACGAATTAGCCACTAATCAAAAAGTTACGAATTGGTCGTGAGATAGCGCTGGCTATAACATGTAAAACGCGATCATGAAAGGAACATTTAAAAAGCAACTCATGTAAACAATTTAATCTTATTATTCTCTTAATTAGATTAAAGCAAATAATTCGATTACTGATGCCCATGTAAACGTATGAGCAAAATCATGTAAACATGTTAACACGTTTTCCTTTATCGGACAGAGGTCCCTTTAAGCATGACACAATAATTGCAGCTAGATTTTGCCCCTTTTGCTCTGTGACAGGAAAATGTCCATACGGTAGATTTGAGTGCATCCAAACAGCATGTTTTACAGTAAGGAAAGCAGAAATATACTGGAAACTACACCTTCTTGACCTTAAATGTTTTATCCATTGAAAAAGTTAAATAAGGGATTACTGTTCACTGCTTGACAGTAGCTCATAATGTACTTTAATTAAATTTAATAGTTCTGTATAAATCAATTCAGAAAAGCAGAGCAAATTATTTGTCCCCTATACATATATTTTTTTTAGCATAATAACTATTTATTTAAGTTGACAGTTTATTCCGCTGCGGCAACCTCTGAAATAGAGAACAAGCTGAAGGAAAATTAATGAATGAATTAACTATTTATTTATTTTTTACTAATGAAGGTTACATTTATCCTTTTTTATCAAGACATTTATCAAGAAACCCTGGAGTACTTTTTTTTGAGATTTTAACAGATTTGTGTGTGTGTTGAGCATCAGTTAACACAACGTTAGCACCTGCCAGCTTTAATTGTGGGGAAAACTGGATAATTTTGAGCTTTTGTCAGTTAATTTCTTCTTCCGGGTTTAAAATCATTTTTGGGGAGGGATCAAAATAAGAGCTGTATGAGAATTGGAGAATGGCGGACTTTGTCTTTTATCAGTGCAGTTCGTTACCATCAGGTTACCATTAGGACACATCGCCTTTATCCGTGCTGCTGTGTTTGCACATGTTTAAAATCCTCCAGATTACCGGCAGGGTTAATAGTTGGAATAGACAGGGCAAGAGACTGCATTGTTATCCGCTGTGTCTGCATTCAGACCCGGGGATTGAGGAGGAGAGAAGTCCTCCTCATTTATAGAGTTTATATAAACACGATTATCTTTATAATGATAGAACAAATTGTGGTTTTGTGTATATAAAATTACGAATGACAAATGTAGCAGGGCATTAAATTACTTGCTGTGTATTTCTTTGCATTTTAACTTTGTAAACTATAAAATCATGGGTCCCCTCACAGTTTGGGTCTCATTTTATGAGCCAACTGACAGTTCGCTCCACTCTTTTTCCCCCTGCACTGTCGGCCACACCCACTCCTCACACCCACATTATTAGAAAACACGGGATCAGCTTTCATTGCTATGCAGACGATACTCAATTATACATTTCAACTAAACCTGATGAGATATCAGAACTGTCTAAGCTAACCGAGTGTATCAAAGATGTTAAAGACTGGATGACCAACAATTTTCTTCTCTTAAATTCAGACAAAACAGAATTATTACTTATTGGGCCTAAATCCTGTACACAGCAGTTCTCACAACTGGACCTGCAACTAGAGGGATACAAAGTTAGCGTTAGCTCTACTATAAAAGATCTGGGTGTCATATTAGACAGCAATTTAACTTTCAAAAATCATATAACCCATGTCACAAAAACTGCTTTCTTTCATCTGAGAAATATTGCTAAATTGCGAAGTATGCTATCCATATCAGATGCAGAAAGGCTAGTCCATGCTTTCATGACTTCTAGGCTGGACTACTGTAATGCTCTGTTTGCCGGTTGCCCAGCATCCTCTATTAACAAACTCCAGCTAGTGCAAAATGCAGCTGCCAGAGTTCTTACCAGGTCTAGAAAATATGATTATATCACCCCAATTTTATCCTCCTTACACTGGCTGCCTGTTAAGTTTCGTATTGAATTTAAAATATTACTCCTTGCCTATAAAGCTTTAAATAATCTAGCTCCTGTTTATCTAACCAACCTCCTGTCTCGCTACAACCCAACCCGCTCTTTACGATCTCAAAACTCAGGGCTTCTAGTAGTACCTAGAATATCAAAGTCGAGTAAAGGAGGTCGAGCCTTCTCATTTATGGCCCCTAAACTCTGGAATAGCCTTCCTGATAATGTCCGAGGCTCAGACACACTCTCGCTCTTCAAAACTAGATTAAAGACCTATCTTTTTAGCAAAGCATACACTCAGTGCATTACATAGCGGTATGACGCATGATGTGCCCCACACATGATTTGGTTCTCGTTTATATACACTATGAACAGCAGCTACGCTAATTATTCTCCTTATTCTGTATTTCCACCTGGGGGTACTCATCTCGAGGCCCTCAGACTATGCAGTGCCACTGACGCGATCCGAGACCAGCGACGAGATGATCCCAAGGTTTTCTGGACCAGGCCGTATCCTGAGCAGCTGCTGTGGTGGTCTTCATGGAGTGAGAGCATGACTGACTCCTGTGATGCTCCCAGGACAGACGAGTCTTCGCTGAGGTCCAGCTTCCTGCGCCTAGACTGCAGCTCTGCACAAGACGTTTGGCCATAGGGGAAATGGTCGTGCCCAACTGAGCCAGGTTTCTCTCAAGATTTTTTAAAATCTTCGCTTTCGCCAATTGGTGAAGTTTTTTCCTCGCCGCTGTCGCCACTGGCTTGCATGGTTCGGGATCTGTAGAGCTGCGCATCGATGGATTTGCTATTCAGTGTTGGACTCTCAGTAGTGATTATTAACCCACACTGAACTGAGCTAAACTTAACTGAACTTAATCTCTGAAAACTGAACTGACACTGTTTCAATTCACTATAATCTTCCATGTGCAGCTGCTGTGACACAATCTACATTGTATAAGCACAAATAAAGATGAATTGAATGAATTGAACTGAATCCTCCCTCTGCTCACATCGCTGTTCCACGCTTATCTCAATAGTATCTGGATGCAGCCTTTATGATGCAAGCTGAGATTGCATCACTCAGCGATGCACTGTCAGACACAATGCATTTGATGGAGTGAGTGACGTCATTGTGACGGGTAGGGTTAGGGGTGGGGTTAGGTGAGCGCATTAAAAAGCACTGGATGCAGCTCAGATTGCACTGCACCAGGTCTGCATCCAGACCCCTCTCGCTTATCTCACAAGATAGATTTCTAGATTTCTGAGGTAGACTTGAACCGAAAAAGGGGGGTTTTGTGGTCCTTTAACAATGAATTAAGTCAGAAATTAGCTCATGACAATATTTGGTATAAATTCAGAGAAACTGATTATTAATTTAATACAGATATTATGAAGAATAATTATATTTTTCAACTAAAGATTACATTTGTGTAACAAAGTCCACTGAAGTCAAAGTGCAGGAAGCCAAGTGCAGTTTATAATGTGGTCTAAAAACACAAAAACAAGTCACAATATCGTAATGGAATTTATATAGTAAGTGAATCATGCTAAACTTAATTGTAAACTTTTCAGATCGATGTTTTAACTGACTGAAATGATTAACCCAGGCTCATTCTGAAAACGTACCTCTATATACATTTCTGGAGAGTGCCAAATACGTCCCAGAAGGTGTGTTTTTTGCAGTTTTTGTTTTCGCAAATCCACCAGAGGCCGCTGTGTACAATTTTTGAGATCTCATAGTTCTCTCATTAGTGCCATTTGTGCCTGCTGTTCTCCTGTTAATCCACCAGCGGCCGCTGTCGACTGACTAACTGACTGACTGACCAATCAACTGACCCACCCTCCCCCTTTCGTAAACCCAATCAATAGTGTTTTTAAAAGCATAGATTGACCCGCCCACCCACTTCCCTAAACCCAACCAACAACTTTAAAAAGCAATCCAAAAAAAGGAAAGCCTTCCCCTGATTTTTACCACGCTTTCAGATTTTACCACATTCTCACCCTGTTATTTACTTGTTTATTTTATTTTTTGGCTTTTGTTTTTGTCTTACTTGCTTTCTGACCTTTTTTCACCGGACTCAAACCCCATTGTCATGGTCAACTCCTCTTTGCGTCTCAAGTCCGCCGACGTACATGGCGAGCGAACTGGACAAACTCGTAACAGTGGGCAAGCCGTCCATACGGAGGTAAGCGGTCAGCTGGTAAGTGTGAAAAGGAATGCATACCGCATTCGTTTTAAAGATGAAATGCAGCCATACGTACTTCTGGCTACATAATTTGCCATCTCCAGAAATGTATATAGGGGGACATTTTCGAAATGAGGCTATGTTAGAAATTATGATTGCTAACTATATATTTTTGATATGTTGAGTCCTAAAATCAGACAATTGTCATTGCGTATGATGTCATTATGTTGTAAAAGAGCCGGTGATCCAGTTTTTTGAAATGGTTCATTGAAACAAACTGTCTGAAAGATCCAGTTTATGGAAAAAAACGTAAACTTCCTATCACTACTTAATACAAGGAATGGCAAAACCAAGAACACACTCACCAACAGCGGGGTTACAATAAACACAGCTGGACCAGGAACAAAGGAAACATGAGGGTATATATAACAAACACTGGGAATCACATGACATGACACAACCAAAGAGAAACAAGACACATGACAAAGACAACCAATGAAGAACAAGACACACGCTTGAAACAACCAATGAAAACATGACACACACACACACAACAGAGGAGGAAAAAGCAAAACAAGACTACAAAATAAAAGACAAGACAACATGACACACCTTACAATTTGTCAGACAAAGACACATGCTTAATAAAGTTACTTTAGTTTTGAGTTAAGCAATTAAAATGATTTACTGCGTAATTTCATTGAATTCCATTGCAGACATAACAATTAGAAAAGCAATTTCAACAATGTAATCGGTAATTAGTAATACATTACTTTTTTTGAAGTAACATACCCAACACTGCTTGTAATAATTGTGTCCTGTTAATAATTCTGTCCATTTCTTTGATCAGTGTTTCATTCATATCTCAGACCCATGATTTTTTGGGGTTTGAACCCAGTTTCAAACGGAAGTGTTCACATTTACACAGATGAATCATGAAACTGAACCCAAAGAGCCAACTATGAACACCACCTAGGAGCTTTCCTTCTATAGTCCACAACAAGTGCACATAAAGTGATGTTTTCTCAGATTACAGGGTTTAGTGTAACACATACGCACTACAAGTGACACTGTCTGCATGGATAAGATACTTAGTGTTTTCCAGGAAAAGGGGGAACAGAAAGACACACACAGAGAGAGAGAGAGAATCACATTAGGAGAGGCAATCCTAGGCATGGAAATAGGATTGTATTAATCTTTATCAAAGAGTGCCAAGGATTCCCCTCTGAACAGTGGCAGTCTGCTTTAGGAGCACACAGTGGGTGTCCCGGGCCTCGCTGGAGTCAAAAGGCTTTCTTTATTCTGAATGGAGCACAATATCTATTCTGTTTCAACAGCGGAAAACAGGTGAACAGGTGAACGAGATGGAGAGAGAGAGAGAGATGTTGCCTGGTGACTAAAAGCTGAGAAACGGGCCGCGACACGCGGGACGCCTGCACACCTCAACAGATGCTGGGGTGAGAGACTTTCACCCTGTGTCAAAAAACCCAATGCACACTGTCCAATTACCAGAGCCAAAAAACAAAAGCTCTCAGGATACACAAACACACATGTTTACTAAAGAGACTACTATTATAACTGCAGCTGGTAGATTTATTTATTTTCACATTTTCATTTGAATCTTTTGTTTTAAAGTTAAGGCACCTTCAGCACCATTATATTATTAATAATAGGCTCGTTTGAGATGGCCAAAATCTGCGCATAACCGATTACTGGTGATCATCGGAAGATGACAGCTATATATACTGTATATAGACAGCTGAAGTCAGAATTATTAGCACCCCCTTGAATTTTTTTTTTTCTTTTTTAAATTTTTCCAAAACGATGTTTAACAGAGCAAGGAAGTTTTCACAGTATGTTTGATAATATTTTTTCTTCTGGAAAAAGTCTTATATGTTTTATTTCGGCTAGAATAAAAGCAGTTTTTAATATTTTAAAAACCATTTTAGGGACAAAATTATTAGCCCCTTTGAGCTATTTTTTAGCTACAGAACAAACCATCGTTATACAATTACTTGCCTAATTACCCTACCCTGCCTAGTTAACCTAATTAACCTAGTTAAGCCTTTAAATGTCACTTTAAGCTGTATAGAAGTGTCTTGAAAAATATCTAGTAAAATATTATTTACTGTCATCATGGCAAGGATAAAATAAATCAGTTATTAGAGATGAGTTAATAAAACTATTATGTTTAGAAATGTGTTGAAAAAATCTTCTCTCCGTTAAACAAAAATTGGGGAAAAAAATAAAAAGGGGGTCTAATAATTCGGGGGGGCTAATAATACTGACTTCAACTTTATAGCCATGAAATATTCTGCAAATAACAGGACTCGTCCAGCCTCTTAACCCTTCACCCTTGTTTATTACTCTGCCCACGTACAGCGACAAACAGAGGACCCTCTACAGTTTGACAAATATTGCAGCTGTTGGACAACAATGTACTTTTGAGGCTTTTTAGTCAATAACGTAGTTGTTTAGATTGCAACTATGCAGTTCATTTATAAGGATAGTGCCTATTATAAACATTTGAAGAGTTCAGATGCAAAAACCTCTAAATGTTCTCTTAAAATGACCATTTTTGTCAGCCTCCACTTCACTTTAAAGGTAATGTAAATAATTTATTCATCACTATAAAAGTAAAATTACTGAGCCTACACAGAGGAGTTGGAGAAAAATGATCATTTTAGAAGAAAATATCAGATGGCTTTTAGAGGGTTTTGCATTTAAACTCTTCATTTATAATTTCTGAGAGACACAATGTCGGCGGCCATTAGCCTGTCTTTGAGCAAAGACGGTTGACGATGTTCATCCACAAGATGGCGTCAGAGACTGCATAATAAGCCCTAAGGGAAAACCAGCGTAATTTCAAACTGGAGCTGATCAAATCATTATTAAACAGGTAAATTACTCACTAAGTCGGTCTCTCTCTTTTGTATGTTGTAGTGCTGTATACTATGTACCATAGTAATATTGTGATCTCCCGATTGCAACAGAGAAATACTGGGAAATCGCTGTAGACTGATGGCATTTCATGCCGTTCAGCCTTATAATCTAAAAATGTGAGCAAAATCACCTCTTTTGTCATCACTTTAGACATTATGTTAGAGAATCATTCTAATACTAGCTTTCATGTGACGTTAGTAAATGAGCAACGGTTTCTGCTGTTCTGACGTCAGCTGCAGATGTGAATGAATGGCGGAAGAATGCAGTGCGATGTGGCTGTATATCGCCTGCGGCCTTGTGCCGACGCATGACTCCCACCAGTGCCGATATACAGCCACATCGCACTGCTACTCGTGTGATATTGCTCATATATATATATATATATATATATATATATATATATATATATATATATACATATATATATATATATATATATATATATATACATATATATATATATATATATATATATATATATATATATATATATATATATATATATATATATATATATATATATATATATATATATATAGTTGAAGTCAGAATTGTTAGCCCCTCTGAATTATTAGCACCCCTTTTTATTTTTTTCCCCAATTTCTGTTTAACGGAGAGAAGATTTTTTCAAGACATTTCTAAACATAATAGTTTTAATAACTCATCTCTAATAACTGATTTATTTTATCTTTGCCATGATGACAGTAAATAATATTTTACTAGATATTTTTCAAGACACTTCTATACAGCTTAAAGTGATATTTAAAGGCTTAACTAGGATAATTAGGCTAACTAGGCAGGATAGGGTAATTATGCAAGTATATAACGGTGGTTTGTTTTGTAGACTATCGAAAAAAAATTAGCTTAAAAGGACCAATAATTTTGTCCCTAAAATGGCTTTTAAACTTTTTTAAAACTGCTTCTATTCTAGCCGAAATAAAACAAATAAGACTTTCTCCGGAAGAAAAAATATTATCAGACATACTGTGAAAAATTCCCTGCTCTGTTAAACATAATTTGGGAAATATTTAGAAAAGAAAAAAAAATTCAAAAGGGGGCAAATAATTCTGACTTCAACTGTATATATTCAAATGTATATATATAAATATATATAGTCAGAATTTGACTGGGGCATGAATAATTTTGAGCTTGACTGAATATATTTTAATCATAATAAAAAATTATATAGTAATGTTTCCTATTATTATAACATTTTATTCTTTAATTTCTCAACTGTATTATTTTAACATTTTTGAATATCGGCTATTATTTTTTTATAATTTTAAAGAAAACCTTACACATTTTACTTTTCAGGATTATTTTAATAAACAGTGCCCAAAATACAGCATTTATTTAAAATAAAAAGCTTTTGTAACATTATAAATATATTATGGAAATGCATTGTATCTTCTGATTAACAATAATGAGTAAAATCATTAAAAAATACTTGCATAGTACTTTTAAACCGTAATGTGTCATGATTTTCACACACACACACACACACACACACACACACACACACACACACACACACACACACACACACACACACACACACACACACACACACACACACACACACACACACACACACATTTTTTTAATAACAAAAAATTTTTTTGTATTATTATATGCTTTTAACTGTGCATATTTCCTCACAGTGTATTCCCGTACAACTATTTGTATTCCCTGACACTTTTACACTGTTTTATTTTGAATATTTTAACCAAACTATCTAAACTCCTGCTGAAACTTTTCCTCCCTCACCTGACCTACATTCAGTCCAAAACTGCAAATAGGCCAGACATCCCAAAGTTTTCGTCTTAAAATGTCATTAATCTTATCAGGGGCATCCGCACCTTTTTAAAAGAGTCTTAATCTGTGCAAGGTGCAAAACTGCATGACTGCAATTAAGAGGGCTGGCCACCAGACAGACCAAAAAAAAAAACTACACCAGCAGAAAAAAAAAAAAATCCCTCATTTAATGCACATTTCGTCTTATAACAAAATTACAAATTCATGCACAGCCTTCCTGAAAACCCATTTGCAATATTTCCCCCTGAATTTACTCTTCTTATTTGCGGATGATTATCATGGGTGGGTTACGTTATTGAAAAATACACCCAACAATTTGACTCTCATTTCGCATGCATGTAAGGTCAATATAATGAGATTAACCCGAGCTCCCCCATCCTAACCATTCATTTAAAAAATACATACGCCGACTGCAGGCTCAATTATTGGACTCAAAATATGGGAAACACAGTAAAGAGAAAGTTATATTAGCAATTTAGCGAGAAGGCAAGGCAGACTTTATACGTTTACTCAGGGATAAACTCGTTCTGTGCCATAAACTAGCTGACGGTGGGGATCTGTCATGAATTATGGACCCCAGCGGAGCCCGGTTCCTCTATAAACACACACATAGGCAGAGCCCAGCGGTGATGAGGTAAGGCAGATTAACGCTGGACTATTTAAACCATCTGCCAGAGTCCCAGTAGCAGGAGTCATCGTCACTTGCATCAATCCCCCTAGGACCCCTCAGTCTGACGCCAGCCAACCCATAAAGAAGAGAAGAAGAAGAAGAAAATGAGAGCGAGTGAGTCAACAATCTGACTCACCTCATCTTACAAAGGGAAACACTCTTGTGTAGGTGAGTCATCGCCGGCCCAAACACATACATATATATATATATATATATACACACTCGGTTTCGCTCGGTTCACCTTTCCCCCCTCTGGGAAGACGCTTTCCTCTTTTCCAGGCCTGATCAGAGGGATGAGCTCACGGTGAGGTCATCTTCCCCTGGGTCTCTCTCTTCACTGAGCACTTACTGTCAGATTCACCACAACGCTCTTCATCCGGTTCGCAATATGGGATGCTTTGTCATGGAAAATAGCCCATTGTGTTGCAAAAATTCAAAGTAAAAGATACTTTTGAAAATTCTTAATTAGGGTAATTACAGATATAATATATTATCAGCTAATAATAGAGCTGTACACTGGCAGCAGCAATTGGCTGACTTAAAGGTGCCGTATGTAAGATTGACACCCAGTGGTTGAACTAGGTATTGCATTCCTGGATCAAAACAAACGCAAGCGCAGGTTGCCACATTGAGGACCAACAGGAGCGAGTCTTACAATTAAGGATGTCCCGATGAGGTTTTTTTGCCATTGAGTTCGAGTCATTTGATTTTGAGTATCTGCCGATACCGATACCCGATCTGATACTTCTATAATACATTAAAAAAACAATAAAGAAGAGCAAAGAAACAGATTCAGGATGTTCCTTATTTTTTTTATTTAATTCACCTTATTTTTATTTGATATTTTACTTCACATGACAGCAATTCTTGTATTAAAATGTATAATTTTAAAATATATTTTATATGTATATGTAATAGACTATTGTGCTTTAAGCAGTCAGATGTATGTACTGTACCTTTAATTTGACCTGCTCAAAGAAAACTTTTTTTGAATGCATCTAACAAAACTCAAGAACAAACATGAGCACTTAAAGCAAATAAACAAATGTAAATATTATCCCACTTGCTTTTTGTGCGTTATCATGCAAATTGTTAAATGCCTATGATTGCGAGAGGAAAAATCACACCAGCAGGTCAAAGGGGCCACAGTGAGAGAGAGTGAGAGAGAAATGGAGTTTACTTTCATTTTCAAAATCACAGTGAAATAAGGGCTTCTACAGTAACTTCAGTGTCAGTGAATGACTGTCCAGCAAACACACGCAGTGAATTGTGCGGAGTTTATGCGTTTTAATCACTCAAGGTCTCCTCCTTCGCCATAGTATTTTACAGCGACATAGCGCATATGAGATAAATGACGTCAGTACATAATAACCGAGTATGATCTATTACTGAACCGATACCGAATTGTCTGTGTCTGTATACATATATTTGAGTCCTGATCGGAAGGTAACGTCAGATTCCGATCGAGTCTAAAACCGTGTGATCACATGATCAAATCTGGAAATCCCCATTTATGATCGAGCCTGAAGGCTGATTTAAATCGTGTTTTATATAAAACCAATGGCACGCGATAGAAGGAATATTTTCCATATTGAATGAGTTTTTGTTCTAACCAACACCTCGAATATTAGAAATATACATTGAAACGGCTTCTATTTCTTGCAGCTGAACAACAGAAAACTGACAATGATCACCTCAGGTAAACCTCATGTGCTTTATTCAGTGTTAAATGCTAACAATGTGAGTTTGAATGCCATTTTACATCACATTTATTGTCATACTACTGAAAGCAGCAGCAGATAGTTGAAGATCTTGAAAATAAAATAAACCGTTTAGAATTGAACTTTAGAACTGTAAAATAATGCAAACCAACACATATCAGTCATTCAGCATGTACATTTAATAATGGTAAAGAGGTTTAATATGTATTAATTAGATTATAAACCTTACCATTTCAGCAGTGAGTGCATATTCTTTGCTTCTGAATGGCTGTATTTAAATTTCTGTGCTTGGTCTGGTGCAAACAGCCAAATTGCTTATTACTGCAAATCTCTTTACGTACTTTGTTGTTAGGACACCGGGTTACAATGTAACCTGCTCACCTAATGTTTACGTTCTTAATATTTATATTATTTGTTAATTAACAACCTCATGTGGAACAGTCACGGACACATGCTTTGAGAGCCTTTTTGAATGAATGAACGAAATACGTGGTTTTCCAACAAGGCAACCCGGGGTGCTGAAATATAATTGGCTAAAGTGGCAGTGGGCGAGTTAAAAGAACCAAAACAAAGACAGACATTCTGGCACGTAACAGACATTATAAAAAGCAGATTATCTGACTTCAGCATTGTTTTTCAAATAAACAAGAATGTTCACTTAGCATGTTTCTTAAATATTTGCAAACATATTATGGTATTTTTATGCTTAAGAAGAGTCACTAAGAAGAATCACTAAATATTAGCATTATATTTAGTGCTAGATGTGTCAAGCACTGATTTAACAAGTTTAACAGCACATTGTGGCTGTGTGGAAGCTGAATTGTACAGAGGATCAGCTGTGAAAGAGTGGAGGACTGGACTGTCTACTCTATCGCGTGACCAGGAGAACCTTGGCTTTAAAAATACCCCACAACAAATAAAAGATTCATTTCTTTGGAGAGCGCTTGCTCCCTTTGGACTTGAAACGTCGTGCCGCCCACCTGCAGACGAAAACTGCAGGCCCGGACCAGAGAAATCTAATCACCCTACAGTCAACTCTGCATTTCAACCTATTCAGCACTTAAAAGCCATGATTGAATTTCATCTTGATGCCATTAAATATTTATAAAGGCCAATTAGAAGGGCAGCTCTTGCTGGCGGTAAAGACTCCTCTCCATCATCCACTCCTGCTCTCTATCAGGTCCTGCCTCTGAAAGATCACCCTTAAAGGTCCCCTGAGGTGCCTTGAAATGCGCAGCTTTGTTTGATGCGTGGCGTAATTTTGAACTGAAACATGAAGACAGGGCGGGGCATATTGATTAGCCCCTCCCCTTTTTGAAAATTTGCCAATAGCATTTAGTTCATATCACAGCTCTGCCAGTAGTTGAGCTAAAGTGCATCTGACTCTGAAAGCCAGAGTCTATAATTGTAATGCGGCAATCTGCATGACATTATCGCAAAACCAGACTCACATCAATGGAAAGTATATTTTCACTGTCTGTACAGTTTATCTCCTATATAGTCTGCTAACATGTTAGTTTAAGTAACAATTTTCAGCATTAACTAGTAGTTAATTACCTTGCTGTTATTAATATATTGGCTCTTTATTTGTAATTACATCCCTAATCCTACCCAATACCTAAATCTAACAACTACATTAATAACTATTAATAAGCAGCAAATTAGGAGATTATTGAGCTAGAAGTCATATGTAAGGGTTTTTTAATAGCAAGAATTGCACCTGAAATAAAGTGTGACCTTTCACTATTTATTTACCATATAGAAAATTGTAAATCCCGGTTTTTGGTGTTTCTCCCTGAAACACAGAAGAGTTCAGAACACTGTGTAAGCTACTGTTTAGTAATTTCTCATAACTTTTTTAAAACTCTGTCTTTAGTAATATTAGGAACTTTTAACATGTACTAAAGAAAACAACAAAACTTACAATATTTTCTCATAATTGACACTTATACTTTTAAATATGATTTGAATTTGAATAATGACTGATTTCAGTTCTGTCTTGTAGGAGGCGGGACACTTCCAATTCTAAAAAGAATTTGATTGGTTGAGAAACTTAAGAAAATTGAGAAACTAAAGCAGGGTGGTTCAAAACACGCACGCACGCACACAAACCACAATTATAGTTATTATACATATTAGTTATTATTCAATTAAATTCACCTTTATTTCTATAGCGCTTTTACAATGTAGATTGTGTCAAAGCAGCTTCACAAAAAAGATTATAGTGAATTAAAACAGTGTCAGTCCAGCTTTCAGTGTTTAAGTTCAGTTCAGTTTAGCTCAGTTCAGTGTGGTTTAATAATCACTACTTAGAGTCCAAACACTGAAGAGCAAATCCATCGATGCGCTGCTCTACAGATCCCTAACAGTGCAAGCCAGTGGCGACAGCGGCAAGGAAAAAACTTCACCAATTGGCGAAAGTGAAGAATTAAAAAACCTGGAGAGAAACCAGGCTCACTTGGGCACGACCATTTCTCCTATGGTCAAATGTCTCGTGCAGAGCTGCGGTCTAGGCGCCGGAGGCTGGAGAATGCTGGACCTCAGCGAAGACTCGTCTGTCCCTGGAGCATCACAGGAATCAGTCTCATGCTCTCCACTCCTCCATGACCACCACAGCAGCTGCTCAGGATGCACGCACGTATTACACATTATCACATATAGTTATTGTAGTAGTTAAACATAAATACTGAAATACGCTAATGTGACTCCTTATTCAGCTGTGATGCACCCGCACCACTTAAAAACAGAGATCGCTATGTTACATTTTTCCCTATTGTTTCCTGTTGATCACACAATTAGGGCGCACTCACACTAGGCTATCCAAACCATGCCCAGGCACATTTTCTGGTTTGTTTGACAAGTGTGAGTTTTGAATCGTGCCCAGGTGAGTTTAGTTGGCCGGCTGGCCCAGTTGGAAGAGGTGTCTAGAGCGCAGTATGTTTGGGCTTTGGCATGGTACGTTTGTAGTGCGAGTGCAAAGTGCACCGAAGTGCGAAACTGAAGATGTAATGTCACTTTTAAGGGATTTCATATGGATTTATAAATCATTCTTACTTTTCAATGTACCCAAACTGTCATAGTTTATTAAAGATGCAAACCCCTCACTGCACATCAGCTGCCACCCTCAGCAAGCACCTTAATACGGGCAGCACAATGATTTTATGAAAGTTTATGAGCATCCAAAGTGGTGGATTTGACTGTATGTCACCACATCACAAACAAATAAAAATAATACAAAACAATATAACTAAAGCAATCTCTACTGTGCGAGATGCATCACCAATGATGTAAGCCTGCTTGGGCTTGAAAGGTAAAATCCTGAAATGCAATGTAAGTGGGGGAGGAGGGACAATCGTGCCCCGGCATGGTTCAATGCAATTGCGCCTAGTGTGAGTACACCTTTACTCTTCCAAATAGTCTGCAGTAAAATGGCAAATGCTAAAATGTGGGTTTAGATAATGTTAGCATTCTGTCATTTTTAAGGAACTGTTTGTTTTAAATAAACAACTTTTTTAAATATTTGTTTGCAATGTCCAAAAAGAGCTTCACAATTAAATGAGTTTGTCTTTATTTAGATGAGAATATACCTATTACATACACTCAAAAAGTGATTGTGGAGTTGTTCAAACTACTTGCTTAAAATGAGCCAAAACAACACAATTCTTGAGATTTCTTTGAGACAACTTATTTGTTTTATGTTCAATCTACTTAAATTTGTGAAAGAAAAAAGTTAACTTAATCGGTTTGTGTTGGGACAACATGAAGGAATAGTTTTTGTGCAACAGTGAACCCAGCATTTTTTAGAGTGTATAAAAATGTGACTTTTCCCTTGAGCCCCCTGACTGTTTTTTGGTCCACCTGAGCAATCCTGTTAAAAAAATCCTAGAATCGCACCTCAACTGAAGTGTTCAGTGATCTCCTAAGAAAATATTGATTCTAATTGGCAGTGATAAACCATTTCGTCTAAATGGAAAGTTTGTCGCTGTTTTGGAGTACACTGGCTTATACTGTAGATAAACGTAAGATATTCATTCATTCCTTTTCTTTTCAGCTTAGTCCCTTTATTAATCTAGGGTCGCTACAGCTGAATGAACCGCCAACTTATCCAGCATATGTTTTACGCAGCGGATGCCCTTCCAGCTGCAACCCATCACTGGGAAACATTCACTCACTTTCATTCGCACATACACTACGGACAATTTTAGCTTACCCAATTCACCTGTACCGCATGTCTTTGGACTTGTGGGGGATACCGAAGCACCCTGAGGAAACCCACGCGAACGCGGGGAGAACATTCAAACTCCACACAGATATGCCAACTGATCCAGCTGAGGCTTGAACCAGCGACCTTCTTGCTGTGAGGCGACAGCACTACCTACTGTGCCACCACATCACCTCTAAGACTAATATACCATAATATAATATTTCAGACTTCAACACTCAGAAAAGTATCATTTAGATTTCAAGGGGACAAGAGAAAACCTCTCCCTGTCTCCGTTTTCAAATGCAGCTGGGCAAAAGTGCTTGTCAGAAATTGTGTCTAAAACCCTGAAAGAGCAGATCTGCTCTGCAAAGAACAAACGAGACTAATGCATGACATCATACAGGAATAAGAGCAATATCATGCTCTATAAGGAGCCGGATCCTCGGAATACAATTCATTCCCTGCGGGATCTTCTGTTGTGTGATAAATGGAGCATCAGAGTGAGTTGAGTGTGAATGGAGGCTGGGGGAGAGATGGAGGATGAGAGGATGGGAAGGTGGATGAACAGAGAGAGAGAATGGATGGTTGCTAAAGAAAACAAAAACAGTCTAATCATTTCTGATGCTATAATTGGATTTATAGCTTCAGGAGGGGGCTGATATCAATCTGTGCTGGGATTCAGGAGTGTGTTTAGTTGCATACAGTATTTGATGATACTAACCGTAAATCACACTCAGAAGTGGCCATCATCTGACCTCTGAAGGGTGCAGGGTGGTTTTATCAGCTAATATGTGCTGTTTGGAACAATAAGCTAGTGGCCAAAGACATATATTATTGACACAGAAAAAAAACTCAGACTGTTACCTTGGTAACGCAGCAGCAATATTCATGTTTATAGTTGCTTTTGTTGTGACAAATAAATTTTGTGCAGTCAATATTGACTCCCGTCTTTATCATTGTTTACAATTAATCTAAAATGCCAGTAAATATATTATGTTACATTATGCTTCAAATATATTGCTTTTTTTAATTCAGATTTTTAACACTGATTATAATCACAAATGATTCTCGAGCACCAAATCCTATTAAACTGATTTCTGAAGGATCATGAGACACATGAGTACAGTGCATCCGGAAAGTATTCATAGCGCTTCACTTTTTCCACATTTTTTAATGTTTCAGCCTTATTCCAAAATGGATTAAATTCCTTTATTTCCTCAAAATTCTACACACAATACCCCATACTGACAATGTGAAAAAAGATTTTTTTAAATTGTTGCAAATTTATTAAAAATAAAAAACCTGAAAACTCACATGTACATCAGTATTCACAGCCTTTGCCGTGAAGCTCTAAATTAAGCTCAGGTACATTCTGTTTCCACTGATCGTTCTTGAGATGTTTCAGCAGCTTAATTGGAGTTCACCAAGCATGAAGACACAGGATTGTCTCGAGGCACAAGGCTGGGGAAGGTTACAGAAAATTTTTTGCTGCTCTGAAAGTTTCAATGAGCACAGTGGCCTCCATCATCTATAAGTGGAAGATGTTTGGAACCACCAGGACTCTTCTGGCCGACTCTGAGTGATCGGGGGAGAAGGGCCTTAGTCAGGGAGGTGATCAATAACCCGATGGTCACGCTGTCTGAGCTCCAGCGTTCTTCTGTGGAGAGAGGAGAACCTTACAGAAGGACAACCATCTGTGCAGCAATCCACCAATCAGGCCTGTATGGTAGAGTGGCCAGATGGAAGCCACTCCCCGCCTGGAATTTGCCAAAAGGCATCTGAAGGACTCTCAGACCATAAGAAACAAAATTCTCTGGTCTGATGAGACTAAACTTGAACTCGTTGGAGTGAATGCCAGGCGTTACGTTTGGAGAAAACCAGGCAGCGCTCATCACCAGGCTAATACCATCCCTACAGTGAAGCATGGTGGTGGCAGCATCATGCTGTGGGGATGTTTTTCAGCAGCAGGAAATAGAAGACTAGGCAGGATAGGGGGAAAGATGAATGCAGCAATGTACAGAGACATCCTGAATGAAAACTTGCTTCAGAGTGTTCTTAACCTCAGACTGAGGCGATGGTTTATCTTCCAACAGGACAATGACCCAAAGCACACCGCCAAAGTATCAATGGAGTGGCTTCACAACAACTCGGTGAATGTCCTTGAGTGGCCCAGCCAGAGCCCAGACCTGAATCTGGCCTAACATCTCTGAAGAGATCTGAAAATGACTGTACACCGTTGCTTCCCATCCAACCTGATAGAGCTTGAGAGGTACTACAAAGAGGAATGAGCAAAAATTCTCAAAGACTTCCCAAAAGCTTGTGGCATCATATTCAAAAAGACTTGAGGCTGTAATTGCTGCCAAAGGTGCATCAACAAAGTATTGAGCAAAGGCTGTGAATACTAATGTACATGTGATTTTCCAGGTTTTTTATTTTAATAAATTTGCAACAATTTCAAAAATCTTTTTTCCCATTGTCATTATGGGGTATTGTGTGTAGAATACGTAGAACACAATTTAGTTACATAGATATTTCAATGTATATATAATTTGTATCATATACATATATATATATGCAAAATAAATATACACAGTACACAGTAAATTATTTCAATACAAACTTTTATTTTGAATGTGATTAATCATGATTAATTTTACCCAGCACTAAATATAATATAATATAATATAATATAATATAATATAATATAATATAATATAATATAATATAATATAATTAATATAATATAATATAATATAATATAATATAATATAATATAATTAATATAATATAATATAATATAATATAATATAATATAATATAATTAATATAATATAATATAATATAATATAATATAATATAATATAATATAATATAATATAATTAATATAATATAATTAATATAATATAATATAATGTAATATAATATAATATAATTAATATAATATAATTAATATAATATAATATAATATAATATAATATAATATAATATAACATAACATAATTTAATATAATATAATATAATATAATATAATATAATATAATATAATATAATATAATATAATTAATATAATATAATATAATATAATATAATATAATATAATATAATATAATTAATTAATATAATATAATATAATCAATATAATATAACATAACATAATATAATATAATCAATATAATATAATTAATATAATATAATATAATATAATATAATATAATATAATATAATTAATATAATATAATATAATATAACATAATATAATATAATATAATATAATATAATATAATATAATATAATATAATATAATATAATATAATATAATATAACATAATATAATACATATGACATTTTTAAGTCAAATAATATTGGCATTGTTTGACTCAAAAAAAAAAAAAAAAAAAAAAAAATATATATATATATATATATATATATATATATATATATATATATATATATATATATATATATATATATATATAGTGAATAGTTTTTACTAGAATCCATGCAAAAATCTGTCTTACATATAAACACAGGATGCCTGGATGAACTTCACCCTTACAGTCCTCTCTCGCCCCCGGACCCCAATGAACCCCTCCAGATGAGGAGGAGGCACACGGGCGACATGCATGAACTGATATTTACAGAGACGTGAGATCAATGAGCTCCCGCTGGCTCCGAGAAGAGTCGACACGCTCGGCTGTGTAATCCTGCCCGACGCAACACACTGCTACAGGGACTGCTGTGGGACAATTTCACATCGCATGTCACAACCTCGACTCGTGAGAAGGTCGATTGTACTTACAAAATGATCTAAAAAGGGCTGTAAGTTACGGTGACCCTCCAGAGACATTCGCAGAGCGCGCATGCTGTAATTTTCACCTTCTAAAGTCTCTTTTGTTGCGCTTCAGAGAAAAGCACCTTTCTGATGCATCTGTTGCTATGATACCGGATGATGGAAACCCTGTTGTGCCAACAGTACAACATTAGAATGAAGAAATGATTGCTCGAAAAGCTTTATGATTCATAACTCTGATTAACAAAAGAAACTGATCTAACTAAATTGGTTTTGAGCAGCCAGGATAATCTGTTGGAGTACATCGGTTACTACATTATCGCCAGTCTTTGCTGACTGAAAAGTCATTTTGGGGAAATTGGATTTGGTAGAGCATCTATTGTACATAGCAGACAGCATAGCAGAAAATCGGCTCTGTTCTAAAACCTGCCTAAATAGGCAGCTGCCATCTAAGTCATCAAATCAGTGGTGTAGCCAAGGGTGTGACACACACCCCACAGTTGCGGCTGGCACACATCTTCAACAAAAAGCAGCCTTGATGTAGAATTAATTAATAAAGCCAATAAACCTAGTCAATAGCGGAGTGGGTAGCACCTTCGCCTCACAGCAAGAAGGTTGCTGGTTCGAGCCTCGGCTGGGTCAGTTGGCATTTCTGTGTGGAGTTTGCATGTTCTCCCCATGTTGGTGTGGGTTACCTCTGGTATTATATTTTATTATTAATATAATCACAATTAATCATGTCCAAAATAAATGTGTGCTTTGACATAATTTAAGCGTGTTTACTGTGTTTATTTATTATGCATAAAATAAATAAATAAATAGTTTAATTATATTTAGAAAAAAATGCATATGTATATATTTATCCACTGCGTAAAACATATGTTGTATAAGTTGGCGGTTCATTCCGCTGTGGCGTCCTCAGATTAATAAAGGGACTAAGCCGAAAAGAAAATGAATGAATGAATGAACAAATGTTTTGCTGTAAGAGGTTATAAGCAATGATGGGAATAACGGCGCTATAAATAAATGATGTTACTAACAGCGTTACCTTTTTCAGTAACGAGTAATTAAATTAATTACTGTTTCACTCGTTACAACACCGATGCTCAGTGTTGGGGAGTAACTATTTACATGTACCGCATTAAGTAATTTAATTACAAAATAAATGTAACTGTAATTCGTTACAGTTACTGAGAAAAGAATGTGTAATTAAATTACAGTTACTTATGATAATGTTAAAGATTACAAATGGTGTTACATCTAAAAAAAATTTTTTTAAATCTGGGATCATTCATTCATTTTCTTTTCGGCTTAGTCCCTTTATTAATCCGGGGTCGCCACAGCGGAATGAACCGCCAACTTATCCAGCACATGTTTTACGCAGTGGATGCCCTTCCAGCTGCAACCCATCTATAGGAAACATCCATACACACTCATTCACACTCATACACTACGGACAATTTAGCCTAGTACCCAATTCAACTGTACCACATGTCTTTGGGCTGTGGGGGAAAGCGGAGCACCCAGAGGAAACCCACGCCAACACAGGGAGAACATGCAAACTCCACACAGAAACGCCAACTGACCCAGGCGAGGCTCGAACCAGCGACCTTCTTGCTGTGAGGCGCTACCTACAGAGCCACCGTGTTGCCAAAATCTGGGATATGTTGAATAATATTAATCTGCTGCTTTGCCTGTTTTTGATATGCACGATGCCTTCTGCTAAGGCCATTTATTAAAGCGGTGCTATTCTGCTATAACTACATTTCTCAGTAGCGTGGCGGTAGCGTCGTTACTTTCTAAATCAATAGCTTTTCAGTAGTGAAGCTATTTTTTAGACAAGTAGAGCAGTAGCGTTCACACAAGCTACATTTACCGATCGCGGATTAATAAGTGACGGCACCAACATTCACGGAGCTCTGAGGCTGGTGCCTAACCGATGAAAATAAAGCTATATGACGGCGAGAAAGACGATTTCTTCATCTATCTGTTTTTCGGTGGTTGACAACAAACTTTTGGTGAGTTATTGTCACCTCTCGCTCAGGGGTGCGTTTCCCAAACAACGACGTAACTCGCAATTTGACACATGCAAACCACAGCAGAAAGTTCTAACCAACAGACCCATGTCATATACAGCAGAGAAAGTTAATAAATAACCCACTATAAAATAAAAGAATTAACGTATGCTGTGTTTTTTATTTTCACAAGCTTTGGAGACGTAACATAATTTCCGTTTTTAAATATACCTATAGCTTTCGCCATGAGGCTGTGTTCAAAATGATATTAATGTTTTCAAAGTGCACTGCGAAGGGAGCACAATTGTAAACATGAAGATCGCTAAAACTGAACTGTAAAAATACTTTGAAAGCAAATTACACCTAAGAGAGATTACCTTAATGCTTTTTTATTTTTAATAATTCCAACTTTGAATGTTAGAATGTTCTAAATGAATAGGGCATAGGGGGGATAAGTGGGAATAGAACACAGCCAGGAACTACTGTATGCTTCTAACTACAGCTCTAAAGGTGTCGTTTCAAATGCTCAAGTTTGCAACGCAGTTTGCGAATGTTTATTGAAGCGATGGATTTGGGAAACAGCAAATCAACAAACTATGTTTGTAACGACAGAACTTGCGACCTTAGTTGGCTAACGATGGTTTTGGGAAACGCACCCCTGTTCTCCAGCCTCCGGCGCCTAGATTGCAGCTCTGCACAAGCTGTTTGACCATAGGAGAAATAGTCGTGCCCAACTGAGCCTGGTTTCTCTTGAGGTTTTTTAATTGTTCACTTTTACCAATTGGTGAAGTTTTTTCCTCGCTGCTGTCACCACTGGCTTGCATGGTTCGGGATCTGTAGAGCTGCGCATCGATGGATTTGCTCTTAAGTGTTTGGACTCTCAGTAGTAATTATTAAACCAGACTGAACTGAGCTAAACTGAACTGATCTTAAACACTGAAAACTGGACTGACACTGTTTCAATTTACTATAATCTTCTATGTGAAGCTGCTTTGACACAATCTACATTGTAAAAGCGCTATACGTAGAAATAAAGGTGAATTTAATTGAATTGAATTGGTCTGTGACGTCGCCAACAAAGGCTAACATGAGAAATTTGCTTGATGGAAACATGACTGAGGGAGAGTAGGTCTATATATACATATAGTTTAATGTAGTAAAGGCTAAAGTATACTATGGTAATTACTATTAGTTCATGATAGTTACAAATGATACTACATTGTGTAGTGTAATTTATTAATGAAGAGTTGTAAATATATATATATATATATATATATATATATATATATATATATATATATATATATATATATATATATATATATATATATATATATACACAATATAATGCTCAATCCAAATTTTTTCCCTTTACTATAAATTACTATAGTATTTTGAATGTGTAACACCTGGTTTTATTGGAATTTTTATTAATTTTTTTGCTGTTATTTACTATAATTTGTTTCTGTTTGGTTCAGCATATTAACGGCAGTAAATAATTGAACTGAACAATTATGTCTCATATGCTTCATTGACAGTTTTATTAATCACGAAGATGTGATTGACCTGGATTTACATTGCTTCGATTTAAAAATTAAAATTGCAAAAATAGCTTAGATGTATTTTTTTTATTGAAAATGCCACAAAAATCATCCTGCACAACTAACTAAAATTTTGACTTTGTAACAACAGTAATGCGCATTACCTAAATAATTAAAATAAAAAATAATAATAACATGACCGGTAGTAGTTTATGATGGAATGTTTTAGAACCGTCAGTCGTAAAAGACCATGAGAAAGTCTAACATAACTTATTATGTGAGGTTATTTCACGAAAGAAAGAAAAAACAGCTTTATGACAATGATAACATCATTAGATTTATTGGCGTTAAATTTACAATAAAAGTAGACAGTTTGCATGTTATTTATGTCAAATTTGAAGTGATTTCCATGATAACTGGTTTATTAATTATTTTAGATATTTTCACAAAATCTGACAATAAATGTGACACACCCATGTTATCTTTTTAAAGATAAATGAAGGTTATACAGTGTGTTTTTAACTGCAGAGCTCCTCTATTTAAAAAAAGAAAGAAAAAGAAACACACCTGCAAGTTCTGAAAGAGATCAAGCCTCATCCAGGTCAGAAAAAGTAAAGCAAAAGTATCTCAAAAGTAACTTAACGCATTACTTACACTAAAAAGTAACCAGGGAAATTTGGATGAGAAACACAGGAGAAACTATTTTTAAACAGAAAAGTATTTTTATTAAAAAAAAATCTGTGAAAGTATGTACAAAAAATCTTATATTGTTATGATTACCATCTTTTAGAACTATTTTGAAAGGTGTGAAAAACACACAGTGACTGCTAGTCAGTTTTGAGGAAAACACGACACAGTGGGGCTAGTTGTAACAGTTGTAACACCAATTAAACAAAGAAAATATTTTTTAAATTTTGAGTGTAATGTTGAAACTTTTTAAATGATTTTTTTAATAGAAAAAAAAATATTTTATTGCTAAAAATGCAAATAAACGCATTGTATAATAAGGGATAATAATGCAAATGAATCCAAATGTGTTTATCCAATAGATAATCAAATAAACATACTGTGCAACATAAAATAATAATAAAAAAAAGAGTTAAGTACTGAGGAAATATACCATTTAAAGTGAACTGAATTTAAATGATTTGTGTGAAATCTGACTTTATAAGCATCTGTCTGTTACAACTTGCCCCCCCCAGGTGGGGTAAATGGTAACATTTTTACTCCTGGCACTTTTGGCAGTACTACACAGAAACCATAGGTTCTGCAATCATACTTTCAGTGCTCATTTGGGGTGGAGGCTTGTGTGTTGTTGGTTAAAAAATATGGTTAGTCTAACCCCATTTCTTTGTTCATTATTTGGCCAAAACCAAAAAGTGTTACTTTGTGCCCCGCTTTCCCCTAAGTAACGCAACTAGTTTTTGGGAGACTAACTCAATATTGTAATGCATTACGTTCTAAAGTAACTTTCCACAACACTGCTGACCAAACATACCTGTACACACAGAGATGTAAGTATTTTGAGAGTGTAAGGTGATTTTACTGTGCATCAAGCGAGTGTGTGGAGCTAAAGGACTCTGATTGATGGGATTTTCATTACAGCATTATGAATATTGTGTTGTTGTTTTCTGTGCAAATTCCACTATTAAACACAATAACAATAAATAAGTTAATTTAATGTAAGCATATGGTTAAAAAACAATACAATCACAAGAACAGAGCATTATCAGGTTTATCAGTTATTGCAAGAAATCAATTTCCCTACAGAAAAGATTTTACTTGCGCTCTATATGGCCTCTGCAGAACACAAAAGAACGCATTTTAAAAAGTGATTGAACTGTTTTGTCCATTCAATTAAACTCAACGAGGTCTCAAATGACTTAATTCACATAAAAATATCTCAGAAATATCTTCTCTTGTCTTCCACAAAAGAAATAAAACCATACATGTTCATTACACAGGCAGATTTAGCACAAAAAAATTACACAAGAGTGACAAAACGCACTAATTGTAAAGCATCTTTTTGCAGCTAATTCACAAAATGGCAGCAATAAAATGAAACGGAGGCAGAAATGTGACATTTGAATGGCAGTCGCACATATCTGTGTGTGTCTGTGTGTTGCGGAGATTAAAGGAGCCGCTCTGGCCAGAGCTCATGGGCGTCTGAAAGACTGTTTCTCTCCCTAAATGCCATTTTAAAGCCACGGGAAAGGAGAAAGCATTGTAGGACATCATTATCCCTGACAACTGTGACTAAAGGCGGAAAATGTTTTTGGATTTATGGTGACAGGATTTGTCTGAGTTATCAATCTGTCCCGCTGGCATTCAGAACATCTCGGCGAGTAAAACATGCTTTCTGTGCGCTATAGACGGATGCTTGCTAACTGCAGCTAATGACGTTGTGAGGGCGAAAGCGGGGATTTTTTTTTTCTTTTTGGACATCTACGAATCCGATTTGGTTCCATAAAAGATTTCCACAACCCAAAGGCACGTCAGTCATTCATTAGATAAGGTTTTCTTTTAAACCAAGTAGAAAAGGATGACCTATTTCATGTTTAATACCAATGTGAATGACATCTGCTGTATCTCTGGATAATGCAAAACCACTGGGCTTCGGCATGCATTGAGATGGAAAAGAAAGGAAGCTGAAAAGTTGAATTTGGTGTCCTCTGCTGCCAGAGATAAGGCCGAAAATGACAGCCTATATGTTCCATGTAAACGTAATGCGCTGAAAACCTGATAAGACGACGTGACAGAGCAACAGATGCTGTTAGACTGATACAGACTTTTTAATACCTGGATTATAATGTACGCACACACACTTTGGCGCACACACACATAAAGTAATAGTGACTGTAGATTAACAAGATAACAATAAAAACCATAAAAAGCGAATGAAATTTCAGTGTTCATAATAGTATGATTTATAAGTTGACTGATTGCATAAACAGGCATAAAATGAAGTGATTTTTCATTCTGACAACAATGAGATGTCTTTGGTTTGTCCTATCAGAACAAAAGAGTTGTTTCATCAAGACTAAAGGTTTTATTTCACAGCAAATAGTGGTCATTGAAGTAAAGTTCATTAAGCAATCTAGGGCTTAATAATAATAATAATAATAATAATAATAATAATAATAATAATAATAAATAATAATAATAATAATAATAATAATAATAACTCAGTTGGCGTTTCTGTGTGGAGTTTGCATGTTCTGCCTGGGTTCGCGTGGGTTTCCTCCGGGTGCTCCGGTTTCCCCCACAGTCCAAAGACATGCAGTACAGGTGAATTGGGTAAGCTAAATTGTCCATAGTGTATGAGTGTGAATGTGTGTGTGGAAGTTCCCAGAGATGGGTTGCGGCTGGAAGGGCATCCGCTGCGTAAAATCGTGCTGGATAAGTTGGCGGTTCATTCCGCTGTGGCGACCCCGCAAGGGACAAAGCCGACAAGAAAATGAATGAATGAATGAATGAATAATAATAACTGCAATAATAATATAATATAATAACAAAAAAATATAATAATGATAATAATAATAATAATAATAATAATAATAATAATAATAATAAATAATAATAATAATAACTGCAATAATAATATAATATAATAACAAAAAAATATAATAATGATAATAATAATAATAATAATAATAATAATAATAATAATAATAACCACTGCAATAATAATATAATATAATAACAAAAAATATATAATGATGATAATAATAATAATAATAATAATAATAATAATAATAATAATAATAATAATAATGATAATAATAATAATAATAACCACTGCAATAATTATATAATATAATATAAAAAATATAATAATAATAATAATAATAATAATAATAATAATATTAATAATAATAATAATAATAATAATAATAATAATAATAAAAACATTATAATAAAAACTAACTACAATAATAATAATAATAATAATACATTAATAAAAATTTAAATAATAACAACAACAACATCAACAACAACAGTAATAATAATTACAAAAAACAAATAATAATAATAAACATAGCTGCAAGCACCAATTATCGGGGCCAAGCAGCCCAGCAGCCACATCATAAACAAGCACGGCAACAAGCTACAGAGCAACTGGAAAATTCTTTAATTTTTTGGCAGCATGGTCTGAGCCAAATCTGGTGGAAATTGGGCTAACGATCTATGGACAGTTCAAAACAACAGATTTTCAAACTAATTCAAGATGGTGGAAAGAAGGTTGTGTCCATTAGGGAATAAATTATATCAATGTGCACATATCAATGATACAAGGAATCTGCAAGACCAGTATCATGACAATAGACAAATCTATTGAAAAGTCATTTGAAATTTTGTTTATGATTTCTATTGATAGAATTTAATTGTTTGTCAATTTTACCCAGAAGGTGGCTCAAACTGACCAAAAAAAAAAAAAAACGTTACACCTATCAACACAAATTCAAAAAAAAATTTGTCAGCATGGTCTGAAGATGATCTGAGTCAAATATGGTGCAAATCAGTCAAACGATGTAGGAGGAGTTCAAAAAAGGAGGTTTTTGACTTAAGGCTAGATGGCGGCCAGAAAGTTCAGTTTAATTAAGGCATAATTGGTATCGATATTCTCCGGACAACCCAAGGAATATATCAAGACAAGTTGTATAACAATAGGCAAAATTAATCAAAAGTTTGATAGTAACCCATTCGGTTCAAAAGTTATAAAGATAAACATTAGTGAAACTTTGGACAAGGGGTGGCGCTAGAGAGTTTGAGTTAGAAAGTCCAAATTTGTTGTGGTTTAAGATCAGACGGTCCTTTATCAGCATGCCAAAGTTTGCGCAAATGCCGCAAACGGTTAGGGGTGTGATAGACTCCCAGAGAGGAAGAAGAAGAGGAAGCCGGAAGAAGAATAATAAGAACCGATACTACGAACCTTGGGTGCTTGGCACCTACTAATAATAACAACAACAACAACAACAACAAAGCTAAATTGTTACATTTAAGCACTGCAATAAATTCCATTTTCCCCCGTCATTAAAATGAGACAGTTTATTTTACCCCAGTATTTTTAATGGAATTTCTGCGCTAGCCTGTTGCTACTGACGGCGCTAGTGGTTACAGCGGTCTTTCATCTCGTTTTATGTTTGAACAACTAAATGAATGCTTAAGTCTATTTAACTGAATGTATTGTAATCACATTACAACAGCAATGCTGTAAAAACAACCTTGTGAAATTGAAAATAGTTACATTAAGCTTTCACCGGAAGTTTATCGTTGGATTTAAAACTCTAGCTGTGCATAGAGCCCATTAAATATATATTTTCAGCCAAATATTTCAGGTTTGTTAATACTTGTTAATGACTCAGATTTATACATTTCAAATAATATTTAGTTGTATTTTTGGCTCCATTTTTATCTTTTCATATTCCATTATTTGTGATCTAAAAACCCAACGCAATCTCATGGCAATTCGTAACTTTTTGATTTAGTGGCTAATTCGTACTACTTTGTACAAATTAGTACGATTTGCTCATCACCCAATGACGGTTGGGGTGAGGGGTGGGGTTAGGTGCTACGCCTCCTTTTTAAAATCGTACATTTTTGTACGACTGAACCCATACGAATTCAAATGAATTAGCCACTAAACTGACAAAACGTAAAATACTTACGTTTCCTCGTGAGATCAGGCTGAAAAAACTCAATTTACTTCTAACACTTTTACGTAACATTCCACAAACCTAAACACACAAAAAAGTATTCCAATAAATCATACACAAAATGAAACATGAAAAATTAGTTAAACTAGTTAAATCCATTAAACTGATGTTCTGTTTTATTTTAAAAAGTATTTATTAGGGATGCACCGATACCGATACCAGTATCGGGTATCGGGTCGATACTTGGTTTAAATACTCGTACTCGTATTGGACATGAAAGGCCGATACCACGCACCGATACCGCTGAACAGTAATTCACAATGGATGTGATTTGTTGCCCTACCTGACTTCAGTGCCTTAATGTATTAATTAGCCTAATGTATTATATATTAATAGCTTAGTCCTTTTAAACAATCTGTTTATAAAATACATTATTAACGAATCTATAACCTAGGCTACTGAAGAATAAACCGAATATGAATTATGATCCTTGCATAATGATCACAGCTAAGCACTCAAACAAGCTAGCACTCATTTTATATATAAACTATAAATAAAAAAATGAAATAAATTTTAAGAAATTGAACATTATGTAAAAATAAAATCTAAAGACTACAGGCTAAATAAAAGTGCCTGAGTTTAAACATCACTGCGGTCACCGCGCGCGTGTCAGTTTACAGCTTCTGTAAAGATCAGACAGCTTTTACAGACCACACAATCTCAAACACCATGTAAATGTATAAATATTTCGATAAGTATCGTTAATGTAATATTTATAACGATATGATTTTGCTTGTGGTTAAATCGATACCGGCTTTGAGGTGTCACGCGCGCTTTTTCAGCAGCTGTTGACGCGCACTGCGGCGCTATACACACAAGACAGACAGCAGCATACACTGGCAAGACAAGTGCTGAACTTCACGGGCCGTACGTTTACACACTGCATACACAGGCCTACAGCTCTGGGGTGTTATGAATTGCATGTTTTAAATGACAGTGACACATGCTACATTTAGTTTTTATTGTAAAATATACTTTATAACTCAGTACACAGTAAAATAATATTTTTGAATGACTTGCCTTGGCAGCGCATATAACCGCTAAGCTTAAACAGGCTAAGCATATTTTTATTCATATTAAAACAAATTAATACAAACTAGTCACACTTTGATTTTTTTCGTTTTCGTATATTTTTTATCAAACGAAAAATGCAATGAATTGTTGATTTTGGTTTTCATTTTATTAGAATTAATATAATTATTAGGCTACACAAATTGTACATACCATCGGCTCTGATTGCGTCAGATATCCTACAGATAGCCTAGACTTTTTGGCTCAAAGACATTTATGCCTATAAATTTCAGTGCTGTATTTTGACAGATTTCGCAAATGCTTCAGCTATTCTGTAAACTGGTACCAGCCTCCGTTTTGCGGCTTGACTTGTGCGGCGTCTCCGTATCATTGTCTGGATGACAGCGAGAGAGAGATTAGATCAGACCTCAGTTTCGATGTGTTCGCACCTCACAGTTACTTTACTGCAGTTTTTAAATATTGGCTTATTTAAATTAACTTTTCATTCGATTAAAAGCCGAAATATTGCCTGACATAAACAACTTTCGGTTTTAGAAGCGAGAGGCTTCAGTGAAGACGCACACACACACACAGGATACACTTTTGAGGTCTATTCATTATTGATTTTTTAACATTAAACGTATAATAATCAAGTGCAAAAAAGAACAGCTGAACTTCGGAAAAAGAGATCACTGCGGTTGCCACGATGGTTGCTTTGTTTTTCTGCAGTTGGCTTTGTCAGTGGCTCGACATTGCGAAATCACTTTTATTTTAATAAAACAAGATTATTTATTAATAAACATTGTGAGATGATGGTCGCGTGATTTTTAAAATGAGCTATTAACCGCAACCCACCCATAAACATCTAGTACTTTTTGATTAATTGACCGCGGATCAAAGGCAGGACTCATGAATATGAAAGAATGGTGCAAAACAGGGTTTAATGCGTCCCCAATATGCAATGACAGTGACTCTATAAGGTAATGTACACTGCACACACCTTGTGTAATGTGTGAAGTCGTGCACACATGTAAGCCGCAAGGATATCTCATCCTTTAAATGTCCATGCTCAATCGTTAATAGACAAGGTCTGGGTTAGCAGGGTTTTCAACAATGTGTATATTTTTGGCTTGGAACAGCCTCCTGTTAAAGATTTTGGTGTTCATCCTTGCTACAGGCAAAAAACAAAAAACAAAGCAAAAAAACGAACAAATAAACTTAGTTGAAACCAAATCTATGAAGTATCGGTATCGGCGAGTACACAAATCAAAATACTCGTACTCGTATCGGTTTGTAAAAAAGTGGTATCGGTGCATCCCTAGTATTTATAAATGCAGGGAGCAATCTAGGAAAATAGCTATTTTCTGTCATTCACAAATGGCACATCACTAATCTAAACCAGACAATGGAAACATTATTTATACTCAAATAACTATGTAGAATAAACTACAGCAAACTGAGTAAAGCAAACTAAAAATAAATATCCAAATAGCATTATTCAATTGTGTTCCAATAATTAGATTCAATCACATAGAACCTCTGTCCATGAATGAATCATAATTTTATCTATTTTTGAAGGTAGCAGTGTAATACAGCAGGTTTTTTTGAGGATAAAGCTGAAACATCCTTTCCAAGCACAGCAAGCACATTAAAATACAAAGCAAAATGGCGAGGCTAAATACCATTTTTTGTACCATTTCTAGCAACTGAACTCTGAATATGGAGACTGACTTAGAGGTGAAATTATGCTTTTTGTTCACAAGAGCTTTCCTTTTACATTTACATGATGCAGTTAACATCTTTAAAAGGTGGCCTACTTTTCAGGCACGTCAAAAAAAAAGAAGCCCTCCTTGTTCCATAATGCAAGGCCATGTACTAAAAAAGTCATTCTTGCTCGTGAGAAACTTCTTGAAGCTTCTTTTGGTAGCACTTCATTAGATCCTTCACACATTTAAGGCCTAGTGTCGAGGGAAACCTACCGTCACTTTTCTTACTGATAAAAAAATGTGTTACAGAACGACAACAATAGACCTATGATCACAGATCCTGCTTTTGAAAATGATACATGGAAATAAAAACAAGCTCTTTATTATTTTGAGCGACTGCAATTTAAATAAAGCCCTAAAGAAGATGATTTAAGAGAAAATGATGTAGGTAGGGTAAGAAAAAAAGTTCTCACCATACTGAGTTGATTACATTAAGAATTGCAAATTTGTAATTTTGTTTTATATTAGAAGTGTTGTAAAATGTTATATTTAAATGAGGCATACTTTATTTAAATATGAACACATTTGCATATACTTTTTGGACAAAAATCTGAACAGTGGATGATCAGATTCAAAATCATTTTTTTGTGGTTGACAAATTAGAATAAAGGGTTTATACAGAGGGGCCTTTATTTTATCATTACACGATTTATAAAATACTGTGAACAAAGAATAGATAGATAGATAGATAGATGGATAGATAGATAGATGGATGGATAGATAGATGGATAGATAGATGGATAGATAGATGGATAGATGGATGGATAGATGGATGGACAGATGGATGGATAGAACGATAGATAGATAGAACGATGGACGGACGGACGGACGGACGGACGGACGGACGGACGGACGGACGGACGGACGGACGGACGGGCGGACGGACGGACGGGCGGGCGGACGGGCGGGCGGACGGGCGGGCGGGCGGGCGGGCGGGCGGACGGACGGACGGACGGACGGACGGACGGACGGACGGACGGACGGACGGACGGACGGACGGACGGACGGACGGACGGACAGACAGACAGACAGACAGACAGACAGACAGACAGACAGACAGACAGACAGACAGACAGATAGATAGATAGATAGATAGATAGATAGATAGATAGATAGATAGATGGTTCGAGTCCCAGCTGGGTCAGTTGACATTAGGTACAGGTGAATTAAATAAACTTAATTGGCCGAAGTGTATGTGAGTGAATGAGTGTGTATGGGTTTCCCAGTACTGGGTTGCAGCTGAAAGGGCATCCGCTGTGTTAAACATATGCTGGTTCATTCTGCTGTGGTGATTACTGATGAATAAAGGGACTAAGCCAAAGGAAAATGAATGAATGAATTGAATCAATAAAACTGTAAAGTGCTGCTGAAGTGGAGACAAAAACCCCTGACCTTTAAAAATATTTATTGAAATAACTTCTACAGATAAAATTGGTAAGTCTGACAAAAGAAGCACTTAAAGATGTACTTTGTTTGTTTTCTTTACAATATGCTAAAAATAAATTAATTAATTAAATATAAAAAAGACAAAAGGCCCAAAATCATAAAAACAAAAACTAAATCTGGCCCCCTTTTATTTTTTTCTTTCTTTTTTAAATCTTTCCCAAATGATGTTTAACAGAGCAAGGAAATGTTCACAGTATGTCTGATAATATTTTTTTCTTCTGGAGAAAGTCTTATTTGTTTTATTTTAGCCAGAATAAAAGCAGGTTTTAATTTTTTTAAAAACATATTAAGTTCAAAATATTAGCTCCTTTAAGCTATATTTTTTTCGATAGTCTACAGAACAAACCATCATTATACAATAACTTGCCTAACTTGCTTGGTTAATGCCTAACCTGCCTAGTTAATCTAGTTAAGCCTTTAAATGTCACTTTAAGCTGTATAGAAGTGTCTTGAAAAATATCTAGTCAAATATTATTTACTGTCATCATGACAAAGATAAAATAAATCAGTTATTAAAACTATTATGTTTAGAAATGTTTAAAAAATCTTCTCTCTCTTAAACATAAATTAAGGAAATAAAATAAACAGGGAGCTAATAAGGGGGGCTAATAATTCTGATTTTAAAATGCTGCTGAAGTGGAGTTTAAAAAAATAAATAAATACATTCTACAGATAAAACTGGTAAAGTGTGACAAAAGAAACACTTAAAGATGTATTTTAATGTTTTTTTTTATATTATACAAAAAAGAAAAAGAAAAACAACAATGTAAAGGCAAAAGTCCCAAAATCGCAAAACGTGCATTAAAAAAACTGTTTTGTCTTCATTTTCTCACATTTTGTCTTCATTTTCTCACATTAAAAAACAAAAACCACCCACACCATTACCAAAGTACAGTATTTGGCATATGCGCAGGGTATTTTCTTAATTTAAGTGCTTCAACAATATGTTTTGAATGTGAACGTGTAACCGGAGAGTGAGAGAAAGAGAGCCCGAGCCACATAAAGCAGTGAATGTTTGGCAACCTTGAAAGAGCAGATTCACACCAAGAGCTTTCTATAACAGCCTGAAAGGAGTGAAAATGAGTTTTCAGTATCTAAAGATAGGTACTATTGAGAATACAGTGATATAACAATCAGCTGAAAAAGACACGGCTTCAATTCCCCCTGCACTGGCCCTCGCTTTACACATATGCAGACGCATGCCATACACAGGCGACACACAAAACATAACACACGCGCATCTGTAATCACCTTAGCCGCATCCCGAGAGCTGCGCGCCTTAATTCTGCATGCTTTTTAATTTGTTTTCACAGCGGTTTGAGCAAATTGAATTTGTTAATTAAAGCCGAAAAATGAAATGCTGAACATTATTGAAGAGATGCTAATTGTGTTAGTGTGGAGATTGGGAAAGGGGTGTGTGTGTGTGTGTGTGTGTGTGTGTGTGTGTGTGTGTGTGTGTGTGTGTGTGTGTGTGTGTGTGTGTGTGTGTGTGTGTGTGTGTGTGTTATGGGGGTGTCAAGGGCTCAGGAGTATCAATGGCTGGACAAATCATATTAGAGGAGGACAGAGATGCCTGTCAGATCTGGCAACACATCAGCACATACACACACATAAATGCATGACTCTAGCCCACAGAATCATGCCATAGGTAGAATGAGAAAGTCTAGCAAGGAATTAAAAAAAATAATTATAAAATTAAATAAATTACATTTAAAGCTGTATTAGAAGAACACAAATATTAAAATATTATAAATAAATGCATAAAAAACTATATAAAATATCACTTAACCTGTAAATAAAAACAAAATGACTACGTTCAAAACATTAATTAATTAATTAATTAGTGTTTAAATTAATACACAAATAAATAAAATAGCATTTTAAAATAGTTATTACAACGTCAAAGTATTTTTTTAATAGACATAAATAAATAAAATATATGAATTCAATGTGATGCTATTATTTATTACAGAAAAAAACTAACGAATAAAGGTAATAAATTCCACATTTCCATTTGCGGGAACAGCCAAAAATTAAAACAATTGTTGATTTTTATTTCATGCTAAACATCATTAGAATATTAAGTAAAGATCATCTTCAATGCAGATATTGAGTAAATTTCCTTTCTTGAATATACAAACACTTTTATTTGGATTATTAATACTGTACAGTATGAATTGTTAAGAGTTTAATTTGGACAGCTTTAAAGGGAATTTCTTTTCCATTATTTTGATTTTGATTTAATTTTTTTACTTTCATATTCCAACGTTTTAAATAGTTATATCTCGATCAAACATTGTACTATCCTAACAAACCATACATCAATAAAAAGTATAATAATTCAGCATTCAGACTGTATACAAATCTCCAAAAATGTACACTTTTGACTGGTTTTGTGGTCCAGGGTCCAAATGTTACTTGTACTACAAGGATTTTGCTATTAAAAATTGCCACATCTAAAAATCTTAAATCATTAAAACATAAATTAAATTACAACAGCAAACATGTTTGAGTTAAATGTGCTTTTTTTGTTCTAGTCATATGTACAGGTATTTGTCTTTCTTATTTTGACCAATAGTCATTTTACAAATAAATGCTTGACATCACGCTTTTTATTTTTGAAAATAGAAGTGTTATTATTAGATCACAAAAATGTGTTATTTTGCAGGGGTGAGTTTGCGGGAACAGCCCAAAATACAAAAAATTGTCAATAAAACACTTGTTGATTTTTATTTCATGTCAAACATTATTAGAATATTAAGTAAAGATCATCTTCAATGCAGATATTGAGTAAATTTCCTTTCTTGAATATACAAACACTTTTACTTGGATTATTAATACTGTACAGTATGAATTGTTAAGAGTTTAATTTGGACAGCTTTAAAGGGAATTTCTTTTCCATTATTTTGATTTTGATTTAATTTTTTTACTTTCATATTCCAACGTTTTAAATAGTTGTATCTCGATCAAACATTGTACTATCCTAACAAACCATACATCAATAAAAAGTATAATAATTCAGCATTCAGACTGTATACAAATCTCCAAAAATGTACACTTTTGACTGGTTTTGTGGTCCAGGGTCCAAATGTTACTTGTACTACAAGGATTTTGCTATTAAAAATTGCCACATCTAAAAATCTTAAATCATTAAAACATAAATTAAATTACAACAGCAAACATGTTTGAGTTAAATGTGCTTTTTTTGTTCTAGTCATATGTACAGGTATTTGTCTTTCTTATTTTGACCAATAGTCATTTTACAAATAAATGCTTGACATCACGCTTTTTATTTTTGAAAATAGAAGTGTTATTATTAGATCACAAAAATGTGTTATTTTGCAGGGGTGAGTTTGCGGGAACAGCCCAAAATACAAAAAATTGTCAATAAAACACTTGTTGATTTTTATTTCATGTCAAACATTATTAGAATATTAAGTAAAGATCATCTTCAATGCAGATATTGAGTAAATTTCCTTTCTTGAATATACAAACACTTTTATTTGGATTATTAATACTGTACAGTATGAATTGTTAAGAGTTTAATTTGGACAGCTTTAAAGGGAATTTCTTTTCCATTATTTTGATTTTGACTTTATTTTTTTACTTTCATATTCCAACGTTTTAAATAGTTATATCTCGATCAAACATTGTACTATCCTAACAAACCATACATCAATAAAAAGCGTAATAATTCAGCATTCAGATACAAATCAGTATAAAATCTCCAAAAATGTACACTTATGACTGGTTTTGTGGTCCAGGGTCACAAATGTCACTTGTGCTACGAGAATTTTCCTATTCAAAATTGCCACATCTAAAAATCTTAAATCATTAAAACATAAATTAAATTACAACAGCAAACATGTTTGAGTTAAATGTGCTTTTTTGTTCTATTGTAATATATTTGTCTTTCTTATTTTGACCATTTGTCATTTTACAAATAAATGCTTGGCATCACGTTTTTTATTTTTGAAAATAGAAGTGTTATTATTAGATCATGAATTAAACTTAAAGGAATAGTTCACCCAAAACTAAACAGTAATCCATGCCTTTGTAAACACCAGAGTTTAATTGTATTATGTTTCAATTTCTAAATATGTTTGGTGACAAAAATATTATTTTAATAAATATATTCATTCATTCATTTTCTTTTCGACTTAGTCCCTTTATTAATCTAAAAATGTAAAAATCTATTAATTTTATTAAAGTTTTACGCAGTGAATGCCCTTCCAGCCGCAACCCATCTCTGAAAAACATCCATACACACTCATTCACACTCATACACTACGGACAATTTAGCACACCCAATTCATATGTACCGCATGTCTTTGGACTTGTGGGGGAAACCGGAGCACCCAGAGGAAACCCATGCGAACGAGGGCAGAACATGCAAACTCCACCTGACCCAGCCGAGGCTCGAACCAGCGACCTTCTTGCTGTGAGGCAACAGCACTACCTACTGTGCCACCGTATCGCCCCTAATAAATATATCTGTTTAATAATTCTGTTTTGTTTAAATGCAACAAAATACATTGCCTACATTCACTGAGAAATGGATACAAATATTTATTTTCAAAATGGGGTGTACTCAATTACGCTGAGCACTGTATATCGTTTTGAAATTAATTATCCATTTAAAACAGCTTTTATCCTAGCTGTATAAATAATCTAAAGGTCAAAAGCTGTTTTAATGGATAATTAATTTGAATTCTATTTGTTTTTATGTCATTTGCATTTATCTTCAGGCATTTGTCTTTAAAAGTAAAGATGCTGTGAAGTGAGCGGTGACGCGTAGAATGTGTTCTAATCGTAGTTCCAAACGGTACATAAAGCCTTGCAAAACTGAGAAGTTCTTTAGGTTCTGTGGGTTTGTTGTAGTGGTGTTGGTGAGGTGTAGTGGCTTATGGTTCCGTTATTTCTAGCGATTCAAATACTTCAATAGTGTCGATAAAATAATACCCTGTCATTACATTACAGTGGTTGATGGCGAAAGCCGAAAATCCTGATATAATGGTTGACCAATACCAGCTCAAACCTCAAAAACTGAGCGTCGAAGACTGAGCAAGAGTTAAGATGGAGAAGTCCTCTTTCCCAAAATTAAGATCTTAAAGTGGCACTAATGGTGAGTTATTGTGATATGAATGAATATTCAGGCATTTCCCCAATTACAGGTTAATTAAGCCCCCTTTCCATCAAGTTGTTCAAGTACACTGTAAAAAAAAAATATCTGTCAATTTACCGTTTTCGTATTTTGACATTCACAAGTGTTAATTTACGCTTGTGAGGTTGTGAATTGCTTTATGGGACCTTAATTTGGGCTCCATCCACTTTTGATGTTGAAAATTCAACTACAATTTAACAAAGTGACTTTTATTGACATTCTAGTAGTTTGAAATAATATAATGTATAAGAAATAGCCTAATATATTAATATAATATAATATAAATATTAATTGTTGGGTTATTATTAATCCAACTGTTTTAAGTGAGTGGGTGTGCCCAGGACCAGTTGAAAGCTCAGAGAGGATCAGGCTTTTGCTGCGTCCACACCTAAATTGTGGAATGGGCTGCCTCTGTATATTATTCCATTACTGTTTTTAAATCTCTTCTTAAAACCCATTTAATTTGGCTTTTACCACAGCGTGAGATGTTGACATTTTAATGTTTATTTATTTGTATTTTAAAGTATGTGTTTTGCTTTGTCTTACTCTTTATTGTTAGCACTTTGGTCAACTGTGTTGTTTTAAAGTGCATTATAAACAAAATTGAAATTGAAACGGACAATCCTGTCATCGTTTGCTCACCCTTTACTTGTTTCAAACCTTTAGGAGTTTCCTCCTTCCATTGAACACAAAAGAAGATACTTTGAAAAATGATGAAAACCTTTCATGGTACTTGTTTTTTCCTACTACACTTAAAAAAAATGATTCATTGGATTTACTCAAGTGTTTTAAGGTAAGTGGTTGCAAACAAAGTATATGGGCTGAATTTAACCAAACAAATTAAGTCAAACATTCATTCATTCATTTTCCTTCGGCTTAGTCCCTTTATTCATCAGGGGTCATCACAGCGGAATGAACCGCCAACTTATCCTCACACTCATTCACACACACTCATACACTATGGCCAATTTAGTTTATTCACCTATAGGCTACCAACTGTAGGGAAAAGTGGAGCACCTGGAGGAAACCCACGCAAACATGGGGAGACCATGTAAACTTCTCACAGAAATAACAACTGGCCTAGCTGACACTCGAACCAGCGACCTTCTTGCTGTGAGGCAACAGTGCTAACCACTGTGCCACCGTGTCGCCCATTAAGTCCAACATTACTATTTAATTTGTTTGGTTAAATTCTGCTCAAATAAATTGTTTGCAACCACTTACCTTAAAAAAAATAGTAAATCCAATGAACCAATGATTACAGGTCAATGGTTACAGGTTTTCTGTATTCTTCAAAACATCTTCTTGGTGTTTCTTAAAGGTTTGGATCATGTAAAGAAACAACAAACAGTGAGTAAATTTTCATTTTGGGTGTACTATCTTTTTAAAAGCCTCCCATCATTTCCCACCAGACACACATAAATAGTTGATGCATTGTAAAATGAAGTCCTCTGGTACTAATGGACATGAGGTGTGTGTACGAGGTGATATAATCTCTCTTGGTCAGTCCCAAATAACCTCCGCTCTGAAGAAAGAAGGGTCATTGGCTTTACGATTATTGGCCTGCATGATTATCCGTCCTACTGCTTTATTTTGCATAAGTCTAGTGATGATATTCATAAATCCTTAAACAGCTCATTTGCTTTGTAAGACCAGGCACTGTTACTAACAAGAGGAATCCCCTCAGCCACTGGGGCTTTTACAGAGCAAGGTTACAAAGAGAGGAGGAGTGTTAATGACACTGCAGCATGTGTGTGTGTGTGTCCTTGTGTGTGAGTTGTGCATAACCGCTCTTAAATGACCCGGGTGATTATGAAACTAATTACTGACAGTCCTGCGCTATCCCATTCAACCTGCAGCTTCCAGCACAACATCCCTCAGGGAAAAAAAAAAAAGAAAAGAAGAGACGTTAAGAATGATGAACAGAGGTGATAATAAAAGTGTACAAGTGGACGTAAAGCATTAACTGTTGGAGTATTATGGACAGTGCTCTTTTATGGCTCTTTTACTGGTGGAGCGTTCACACCGATCTGAGCTCTGACTGTGATTTGTCACCTTGTCTTGGTCAAAAATAGTAATGGCACATTTACTGGAGACCGGAGAATACTGAGAGAAAAGTACTGTGGATACTAGTGTGATAATGCATACGTAAATATATGGTGTGTGGAGGGTTATGGCGGATTGTAAACATGAATAAAACGATGTCTTGTCAATCAGAAGGCACTGGGGTGGTCATTAAAATGTCAAGCACAAATTTAGATCTGCAGACTATATGTGTAGCTTTGAGTGGTTGTGTGGGGACAAATCTTTATTCCATTATACAGTACAACTGTACATTGTTGCTGACTGTTTGTTGTAAATATGTGATAATTTAATAGTATGATCTGCATGAGGGTGACATGGTGGCTTAGTGACTAGAACTGTCGCCTCACAGCAAGTAGGTTGCTGGTTCGAGTCCCGGCTGGGTCAGAAAGTATTTCTGTGTGGAGTTTGCATGTTCTCCCCATGTTCGTGTGGGTTTCCTCCAGGTGCTCCGGTTTCCCCCACAGTGCAAAGACAAGCGCTATAGGTGAATTAAATAGTGTGTATGTGTGTCAATGAGTGTGTATATCTAAAATAATAATGATTTTATTATATAATATTATATAATAAGATAATAATAATTTCTAAATATAGTCATTTTTTTCACAAATAAATTAAGATGAATGTATCTGATATGTTTTAAATTTGTCTCCAAATTGTTGATAACTTTTGCTGTGATTTTGGAGGAAAAACTAATTATTTTCATTATTTTCAATATTAGCAAAAGAGAATATAATCAATAATTTAAGAAATGATCTTGATAACATTTATTTATTAAATGGGTCATGGATTTGATGATTTTCTGTTGTGCAATCATCAAATAAAATTGACAAATGTGATTCTATATATATTAAAATCATATTAATGCAAGTAAAGTGTGTGTTTTAGTTCACTTTGATCAAAATGTACACATTTTGATGAGAAATCGATGCATTATCAGTGAGTCTAACAAATACCTGTATTTTTACATACTTAAACATACTTAAAAAATCCTTATTAAAATATATTAAATAATTATTATATTGTGGCTGTGTATTCTCTTTAAATAGAGACTTTAAAATGAAATCAAATGTTTCTTTTTTTCTAAATATACCTGACACTATAAGTCATTGTTACTGTATGACAGTTAATAGATGTTTTCTGTAATCATGGTAAAATATTTAATAGAATTTATCATATATATAGATCAAGCATTTATCACACAAATAGCAAACAGACTAAAATTAGAGCAACATACACAATTCAGAGCCAAACAATGTCAGGTTTATGAGAAAGCTTGATTAGAAACAAGCTAGGACAGAAGTGGAATGTACAGAAGGCCAAATAATGTGTGTCTATGCGTGCGTGTGTGTGGGAGAGAGAAACTAAATGCTTTGGTTGTGAAAGTTGTGAAGGTGTGTCATCCACTGCAAAATATTTCCCAAATGTAGAAACTTCAACAGGTCCCATTGTGCTTTTTCAATGAATGTTAGTCAGTGTGTAGTGTGTACATGTTTGAACATAAAAAAGATATAAAAGTTTATATATCTCAACATTAATCCAAAGAAAGATATTTAGGTTTTTTAAAATCTCTTTTCAAGAACTACAACAAACAACACTGTTTTCCAGGGTTTATGATTTCACAAAGTAGCCTAAACCTTGCCTACGGAAATTTCAATAGTTGTGGAAGGCAAACGTACTATAGAATTACCACTCTGATATGTCTTTCTATATCTGTGCATGCAAAGGTTCATTGTATTTCATTGTTCATAGTTCATTGTATTGCAAGCAGGTATTTCATTGTCTAAACATCTTAATAATGATCATATTAGTTGATTTATGACGGGTGATGGGCATCGCCATGTTACTCTTCACTGTATAGAGAATAAAGCTGCTGGATTTACAACATGTAATTTAATCAACTTTTCCTAAAGTACATGAAATAAGTGACTTTTAACTGGAATAAGAATAAAGTAAATGTTAAAATGTATATGACACTCTATATGACACAAATAATATATCAATTTAAATATCTATGCAAAAAAGCTTTGTATAGTTTTGTTTTAATGTATTCTTCCATTATAGGTCTCAATAACAGTACCAAAACTGTTCGCCAATAACAATGCCCAGTGCATTGTGATTGGCGAACAGTAACCAATCACAAGACATTTCATTTTTCGGAAGGCGAGCCTTCACCAAATCCAGAACTAATAGTCATCTGTATCATCCCGAAGAGAAAGATCCACTAATAATGTAAATTATGTGGAAAAATAATGTGTTTTTCATACCATTAAAGTCGAGTTCAGACTGTGTGTTTACACTGTAAGATAGATCGGCGACAGGGAGTTTCACACTGCATGACTTTACAATAAGAGAATCGCTGACAACTTTGTCTCTGTTCACAAACTACGTCTCACAACCAAACACACGCGAGAAGTGATATGGAAACAACGCGAGGTCACATAGTATATCTTTTGTTATTAACTACATAACGAGAAAGAAGCCTTTGTATAGTTTTGTTTTAATGTATAACCTCTGTTATATCATTGAAAACATTGATAAGTTATGATATTTGACAAGTAATGCGCTCATGCGTTCCGGTGTTGCTGCTTTGGCAAGAGGCCTGGCAGTTTTAAAATACCATCTAAGCTGTTCGCCAATCACAATGCACTGGGACAGTTAACCAATCACAACACATTTCATTTTTCGGAAGGCGGGCTTTTATCAATTCCAAAACTAATAGAGTCATCTGTGCCATCCTGAAGAGAAAGATATAGTAATAATGTAAATTATGTGGAGAAATAATGTGTTTTTCATACCACTAATGCCGAGTTTAGCATGGACGATTTCCAAAGTAGTCGCATCTCAGATGTTTTCACACTGCATTACTATTTGGGGCAGCATTTCGTCGCTGCTGTGTTTACACTGCAAGATAGATCGGCGACAAGGGGTTTCACACTGCATGACTTTACAATATGAGAATCACCGACAACTTTGTCTCGGTCCACAAACTACGACTCACAACCAAACACACGCTAAAGTGATATGGAAACAATTTGTGGTCACGTCGTATATATTTTGTTATGAACTACAGAACAAGAAAGAAGCCTTTAGTGGGGTAGAAAACTTATTTATTTTGCTCACCTGGGTTTTGAAGGGAACTAGCAATTTCCCTTCAACTTTTTTCTTTTTCGCCCCAGTTGTGGTATTGCACAGATAACATGCCAAACAAACACAGGTGCTCCTGCCAAATTTACACTAGTTTTTCCTTTATTTCTCGGGTCCAAATAGACCTAAAAGAAGCCTTTTTAACTTCTCCCCCAACCTCCCACTGGCCTGCAGATACCGATACTAGTGGATGCAGCTCTCTCATTGGCTGTAGTTAATCGCCGATGTTATTTTCAATCAGAACACATTTCACACGGCGTGTTTTTGAATCGCCGACAGGTCCAGATATTTAGCATGCCAATATCTCACAGGTGTTAGTGACTCATCGGCGATTCTCTCAGATGGCGTCTTTGATAGATCACACTGTGTGATTGTCACTCACGTGAACAAGCACCGATTTGCCTGTGATGTCAGGCATTTGTCTGCGATTTTTCAAAACCCGTCGGAGAGTCAAAATCGGGGCTAAAATCATGCAGTCTGAACTCGGCATAAGCATATGAGCATGTTCTAGTACACTCAAAACAGAATCAAGACTTTGTAAAAAAGCATAATAGGACCCCTTTCAAAATTACATCAGTTTTAATTGCATTACTTGAAAATGATGGCCTGAGCTGTGTGTATGAGGTTAAAAATTGTCATTTGGTGTGTGTGTGTGTTTTCAAATATGCAAACAGCTCATCTTATTAAAGGGCTCCTATTATGGGTTTTTGAGAATGTTCTTCCAGGTAGTGTGCAACACAGCTCTAAGTGAAGTTAAATATCCAGCTAAGACTTAAATCTGAAAGTGGACAGTGTTTAAAACTACTGATTCATCTATAAAAGAGTCGACTCATAGTCATGGAGAAGCTGTGCTTAGCTGGATATTATTGGAAGTGTGAGGTTATTTTCTCTACCCAAAGATAAAACTGTGAAGAGTCGGTGGCTGAGGTTTATTTTTGCAAAAATACCTCAGCATTATAGCCCAGCCTTGTGCAGTTCGAGTGCTTCAGGAATCTACACGCTTACAACGGGGCATTCATCGGCCGTTTGTTAAGGAAGGATCAAAAAAGACTATTGATGTAAGGGACTTTGTCAGTACATAGATCAGTGGATCATGAATCAGTTTCTTCCTCCATTCCTCCATACCATGGTTGCCTCCTTGTTTTCTCTAGCTTGCAAATTATGTATTAAATTGTGTTTTGTTACTTGTAAGCGCTTGTAGTGTATCTGGTTAGTTCTCATATCGCGTCTAATGCCACGTTGAAAACGCAACACGTGCCGCTTTGTTTTTGGATTTAAATGCGTTTGTGAGCTCACGTTCCACTGCTGTTTGCTGTTGCTATGTCGTTGCCACCGTCAGCTGTTCTTACACACGTGCAGCGGTCAAGGCCTCTATGGACGCGCCAGCCCTGATAACACTGTTGAGAACCTATGGTGTACTATGGAGTTAGTAACTACTATGAAGCGTGTTTCGGGCGGCTGCTGCGATCGGCATTTCACTCTGTCTCGGGCTGAACGCTGTCGACCAATCGCAACAGGCTGTCATCGATCCAATCAGCGCAGATTAGCTTCGTGCTAAGGAGGGGTTTGAGAACATGAATCGCTGAACGATTCATATGAGAGTCACTGGGATAATTAGGTAAAAGTAAATGCATATTATAAGACCATAAAAGTGTTTTTTGACCTTGCATGCATATTAGTATGTTGTTGGAGACCCTTACAACCAAAATATGACTCTATTTAATGTATAATAGGGGCTCTTTAATAACCACCTGACTGTTCCTTCAGGGAAGAAGCAGCTCTGATGTTCAATAATTTGGGCTCCAGATAGACACTATCAAGCTGCACAAGAGTACCAAAAATAAATAAATAAAAAAGCAACAAAAATTGTCAATAAGGCAGTTTGAGGGCAAAAAAAAAAAAAAAACAATGTTCTGTTTTCACTTCATGAAGTTTTTTTGTAGCACCCAACTCTTGATTTGAAATGAATGAAGCCTTTCCATACACTAAAAGAGATTGTAGAAAGCATTTGATCGCTCGGTGCGAACCATGAAAATAAAAGCACCCCAGTGCAATTTGGTGGAATTGTTTCTGCCTGTTGTTGTTACCAGAGTGTTTGAGCAAATTTGACACCGTACTATTAGCTGAGGAAATTGGCAGTTTAATTTAAGAACGATTGAGAAACTCCCTCATATACGAGTCTAAACTTGTTTTCACACTCAAGCAACCGACACGGCGAAGCTTCTTGACAAAGAAACTATATGAAGCACGGTGGTGAAATCAGCAGATGTGATAATAACTTTTAACTCTGGCTTCATCTCTCTCTTTGTTTTCCTCTCCCCCCTGTTTCTCTCCTGACTGCTTTCATTAAGGCCCGTGTGCTGTGAGGTTTTCTGTAGGAATGTAATTGTTCGGGTTTAATGAGCTGGGAGAGAACGAAGGAAAGACCAAACCTGGGACTATTAGGAAGGAATGAGAGGAAAAGTTTTGAAAGCGACAAGGTAAACAGTGGCTCGTCAAAACAAACAAGGGCTTCTCCTGCGGGATAATTAGGTACTATAATTGGGATGAACGTAGCGACAGAGAAAGGGTCGGTGCCTTGGAAACGCGGGTCACCATCCACTCCTTCGCCGTTCCATTAGTTTAATTGTTAATTTCTTAATGCAGATGCAAATTAGGTGGTATTAGATTGACACACACACACACACACACACACACTTAGACTTAAAATAGCATGTCAATGTCAATGCTTCAATTATCTACAAAGTGGTAGCTGGAAGTAAGTATTTTTGCTTTACTACTGTACTTACAGTAAGTGCATTTTAGGTAGCTGTACTTTATTTTAGGAAACATTTACTTCAATATAATCTTAAACAAAATATTGTCATTTTTATTTCACTGGACTTCTTAAATACAGTGGAGTAAAATGTTCTTAAACTTAGGAAAAGCTCAGAGACAGAAAGTGGTGTCCGATTGTAAGCTGAATCTTGCCAAATCCGTTCACAAACTACACTGAACAAGTCATTTGTGGATTTGACCAATCCGAATGCATCTTTTCTCAAGTCAACAACTGAGTTAATTGATTCTGAGAGTCTATAGTAAGCAACTCACTGATTAAAATGATCCAGTTAGAGTGAGTCTCCAGTAAACGATTCACTGAATTCACAAACTGATTCAAAATGGATTGCTTGCAACTGATAGCACTAAATGCAAACTAATATGATATTTAGGACACGACTGTCAGTTGTTTTTAAAGTAATAATGTCAAGATACCATTTTAATGCTTGTATATATCTGCTTTTGTAGCACATAATAGATATAAAACTAGTATGACTATAGGTTACGTAGCATATGCTACCACATTTTGTCCTATATGATGTCTTTTTTATATATTGTATGCTCATATTTCTCAGCCCACAATTACACATTTTGTGTAATTATGAATTATCGGTATGGGTAGTTGTGTGTGATACAATTTTATTATAAAATGACAATTATTTTACATTATAGGTTTATAAGTGATAGTTATAATTGAATCATTGTAAATATACAGATATTATTATTTATTATTACTGTTTTAGGGGATGCGGTGGGCAGTGGGTAGCACGTTCGCCTCACAGCAAGAAGGTCACTGGTTCGAGCCTCGGCTGGGTCAGTTGGCGTTTCTGTGTGGAGTTTGCACGTTCTCCCCGTGTTCGCGTGGGTTTCCTCTGGGTTTCCCCCACAAGTCCAAAGACATGTGGTACAGGTGAATTGGGTATGCTAAAACTGACCGTAGTGTATGTGTGTGTGTGTGAATGAGAGTGTATGAATGTTTCCCAGTGATGGGTTGCGGCTGGAAGGGCATCCACTGCATAAAACATATGCTGGATAAATTGGCGGTTCATTCATGTGGCGACCCCAGATTAATAAAGGGACTAAGCCGAAAAGAAAATGAATAGATTAATAAATTATTAGTTTTATCCTAAAATGTTGAATGTTGATTGCTAAATATAGTTTCTTTTCAGATTTATCATTATTATTATTTAAAATTTTATTTTATGACTACTATTTAGACTTTCCTCTCTTTATACACGCACCGGCCACTTTATTAGGTACACCTGTCCAACTGCTCGTTAACGCAAATTTCTAATCAGCCAATCACATGGCAGCAACTCAATGCATTAGGCGAATCATCTCAGACTGGTTTCTTGAACATGACGATGAGTTCACTGTACTCAACTGGCCTCCACAGTCACCAGATCTCAATCCAATATAGGACCTTTGGGATGTGGTGGAACGGGAGATTCGCATCATGAATGTGCAGCCGACAAATCTGCAGCAACTGCGTGATGCTATCATGTCAATATAGTCCAAAATCTCTGAGGAATATTTACAGTACCTTGTTGAATCTATGCCACTAAGGATTAAGGCAGCTCTGAAAGCAAAAGGGGGTCCAGCCCAGTACTAGTAAGGTGTACCTAATAAAGTGGCCAGTGAGTGTATATTGTATATGTTCTTTTTAATGTAAACTTCATAAATGCTTTGGCAATACATTTGTAACATGTGTCATGTCAATAAAACAATTTTTGAATATGAGAGAGAGAGATAGAGAAACCATAACATTGATCATAAATGGTTTATCGCCAAATAAAAAAATATAGAAAATGCTTTGTTTTTAATGCTTGATTTGAGTACTTCCTCCAGTACCGCTTCCTCAGACGACTTTAAGAAGGAATTGTGTGTTGATCTGCCAGGGAGCACTCTCATTGGTCAGGGATCACAGAGGTTGCATTAATGAATATAAGAACTCATCCTGACGGACACAAACACACACAAGCGCTGCATATATAAGGCCACGAGGGGCTGAATGCGCCTCAGACCGGCTAGTTTAATATCAATCTGTGCTGAAAAATAACTCAATCTTTCTTTCAATTTTCTTTCCAACATCTCCTTTCTTTTGTCTCTTTTTTTCGTGAGTGTATGTGTGCACGGCTCTGAGTCTGTGAGGGAGAGAAAGAGGCTTTTTTCTAGTAAATTGAATTACACAACATTTTGACTTTCAGGCAGGAGAAGGGCAGGGAAGTGCTATCAGCCGTCCCAGATAGCATTGATTAAGATCAATTCGGAGAGAGAGAGAGAGAGAAAGAAAGAGAGAGAGACAAAGGCTGGAAGGCTTCTGTCAGTCCACTAAGAATCAAACTTCCCTGACTGGCTGTGATCAGAGGAAGTGGCTGAGGAGGAGGACGGGGTTTTTAATTAGTGCTGTGGGCTCATCTCATCTTGATTTGTGACGCAGACAAAGTAATCCCTCAAACCCCCCCCCCCCCCCCCCCACCCCCGTGTGCGGACTGACCACTCCGTCACATCTCTAATGGTTCGATGTTATCTGTCCTTTTGTTCATCCATCAGTCGGCTGTGCGTTTGTCAGGTCTTTAAATTGCTCATTAGAATATTAAAGGTTTTGATGGTGGATTGATCGTCTGTTGAGTTGTAACCAAACATCTATTAGTTATTACTTAACTTTATGTAGTTTAGTTTATTACTTAAACTCATGTTTACTGGGTTTCAATTCAATTCATGTTTATTTCTATAGCGCTTTTACAATGTAGATTGTGTCAAAGCAGCTTAACATAGAAGTTCTAGTAAATTGAAACTGTCAGTCCAGTTTTCAGAGTTGAAGTTCAGTTTAGTTCAGTTCAATGTGGTTTAAATTTCACTGCTGAAAGTCCAAACACTGAAGGGCAAATCCATCGATATGCAGCTCTACAAGTCCCAAACCAAGCAAGCCAGTTGCGATAAACAAACTTCACCAATTAACGAAAGTGAAGGAAAAAACCTTGAGAGAAACCAGGCTCAGTTGGGCACGACCATTTCTCCTCTGGCCAAACTTCAAGCTATTTTACTTGACGACGTAAAGGGATAGTTCAGCCAAAGATGAAATCTCTGTCATTATTTACTCACTTGTTCAAAACCAATTTGAGTTTTTTTTTTTTCGTTGTTGTTGAACACACACTATGTTATTTTGAAGAATGCTGATTAATGTTACCCATTGACTTCCATTGTGATTTTTTTTCCTACTATGGAAGTCAATGGGTAACATCAACCAGACCTTTTCAAAATATTTTCTTTTGTGCTGAACAGAAGAAAGAACTCATAAAGATTTAAAACCACATGAGGGAGAGTAAATGATGAGGTAATATTCATTTTTGGGTCTCTGTTTAAATAAAAAGGGCTACAGTTGGGGACAGAAACAGTGATGTTTAGTAAGTGCTGGGCTGGTTGTGCATTTTGACTTTTCGTTGTCTATTAAATGCACACAATATGGATAAATTACAGCCGTTTGGCAAGTCAGCTGTGTAAAATTAAAATGCAGGATTTTGGAACTCTGTCCCTTGGAGCATCTGAGAAATAAATACTTATATTATTTTCAAACAAACATCTACAAATCTGGCTTATAAAACATTAAACATGTCATCATTCGTATTATCACGTACATACATGTTACCACTTGTATCTCCCATCTTAATGGTTTGTTGTTTAAATGTTTTAACTACTGTTATCTCCATTACATAATGTTGGTGTTTTTGTTTATTTTGTTCGTATACATTTATTTCTTAAGATCTATTTAATTGTCTATTTTAGTACCTTTTTAGTTATGGTTGATTGATTGTATCATTTTTGTATTGTTTCTTAGGGTGACAATTTTAATATTTGTCCAGGGACAAAGGATGAAAATCAGCCTTCTGGCTAATTCTGGTGCATTTGCAGCAACGCTAATTAATGTACACTGTCCCTGCCAAATAAAAAATAAATAAATAAATAAAATAAAATAAAATAATGAATAAATAAATAAATAAATAAATAAATAAAAATTAAATTCTGTCTATAGGTGGGCAAAGAGTTAAATAGAAATAAAAAAAGTTTTATTTCCTGTTGTTTATTCTTAGTAAACAGCAATGAGGTTTATTAGAGCTGAACTATATATTGTTTAAGCATCGATATTGCAATGTGTTTATCTGCAATAGTCATATCACAGGATTAGATTATTTATTAAAAAATAAAAGCTAAAGATATTATTATTGTTTTTTAATCATTATTTGTACAATGATGACCATGATATTTTACATCTGATTGTTTAATTTCTGTACTTGAATACTATTAGACTCCATAGAAAACCATTAAGCACTGTTTATTTATTTATTTTTGCTTGTAATTTATTATAATTTATGGATAGAAAAGACTTGATCATCCCAGTCAATCTAAATTAATGAAATCTTTCCAAATAGAGTTATTTAAATCATCTGCTGAAATGTTATTCATATCGCAATATACACTACCGGTCAAAAGTTTGGGGTCAGTATTTAAATGTTTTAAAATAAGCTTCTCCTGCTCACCTAAGTTGCATTTATTTAATCAAAAATACAGCCCAAATTGTAAAATTGTGAAATGTTATTGCACTGTAAAATAACTTTATAGTTTATAGTTTATAACTGAATCATTTATTCCAGTAATTTTAAAGATGAATTTTCAGCATCATTACTCCAGAATTCAGAGTCACATAATCCTTCAGAAATCACTCTAATTTCTCATTCATTTTCTTTTCGGCTTAGTTCCTTTGCTCTAATATGAATATATTGTTGTTGTTATTATTATTATTATTATTATTAATAATAATAATAATAACATTATTATTATTAATGGTAATAGTAATAAAAGCAATAATGACTGTAATAATTTTATTTGAAACTACAATAAGTAATAAATAAGTATTTAATAAATAGGTATTTAATAATCTTTTTTTTTTACTTTTAATAAATGCCGCCTTGAACAGACAAATTTTATTTAAAATAAATAAAACTAATATTTAAAAAAGAAACTGACCCCAAACTTTTGACCGGTAGTGTATATTGTGCACAGTGTCATATTTTTCCAATATTGTGCAGCCGTAATGTGCTGGATCATCTACTGAATATTAATATTTAGAAACCACAAGTAAATGCCTAGTCATTTAGCTTCTTTTAAAATTGTTGTTGCCATAGAAATATTCTGACAGTTAGAATCAGTTAATTGCCTCATTTAAAAGAACACCTCACAAGAAGACACTTACAATCCACTCATCCTGTGATCATCTGTAGAAGCATTGCCTGTTTGTATTTATATTTTATCTCAGATATTAATGCTATGTACATAGATAACTATAGCTCATTGTATGTACATCATTTTACATAGTTTCACTCTGTTTTAACATACTTAATGTGGCATGGAATAAAGCAGCATTCTCCCACAATCTCACGTGTTGGAAAGAGTTTGTCTGTCTAACTTTGGGAAGAGAGACACCGGAGTGAGGGCAGAACATCTAATGGGCATAAAATGCAAAATATTCAACATTAGCTATGTTATGTTGCATTAATGCTCCTAATTTTAATACATTTTAATCAGTCAACCTGAAAAACGGTGCACTCTGAATATACAGAACTTGATTCAAGTTAAATATTGATACCACACAACTGTGTGTAGTAAACCTATATTTACTGCAACCTAGCAGAATCTGATTGCACATCAACAACAAAAGATTTGCTACCATAAGAATCCATGATTATACAGTTAGTTTTATTTAACTATTTGCATGAACTGCATGCACATAGTTGTTTTTCCCATGAATTAGTCATCAAACTGACATCACAACAACAAAGGCCGCTCAACCCTGTGGCCAACGTGCATACATTTGCACAGGCTCTAATAGCATGAACAGGAATGAAACCCTGTGATTAAATCACAATGTCCATTATGAAACCCACAGGTCTGCTGTTTTGTATACACACAGGCCAAACGCACATTTAAACAGCTCTCTGGTTAAGCGATCGGCAGCATTAACGCTCCTATGCTGCACAACTAAAGGCCTCTGCTTTCAAAAGCGTCTTTAGAGTGAGATGATAGTTTCAGTCGAATAAAACTCCACTTCCAAAACCCATTTTCATCTCACTCGCACGGCCTCAGGGTCGATCCCTGGAAAAACACAAACGGTGATTGGGGATCCTGTCAGATTCAACCGTGTGCGGAGTTTGTCATAAGAAACGAGTGATTTTTATCAGCAAACGGGCGATTCGGGGAAAAGATATCTTGACAGAGGCGCTGCTCCGAATCTCATTTAAAGGCAGCTCTGACACAGAACCGAAGGAGACAAAACCAGCTATTGATCCTGTCCCTGAAAGGCTGAGAGTCTTGTGTAAAAAGCACGATTGCGGTTGAAAAGAGAGGGATGGTGGATGGATAGCGGTAGAGATGTCCTTTGTGCAACAGAGAGGAAGGTTTCAAATCAGAGAGTGGCAGCTTGACGCTTTCACAATGGGGAGCCATGGGAAGGCAGGATCTGACACCCGTGCCCTTAGCAAAGGTTACTGCCTTTTCAAGTGGCCTCTCCAATACACTCCACACACACACACATACTGATACACTCCTCTGCGGTCATGGGGGAAATTTCTTCTAGTGTTGTTCAGCGAGATGGAAGTTTAAAGTCTCCAATTCATAGTCAAAATAATAAGTGACAGGCAGCTAAAACTCGTTGCTTGTGGCAGGGAAACCACCGGGCAGGATGTCATTGTTGCCTGTCAGATAATCCCTAATATTTAACCCCAGCTCTCTGGACCGGCCTAAACTTTATTGTGTGCGACAGGCCCTCACGTCAAAGCGCAGGCCAGCGTGAAAGTGATGCGAGTCATTTATCTAAAGCTAATCCAGTTTAACAGAGACAGGCTTAACATGCTTACGGTTTATTATGATGTCCTAAAATGCCCATTAGCTGCACGTTACATGGTTAAAGCTCAAGGAGGGACAGGGTTTGGATAGAGCGTCTCAGTCTTGACATCTCATACAGTACACGCACAGTGGGGAGGGGAGTGAGCGAAGAAAACATCTCACTTCAAATTAATTAGAAAATGTTAATGCCAGAATCATTTCGTTGACGATCTGCCAGTACGTTACTACTGCACTAAAAAGGAATAATTCCGTCTTAAAAGTGCTGGATAGCCTGACTACAGAGATCAATGTTAAGGTAACACTTTATAGGCAAGACTCTATGGAAGCACTTTTAGTGGTTAACTAAACTACTTGCTGACGAGAAATGCAGCACATTTATTTATGTTAGTGATAGACATATTTAACCCTTCTAACACATATAAATAGATAGTCACCCAAAAATTTTAATCTGCAATCATTTACTCACTCTAGCTTGTTCCAAACCTATTAAAGTTTATTCCTTCTGTTGAACACAAAAGAAGATATTTAGAAGAATGCTGGTTGCTGGTACCCATTCACATCATTCATTAATTTTCCTTTGGCTTAGTCTCTATTTCGGAGGTCGCCACACCGGAATTAACCGGCAACTATTCCAACACATGTTTTAAGCATTGGATGCCCTTCCAGCTGCAACCCAGTACTGGGAAACAACCATACACACTCATTCCAATTTAGTTCATTCAATTCACCTATACCGCATGTCTTTAGATTGTGGGGGAAATCGGAGCACCAATGTGGAGGAAACCAATGTGAACATGGGGAGAACAATATAGCAAGAAGAAACGGCAACTGGTCCAACCGGGACTCAAACCAGCAACCTTCTTGCTGTGAGGCGACAATGCTAACCACTGAGCCACCCCATTGACATCCACACTGGAAAGTGATGGGTATTAGCAACCAGCGTTCTTCAAAATAGCTTCTTTTATGTTGAACAGAAGACAGAATCTTGCAAAGGTTTAAAATGTCATTAAGTAAGTTGGGGTAATTTCAAGGCACACTTCACCCAAAAAATTTAATTCATTTGTTCCAAACCTGCTTAAGTTATTAACAAAATAAGATATATAGATTACATATATGAATGTTGGCGAAAACATCCATTGACCTCCATAAGACTTTATTTGTTCCTACTGTGAAGTAGGCATGGAATGATAACTGGTTTCAAGGTTTGCCACGGTTTGGAAAAGTCAAGGTTTTAAAACCGACAACGTTTTCTGTTATACCGCTCCTAAGGTATTTGTAAGTTTGTTTTTCTTTACATGTTTTTCACAACTATTTTATTTAGTTTTTTAGGGCAACGTTTCTCCAGCAGAAAAACCTCCACATCAAGAGCTACTGGTCTAAAATATTTTTAAAGTTTCTTAAAGGGCACCTATTTTACTTCTTTTTCAAGATTTAATATAAGTCTTTTGTGTCTCCAGAATGTGTCTGTAAAGTTTCAGCTCAAAACACCCATCAGATTGTTTATTATAGCTTTCAGAATTTTGGAATTTTGCTCTGAATGCAATGTAGCTGTTTTTGTGGACTGTGCCTTTGATGCTAGTTCTCCCCGCCCACCGTTCCCATGTGCCTGTCAGAGTGTGCCTCAATCTCCGGCTATGTCAGATAAACAGCACAGTGACAGACATGAAGGAAGCAGATCTCACGTAACGTTTGTAAGAAATACTACAGTAAGAACTTTCCCAATAATTATTTGATTTAATTTTGATTATTTCACACACACACACACACACACACACACACACACACACACACACACACACACACACACACACACACACACACACACACACACAAAGGACACACAAACAGCGTGCGCGTTTAACTTTGTACTGTTTTTGTACGGCAAATGTGACAGGATACACGTTAATATCCACTGCTGTATGGATAACCATTATGTTAATGTACAAAATAAACCCGATTTAATGTCCACAAACCGGGATTAAGCATCTTCTTCCACGCGGCTTTGCTGATAAGTAAAGACGGTAAAAATCGCTGTAATTCTCACTCTCTTTAAAACTCATTCTTGAGGTGCTGCTGATCACAGAGAGCTGAACAGATCTTTTAATCCCGGTTGCTTTGCGCACTTCCTGTCTTGTAGATATGATTGTACGCATTACTATGGAGACATGTCAATATGTGGCTGTCAATCAATTTGGTGGGCGGGGAAACCCTACATCAAGCACTCCGCACTCATACATCAAGTTGTGGTGGGCCTCAAAAAGGGAGGGATTTGGATTCTATTTTAACATCAGGAAATTTAAAAAAAGAGACTTATTGTGTCTCGTATGCTCCGGCACAGCCTACGTGTGGTCTCATAGCCCTCGCCGGGGCCATCGGCAACGCTGTTGCGCACCTCTCAAAAAATGTAACTACATGTCGCAACAACGCATAGCGCAAGCTCTGTGATTGGTCGCCTTGGTAGCGCTGACGAGTGTGAGTGCGATGGAGCGAGTGGTTACAAGTGTGGAGTCCTGTGAAGAAGCTCCAGATGGAAACTTTTGTTTTATGTTTACCTCATAATTAAAGTTGTTGCACGTCCACCGATTCCCGCCTCAAAATGAGTGAGTTTAAACCACATGTACATTAAGGTAGCGTTCAGAAAAAACAAAACACCAGTGAAGAAACTCGACACAGAGGGACATAAGCACCTACTGCCAGCTAGTGTTGTGTAGTGCTAACACAAACAGAACGCAGAAGTATAAATGCACGGCTACGCACATTGCATGCGCCGTGGGTCACGCCGATCACTCGACGCAGAAGTATAAACCAGGCTTAAACCTACACACAGCTCTGTCCAAACAGCTTACAAAAGATGATTTTCAGCAAAGGTGCCCTTTAAAATAAAATATATTGTGTTCAACGGGGAGAATTATTTTTTTTTACCCAGCCATTTAAAAAGAACTTATTTTGGAGCAGTAATCACAATACCGTGATACCGCGAAACTGTGATGTTTTTATCCAAGGTTATCATACCGTCAGAATCTTATACCGGCCCATGCCGGTATAACTGTGGAAGTCAATGGCTGCTTTCCCCAGCATTCTTCAGAATATCTTGTTACGTGTTGAGGACATTTTCATTTTCAACTATCCCTTTAATAAACAGATATGTTTACATTTTTACACAGTTGTTTTCAGTTGTTTTCAGTGCTGCAAAATCTGCTACTAGTTACCATTCCACAACACACCAACATCTCAACTGAAAAAAAACCTGAACAGCAGAATTTCTCTGAAGGACCCACAGACTTGGCATTTTCAGCTGGCTGAAACACAGTATTCATCACCTTTTTCTACAGAACCTGCCTTTCTTATGCAGCGTTTTCAGCTGGCTAAAATGCTTCGGTGGGCACGCAGCCTTTATCTCTCTCGGTTCTACAGAACCCACCTTCCATATGTAGCGCCATCTCTGAAAACAAAGACAATGTGCTAGATTAATGCAGCAAGAAAACAATATTCCAATTCTTTCACAGGCGAGTGTGATAAATAGCAAGTGACCATGTGAAAACAAGGGAGAACAAAAGAAGCACGAAAGCCCACCTGTCCTCTAGACCAGGTGCCTGCTCTCAACATAACCCACAGCTCTCCCATAATTCATTGCGTGAGCATCTTGTCAGACCATCTCGACCGGCATTCCCCATTGCGTGATTCCCTCCAGACTCAGTCTGGGCCGAGGCCTAATGAAAAGCAGACCACCGTCCTTTTCAATTCCTCGGGCCCAGCCAGACCGCCACTAAAAGCAATCGACTGACTGAATGGAGTCACTATATCACAATATGCACCTTACGGCGTGCCAGAGACACCGCGTCCTCCGGGAGAGAGCGCCGTGTCTGCATTCATCTTTCTTTCTCTCTCAAGAGTTTAACGGCGGAGATTGTGGATGGGGGGGTGGGAGACGACAAGAGGGAAGAATGAAGCTGTGGGATTGTGGGCCGCCTCACATGTGTCTTTTGTCCAGCTCGCTAAAAAGAAGAAGAGAAGAAAGCTGCTTTGGGGGATGAAAAGAGAAGGATGGAAGGAGAAAAAAAACGTATGGACAAAAGGAGGTGTGTGGGCACTGAAAGATGTGTTTGAGTTTGTGCGTGTGGATTTGTGTCTGCTCTCGTGCGTTCGTGGGAGGAACTGTTGCGCATGGTTAGCGGCGTGTGTGTATCTGTGAGTATCTGAAGCGCGGCGCTGGAGGTGTGTGTTATCAGCGCTCTGCAGTCGCTGTGTGAGGCGGGCAGGGTTGGGACAAGGGCAGGAACTGGAAGGGCAGGACTGGCGGAGTGTGTCCAGGGAGGGCGGCTCCAGATCCAGGGATACATCACTTCAGTACACACACACACACACACACACACACACACACACACACACACACACACACACACACACACACACACACACACACACACACACACACACACACACACACACACTCACTCCCTGCTGCTAACCTCTGGAGCCCTGACACACTCGCACACACACATCTAAAACTCCCTCTCAGTGAGAAGACGATGATCTTCACTGACGGTCATGAGCGGTTTTATAATGTTGCAAAGCCTTTTACTGTCCACTGATTTTACACAAGGTGTTATAAACAAAACTGGAGCTCTACAAACTCGTCGTTAGCATACTACAAATATGCACAAGGGTGTAATGCATGACAGAACTTTAAGAGGTAGTTTTTATTATTGTTTATTCACCCTTATGTTGTCACTCTCCAATATTATTTGACTTTTATTATAGGAAATGTGAAACTGTGATAATAAGCAGATCGACTTAGCTTATAATTTACATTCAAAGATATTTACTAAGCACAGACTTCTTACAATACGTAATATGCTAATATTGTGTAATTTAAAAAAATTTAACTATTACGTGCAGAAATAAATATGCAGTGCTTCCCACAGGTATAAAAAATACTTGCGGTGGTAGCCGGATTGAAACATGCCTTTTACCCACAGCATAAATGGTCAACTAAATGCGACAAACAAACAAAATTATGTGATTTTAACTATATTTTAATTTATTATGACAGCGTTATACATCTTTTCTTTTAAATTGGTTAAAGTTATTTTAAAAAGGCTGTTGAAATAAAATAAATCACTATTCTCTCTTACTTTTATGTTATTTAGAAGCCATGTGCACCCACTGACAGGTAAAGACTGCTCTCTCTCTCTCTCTCTCTCTCTCTCTCTCTCTCTCTCTCTCTCTCTCTCTCTCTCTCTCTCTCTCTCTCTCTCTTTCTAAAGTTGCTTTATTGGCATGACATTCAGTACAGTATTGTCAAAGCATTTTAGATATGTATAAGGTATGTAATATATTAACATCATTAAATTAATCAAATATACAGCAAATGAGAAAAAAATAACAGAAAAAAAGAATAAAAATAGACATTATTGCTAAACAATTACAATATTCATTCATTCATTTTCTTTTCGGCTTAGTCTCTTTATTAATCTGGGGTCGCCACAATGGAATGAACCGCCAACTTATCCAGCATATGTTTTACGCAGTGGATGCCCTTCCAGCTGCAACCCATCACACACTTACACTACATTTAGCTTACCCAATTCACCTATACCACATGTCTTTGGACTGTTGGCAAAACCGGAGCACCGAACACGGGGAGAACATGCAAACTCCAAACAGAAATGCCAACTGACCCAGCCGGGTCGAACCAACGACCTTCCTGCTGTGAGGTAATTGTGCTACCCACTGCGCCGCCGTGCTGCCAAAATTATAATAATTATTAGAATAAAAAAAGTAGATTATTTAAATAAGGCAAATTAGTTGTTTAGCAATTTCTAATGGTGTAGAAATATTTTTCAGCCAGTATATTTTGTTCTCACCAGGTATATAGTAAAGTTTATCTTTGTATAGAGTCATTTATTAAATGATTAATCATTTAATGTTTCTCTGTGGCAACCTTAGAAAGCGAAAGTAAAAAAAAGCCGGACATTTTAGGACATTCAGAAACTATGGTTGGATGCAAAAGGCACGTCTCTGGGTCTGTAGAGCAAGTGAGATTGTTGTTGAATTATTAGCGCCCCTGTTTATTTTTTTTCCCAATTTCTTTTTAACGGAGAGAAGATTTTTTCAACACATTTCTAAACACAATAGTTTTAATAACTCATTTCTAATAACTGATTTATTTTATCTTTGCCATGATGACAGTACATACTATTTGACTAGATATTTTTCAAGACCCTTCTATACAGCTTAAAGTGACATTTAAAGGCTTAACTAGGTTAATTAGGTTAACTAGGCAGGTTAGGGTAATTAGGCAAGTAATTGTATAATGATGGTTTGTTCTTAAGACAGTTGGGGAAAAAATAGCTTAAAGGGGCTAATAGATTTGTCCTTAAAATGGTTCATAAAACATTAAAACTGCTATTATTCTAGCCGAAATAAAACAAATAAGTCTTTCTCCAGAAGAAAAAATATTATCAGACATACTGTTAAAATTTCCGTGCTCTGTTAAACATCATTTGGGAAATATTTAAAAAAGAAAAAAAAAATCAAAGGGGGCTAATAATTCTGACTTCAACTGTATACTTATATATATATACAGTTGAAGTCAGAATAATTAGCCCCCCTGCTTATTTTTTTCCCCAATTTCTGTTTAACGGAGAGAAGATTTTTTCAACATTTCTATTATTAACATAATAGTTTTAATAACTCATTTCTAATAACTGATTTATTTTATCTTTGTCATGATGACAGTAAATAATATTTTACTAGATATTTTAGTAAACTAGTTGTACTAGACTCTTCTATACAGCTTAAAGTGACATTTAAAGGCTTAATTAGGTTAATTAGGTTACTAGGCAAGTTAGGGTAATTAGGCAAGTTATTGTATAATGATGTTTTGTTCTGTAGACTACTGAAAACAAAAATAGCTTAAAGGGGCTAATAAATTTGTCCCTAAAAGGGTTTTAAAAATCTTTTATTCTAGCCAAAATAAAACAAATAAGACTTTCTCCAGAAGAAAAAAATATTATTAGACATACTGTGAAAATTTCTTTGATCTGTTCAACATAATAAAAAAATATTAATAAAATTCATATATATAAATATATGATGATATATATATATATATATATATATATATATATATATATATATATATATATATATATATATATATATATATATATATATATATATATATATATATATATATATATATATAAAAAAATACTTAATCAATATGTCAGTACATTCTTGCATAATACAAAACCTTGATCACCAGATGAATGGAACTACCCTGTAACAAACATAGTGGCTGGGTGCAATTAAATCATGTGACACATCTTGATCCAGTGTGCAAGGAATGCAAGGAAAGTGGACACTTAAAGCTATTAAATATACTATTTTAAATATTGTTCATTTATTATTGTTAGAATTCCCAGAGATGGGTTGCGGCTGGAAGGGCATCCGGTGCGTAAAATCGTGCTGGATAAGTTGGCGGTTCATTCCGCTGTGGCGACCCCGCAAGGGACAAAGCCGACAAGAAAATGAATGAATGAATAATATTGTTATAAACTTTAATATTGTTATAAACTTCAGAATCGTCTTGCAAATTGGAGAGCCAGTGACATTAGTTTTTAGCAACCAAATATTAATTTCTAGCTGTTCATTTTTTATTGTTGTCAGCTAAAGAGCTTGAGCCATCAACTTCAGTTTGGGGGTATGACAATATATCTTGTAGTGAAGGTCTATTTCAGGTTTATGGCACATTGTTTTAAAGAAAATGCATGAATAAGAAAGTAAAGGAATAAACACTGAAAAAGAACTCAAAGCGGGTCTAATAATAAGCACAGGAGGTGGTCTGAGTTCAGTTGCACTAAAACTGTGACTAAAATGGGCACTTGTTGTAACCTCTGTATGCATTTTAACTGGTGACACTGATTAGTAAAACACATGTAGGTGATCACAATCTGATGACAACAAATATATATACACCACACAATAATCACAAAAAAATACTCATCGCAAATAATTTGAATTTACTCACACAATTGCCTTCAGCTTTATCAGAGCTTACCATGGTGGAAAGAACTGCCCAATTGCAGTTAACTAAATGCAAATATTATATTACAGTGTACAGTATTGCTGTATATTACAGCAATGTTTTGATAAGGAATGATTCTTTTCATGGGAAGCTAAGATAAATGAAAATACTAAGAGAGATTGCTTCCTTCAGGAGTTTTACATTTTCAGTTTTTTGACTCTCTCTCTCTCTCTCTCTCTCTGTCTCTCTCTCTCTCTCTCTCTGTCTCTCTCTCTCTCTCTCTCTCTCTCTCTCTCTCTCTCTCTCTCTAAGGCCAAAGCTTAATACACAGAGTATCCTGCAGAGCTAAATGTCACGGTTCTTTGTGGTCGGGGTCACACGTGTTATCACTGGTAATGTCAATAGTTCAGCCGATTTGTGGGTTGAATGGTGCTGATGGACAGCTGGCAGGTGACTGACAGTTATCAAACTGAATAAAGATCTATAAAACAGCACTATACTAGTTTACAATACATCTTTAAAAAGCCAGTCGTAAACCTACTAGATTGAAAAAAATTGTCAACAAAACAAACAGTCTATAAACTAACAAAATAATACATATAAATATATATATATATATATATATATATATATATATATATATATATATTTGAATAAAAGTCTAAATACATTTACATAACTATTCAAATAAATTGCATGCTGTTTTTAATTAATTGTTATTTTTGACAGGAAATAAAACTGACAAAATGTATACAGTATATAGAAAGAGTATAAAGCATGACCTATTAGAAATAATGTTAATGTGAAAGTATTGTAATGCTATAATTTTAGTAATATATTTTAAAACTCTATAAGATGCTATTTATTATAATATTCTATACTAGCTATAGCATAGCACAGTATATAATGTAGTATTCCAAGCAAAATATTTTAATGGTATGTTTGTCCAAAGCCCAATATTAACATTGAAATTATGTCTCTCTGAAATGTCAGCTACAGTGGCGGATTTAGCCATGGGCGATCGCCCAGGCATCTTTCTGGGGCGGCATGGGGAGATGGTGCAAAAAAAAGTACCCCAGTAAAAGCTTTGAGATAAGATTTACTATATGCAAGTGTGTTAATTTGTGGTTATCCCAGAATAAAGATGTTAGGGGCTATTCACATTTTTGCTGTCTTTTGCACGCGTAAGTTTGTTATTCTTTATGTGGAACCAAAACAACGCTGTTGAAAACAAATTGCCATTCCCGCGCACCTCACACGCGCTGCTCCTGATGCTGGTTGTTTACTGTACATGCACGCCGATATGCGTCGACATGCAAGTCGACAAATCTAAAGTTTATATCATATGATGATGACGTTACTTTGACTAAGCATGTCGAAGAAGCAGAAAAGGAGGGAGGTAACTAAGACTTCATAACATTAATTCTCGGCCATGAGTTGGGTCTAAGACAACAGAAATATCAACAAAACATTTATTTATTCTATAGAACTGTCATAATTAATATTCATGCAAAAGTCTTAGCATATTACTACAGTTGTGTCTAAACATTGTTTTTCTGTTCCATTTAGGATTAATTTCTGTTATTTATTTAGAATAATAATTGTATAATAATAATAATAATAATAATAATAATAATAATAATAATAATAATAATAAACAAATTGTTATATTTATTGAAAATAAATAAATATATTATATATATATATATATATATATATATATATATATATATATATATATATATATATATATATATATATATATACATAGTCAATCACATAGTGTCTTTATTTCTTGGGGGATGGGCAGGGGGTATGCTTGAGTTGGATTCGCCCAGGGTGCCATTTAAACTAGAACCGCCACTGGTCATCTATTTACATCTTAGATGTCATATTTAAACTTAAATTTATATTTATTTTAATGATCAGATATTTCCAAATGCTGAATATCAAAATATAACATTATTTTTTTTATTAGAGGCTACATTAAATTAAAAACCAAAGTGTCCAATGGGTGGCGCCAAATCTCTATCTTAGTCACTGAATTGTTCATTCAGATTTGTTCAAAACTGCTCATTTATAAATGAATTCAAGTGATAGTTTGCGGCTGAAAAATTGGCAACAAAATTTTTACCAAAAAATTAGAAATGTACGTTATTTTGTATAGGTGTATACATGTTGTGCAGTGTAGTTACCACCGTGAAACTAAAACAGGTATAGTAATGAATACTTTTTACTTAAGAACATATTTCAGGCCGTAATTCTTTACTTTTACTTAAGTACAAAAGTGTAGTTTATCAAATTTTACCAGAGTCGTTTTAAACATGAGTATCTGTACTTCTACTTGAGCAAAGGATGCGTGTTCTTTTGCCATCTCTGTAAATAAGTAGTTTGAACAAGCAGCAAAAGTAATTTTCTGAGTGTACATTAAACCTTGTCCAATTACAGTGTCCACACGATTCCAATTACCGTCCCATAGATTCAGCCTTTTTACCAGTGGCTAGTTTAGTTTTATTAATAAACTAGCCAAAGTAACAAGCCTGACTCTATGGGACTAGTTCTACTTTAAAACCCTACCAAACATCCATAATGTTCACCCTTTAATTTAATGGGAACAGTCTTATCTTATTCAACTTGAAGATAGCAAGCCCACACGAGAATGATCATTAGCTGCTAGTATAAGCTTGCTGTTTTAAGAAGCAGTGAAAAAAAAAAAACGCCACCGCTTTCCTGTAAAATATGTGCTGACAGAAATTCTGCACCTTGGCTTTCAGCTCAGACAAGTAAGAATTGAGTCCATATTGATCCAAGACACCAACCCACCTGTACTATAATCTCCTTAACCATAGTTAGAGAGGAAAAACGAGCAGGAAAACACTCTTGCCAATTCCCCTTTGTATTGCTGTTGGTTTGTGCAGGTCTGAAAATCGTGGAAGGAGGATGAAGAGAAACTCACATTTCTGATCCTGCCTTCAAGTCCTCGAGGGAAACCTCCTGCTTACAGAAAATCATTAAATCCACATGAAATGTGTCGTTTTAAACAAAAAACAGGAAGTGTTTTGAGCTATAGTGTAACAGAATAAAGTGCAAACAATGCATAATTAAACTGGTAGATTGTAAAACAGAACTGGCAATCATAACTTGATTATGCATTCATTATTCTGTTGATATCTCGTATGAACACAGAAAACACATACTAAAGTTACATTTTCTATTGTCTACCAAACATGCTTTGTCTTTCTGTTTTTATATTCCTCTTTACCAGACTCCCTTTATTTTTGTCTCTTCCTCTTTCCTTGTCTCTCTCTCTTCACCTCGGCTAAATATGATTCTCAAGCCATCTACAACAAATTAAGTTTCCCCTCAAACTGAATTTCAAGCTTGGCTGCTTTTGTAGGGTGAGTAACTCACTTTTCATTAATTCTTTTTCTTTTCTACCCAAAAATGATGTACTGTTCCACTCGTATTTCTCCATTGCCTGCTCGTTTTCCCTCTCTCAAACCAACCCAAATTTAGTCCCTGCAAATAGAAGGCAATTACTCTGTCAAAAAGGTGCATTTTTAAACTTATTAATATAAACCCTTTTAAAAAGATGCTTATTTTTCCCATTCTGTTCATACTGACCAGCTAGCTGTAAGTAACAACAACAACAGTAATAGTATAATAGTAATATACTATATACTAGTAATATACAACAATAATAATAATTGTAGTCTTCATTTTCTTTAGTAGAAAAATATCATTTGAACATTTGAGTGTTTATTTGCAACACAGGCTCATTGGAAATTCCTTCAGTCTACATTTGTATTAAACCACAAAAACAATTCAACATATGTCTGACTGCAGTTTTAGGTCAAATGAATGCTATGGGGCAATATAACGCCAACAACTTTTGTTTCTTTTCACACTAATAATATTCACAGGGACATATTATGAACGAATAGATGATTATTTTAATGCAGTTCTTTGTATAACACCAAATAAATTCCATAAAACAACTTTACAACGTGTCAATGAACTGTATTTGAATTTGTATCTCTATATAAACAACTTTTAAGGTGTGGTCAGTTTGCTCAGTATTCACTTTGTATGGTACAAACACAGAGGGCTTTAAGTCCAGTGAGGCATGGTTCCACAAAAGAAAAAGAAAAAAGCAATGCAAAATCAAGGTAAAACTATGTGGTTGCAGTGAACTTTCCTCTATTGCGTTTGCTTTTTAAAACACTCTTGGTTGGGATTATTCATTCATTTATTTTATTTTCGGCTTGGTCCCTTTTGTTAATCTGGGGTCGCCAGTGGATGTCCTTCCAGCTGCAACCCATCACTGGGAAACATCCATGCACACTCATTCACACACATAAACTACGGACAATTTAGCCTACCCAATTCACCTATAGCACATTTCTTTGGACTTGTGGGGGAAATCAGACCACCCGGAGGAAACCCACACAAACACGGGGAGAACATGCAAACTTCACACAGAAATGCCATCTGACCCAGCTGAGGCTCGAACCAGCGACCTTCTTGCTGTGAGGCGATCGTGCTACCCACTGCACCACCGTGAGGCTGCGGGATCATTGGATGGTGATCTGGTTTCGTGTGGATGTGTACAAGAAAGATGTGTATCTAAAAATCTACTATCGTTATGCTGTGTTCACACCAGACATGGAACATGCAAATAAATTGCGATATTTGCGCTTAAATAGATGAGTGAACATCCTGAGTTTACGTAAGCATCAAATTCACTGCACAATAGACGTGGATTCGCGTCATGGGCAGGGCTTCTGTCTGCCTGGTGACTCTCGCTTCTTAGCTATACTGTATGGCTAACATGGATTTTATTGAGAAAATAGCTGTGTGTATGTTCTTTAGGAAGGCTGAAAAACAGCGTATATTCGTTCGGCGCTGTGTCTGAGTCCAATAAATCCTTTTAAAGGTGCACCCAGCTCTGTGAGTTCATCAACTCTTCCAGAAACTATACCTGGATCATGAAGGCTTTCAGCGGTGCTTCTGACTGAGCCGAGCCCAGTTTGATAAACTGTTGTCTGGTGTCGGCAAGAGGATTTTCCCTTGGGACACTAACAACAGGCGCTACATCATAATTACTCCCCTATAAGAGCAAGCTCATGATTGGTTCAGATTTTCCAAATTGATCAACTCGCGCGAAACGTGCAATATGCACATTAAGCACGTCAAACGTGCAAAGCGATCAACTCGCGCTGCTTCATTCGCGTGAATCGCATCATTCACGCCACCTCATTTGCGCGAAACGCACCACAGGATGTCTATTTGCGTCTTTGCATTGACTTAACATGTAAATCACTCACGTTTGATGCTTCATTCGTGTCTGGCATGAACGCAGCATTAGACATGCATTTCAAATTCGCAAAAAATTTTACAGCACCCTCTAGTAGATTTATTCATTTCAAATGTGCAACAAAAAGCCTGAAGAACAACTTATTTTACATTTTGCAAAAATGATTTTGATTTGAAAATTTTTAAATTGAGTATTTTTATTGTTTTTTTTACTTTCTTGATAGAAAATGATTCTTAGATAAAAGTCCTTGTGAATGTCCTATTCATGAGCATAGATTTAGAAATATTACATGTAATTTTTATATATTTTCAATCGTTGAAAAGATTAAAGCAAATAAAAATGCTCTTAACAAAAGATAATACTTTTTATGATTGGTTATATTTGCTACCAACATAAAATAAAGGTTCTTTATTGGCTTTAATGCTGCCATGAAGATCCTTTAGCATTCATAGAATGGTAACATTGCACAAAAGGTTGTTTAGAATGAAAAAAAAAGCTCTTTATATTATTAAAATGTCCTTCTCAATAACACAAACATGGATCTTTGAAGAATTAATTACTAAAAAGTTTTTTGAAGAGGCGACGCGGTGGCACAGTGGGTAGCACAATCACCTCACAGCAAAAAGGTTGCTGCTTAAGCCTCGGCTGGGTCAGTTGGCATTTCTGTGTGGAGTTTGCATGTTCTCCCCGTGTTCGCGTGGGTTTCCTCCGGGTGCTCCGGTTTCCCCCACAAGTCCAAAGACATGCGCTATAGGTGAATTAAGTAAGCTAAAATTGTACGTAGTGTATGTGTGTGAATGAGTGTATGGATGTTTCCCAGTGATGGGTTGCGGATGGAAGGGCATCCGCTGAGTAAAACAAGTGCTGGATAAGTTGGCAGTTCGTTCTGCTGTGGCAACCCCAGATTAATAAAGGGACTAAACCGAAAAGAAAATGAATGAATGAATGAATGAATGAATGAAGTTCTTTGAAGAACAAAAAATGAGTTTTCTACTACACCGAAAACACTTGTTAAGGTTCTTTTTAAAAGAGCGATACACAGTACTCTTTTGGTTCTTGCAGTTCAATAGATATTTTCTTTTCTTCCACCACCATAACTGTTTTCTGCATTCTACCCCATCAGCCCTTTTGACCTGAATCTGAAAGTTGGAGGCCTTGTGAGATTTCAGGATGCAGGCTTTAAAGAGCGACCGGGAAAGGGCAGAGCGGCCCCCGGCTCCGCTTAAACCGGACAGAGTTAAGTGACAGATATGAACCCACACTGGGAGATAACCCCATGTCAATAAATCCCCCTTCTCCTAACCAGATCCATCTGCAGACCTCTGCATAACAAACAGCTCGCAAAGCACTTCCAAAATATTGAAACAGAGTTAAGCCCTCAAGGTGTGAGCCATTTCAATTTCAAAAAATAAATATTATCTCTGACTAAGCAAACCTTGCATTACAATGAGGATCCTTTTTTACTGTTTCAGGAAGATGAAGGATGCCTCTCCACAGACGAAGAGAAGTCGCCGTACCTGCCGGTCATATTTCTGCCCTCTCCGTCCACGCTGGCTTGATAGGCCCCCCGTTTGCTTTTATCTTATTACAGCCTCAAGAAAACAATATTCCGCTGTACTATTGCAGTCGGCCCTCTTTCTGTCTTTTTCCATTTCCCACTCTCTCTATTTCTCCACACTCTATCCTCTCTTTATTACGGTCCTCCATATCAGCTAGATGATTCCTCTGCTGCTGATATGGGAGTCTCAATATGCAATAAACCAGCGGGATCGCCTACCGAAGGGCCCATTGGTCTCGATAAAAGGGCTGCTCGATAAAACGGGGTCACATCAAAGTCTTTATCTTCCATCTAATGTAAAATAACCACCCTGCAGTCAAGCTCGGGTCACGACTTATGCGTGGAGCCATCCAGAGTCAGATTTGTTAAGCGGGAGCATTCACACTGTTAGGTGCGAATGAAAAAGACAGCTTTCATTTGACACCGGCGGAGAGAGCAGTGACCTCTGGTGCTCCGAGAGACCCTCTGTCAAAGGTCAAACCCCGACGGAGAAATGTTGTTAGGCTTATGGATGTTTACCACACACTGAACGGCTGTAGTGAGACGGTTAAAAACATCTTAGGTTTATCAACAGATGTGAAATGTTTGCTGCATTTCACACGTCTTGAAATGCAGTATGTTATGGTACAAAATGTTATTTTATTTTTGGCCTTTTGCCACTCGTATTGGCAGTGATAGCATGGGAAGTGTTGCGGGGAATGATACTGGAAAATGACAAGAGCAAAACTCGACAGCCCTGCCAAGGGAAACTTTGCTGGAGCAGTATTATTATTATTCACCTTAACATTCGCTTGGAAATATGTAAAGCTCACTTTAGAGGATTTCATAAACCTCCAGTTAACTTTGGACATTATCATGAGTTTAAATTAAGCAAACAGTGTGGAAATGTCATGCAAGAAATGAATGTGTTATTAACGTTAAAAGATTGTTAATCTATTCAAAGTCAATTTCTTGATTATACAAGCCTAATAAGTGTAATATACACTCACCGGCCACTTTATTAAGAACACCTTACTAGTACCGGGTTGGACCCCCTTTTGCCTTCAGAACTTTCTTAATCCTTCATGGCAAAGATTCAACAACGTACTGGAAATATTCCTCAAAGATTTTGGTCCATATTACATGATAGCATCATGCAGTTGCTGCAGATTTGTCGGCTGCACATCCATGATGCGAATCTCCCATTCCACCACATCCCAAAGGTGCTCTATTGGATTGAGTTCTGGTGACTGTGGAGGCCATTTGAGTACATAGAACTCACTATCATGTTCAAGAAACCAGTCTGAGATGATTCATGCTTTATGACATAGTATGTTATCCTGCTGGAAGTTGCCATCAGAAGATGGGTACACTGTGGTCATAAAGGGATGGGCATGGTCAGCAACAACACTCAAGTAGGCTGTGGCATTGACAAGATGCTCAATTGGTACTAATGGGCCCAAAGTGTGCCAAGAAAATATCCCCCACACCATTACACCACCACCACCAGCCTGAACCGTTGATACAAGGAAGGATGGATCCATGCTTTCATGTTGTGGATGCCAAATTCTGACCCTACCATTCGAATGTTGCAGCAGAAATCGAGACTTATCAGACCAGGCACCATTTTTCCAAACTTCTATTGTCCAATTTTGGTGAGCCTGTGAGAATTGTAGCATGAGTTTCCTGTTCTAAGCTGACAGGAGTGGCACCCGGTGTGGTCTTCTGCTGCTGTAGCCCATCTGCCTCAAGGTTGGATGTGTTGTGCTTTCAGAGATGCTCTTCTGCATACCTCGGTTGTAACGAGTGGCTATTTGAGTTACTGTTGCCTTTCTATCAGCCTTTCTAGAGTTGTCTTTCTATCAGATCTGGCCATTTTCCTCTGACTTCTGGCATCAGCAAGGCATTTGCGTCCACAGAGCTCAGAGCACAGAGAGAAATCACCTTTCTTCTCCATTCTGATGCTCGGTTTGAACTGCAGCAGATCATCTTGGCTATGTCTACATGCCTAAATGCATTGAGCTTCTGCCATGTGGTTGTCTGATTAGATTTGTGAGAAGTTGGACAGGTGTACATAATAAAGTGGCCGGTGAGTGTATATACAATAACATTTGACATAACTTTACTGCAAAAATACAGCTATATTGTGTCCAATCAAAGGCATTTGAAGGGGAAAAAACAAGTCACTCTAAAGCTTACAATAAAAAAAACTCCATTCCATTCCCAAATTCCCTGCATGAGAGTTTGTCTCTTCTTAATTTATTTTTAACCAGCTATGTACATAAGGGGTTTATGTTGTTCATGTACAGACGTCTGATGTTGTTAGATTAATATTGTTTTGTTGTGTTACCATGATGTTGTTTATTATTTTTCATTGTGACACAATGACACCTTATTGAATTTGAGTTGTATTTTTAATGAGCACTACTGTAAATCCAATATACAATATATATTTAATGACATATCTATAGTCCGCAGTTATTTGTTTAAGTTGAAGTCAGTTTTATGCAAAACTATACACATACTGTAAGTTAAGCAGGCATACAATTCACTCACTCACTCCCTCACTCACTCACTATCCTTCATTTTATTCCGTGATTTAAAGTGGTGTAAAGTAACAAATCACTAATGCTCAAATTACTGTAACTAAGTAGTTTTCTCAGGAACTAGTTTTAACAATGTCTACTTTTACTTTCCCTTGAGTACATTTTTAGTGCAGTATCTGTACTTTTACTCCACTAACTTCCTTCAACCTGCAGTCACTACTTAATTTTTTTCTTGTCTATTAGGTTTGGCTAAAGTAGAAAAATCAGTCCGGCAATATCCCTCCAATTAAATAATAATAATTTTGCATCATAATGAACAATTTTTATGTTTGGAAAGTGTCCAAGAAGATGTCCAAAATCTTTACATGCAATCACCCTGAGACTGTTTTGACGAGTCACTGATAAAAAGATGAAGATGTTTACTGTATGATGACTGAAATCCCCAAATAATCTAAAATAATCACTAAACGCACAACAGAATGTTACGTTTTCACACACATGCATAAACTGCATGTAAACACATCAACCTTTCACAGTCTAATACTCACTACTCAATACTCTTGAGTACTTTTAAAAGCTTTCTTCTCGTACTTTGAGTAATATGTACAACAGATACTCTACTTGCACTACATTTTTTCCACCACTGCTGCTTTATCAGGGGTCGCCACAGTGGAATGAAACACCAACTACTCTGGCATATGATTTATGCGGCCTTCCAACAAACAATTCACAAAAAAAAAAAAAACCAACAACAACTATTAAATGCAAAACCTGAGGAAAAAATATATATCTGTAGTATTTCAGAACACCTGAGCAAATCTGAAATATGATGCAGGCTCTAAACTAGGTTTCTGCCGACAAAACGAGAGACTAAATTTGACAAAACCCGACAAAAGAATCACTCTGGATTGTGTGAGACTGATGATAGGATTTACACCCACTGTTTGCGAGTCCTCAGATAATAGAGTCGGTGACAAATCAAGAGAGACTGGTCAGCTCTTGAGAGGACAATACCAGACAGCTGGTGGAGAGCTCTTCAAATGACTAAACCTTTTGGAACAAGCATTCGCAAAAGATTTGACAAGTAAACAGCAGCACAAATGAGAGAGAAAGAGAGAGAGAGAGATTGGCCGTGTGATGGAGGAGGACTCCATTTCTGCTTTGCAGTCCATAAACAAGCAGATTTCATGCGATTATCCATCACTGTTTCACAGCTCACGGATTCTGCCTCGTCTCCTTCTCATCCTCCTCCCTTTTCTGTCTCTTCCTTCTCCGCCCTCCCTCCATCTCGCTGGTCCGACTTTGACCTTCTCTCTTCACGCAAGGCAGAACTGCTATTGATTAAATCTTGGCACGGGGTGTACAAACACGGAGATAAACCTGGGCGTAAAGTGAGAGATGGAGAGAAGCGTGAGGGCCAGAGACGCGTCCGTCCAAGGAGCTTTCCATCCTTTATTCCCGCTAACAGGCTCCTGAACAAGATCCCCCACTGTTTGTCGGTCTGCAGGGGCTCCGGTGACCATTAGAACAACAAAAAAAATGACCTTCCTCCCCTCTTCAGATTCAACGCTCCGCTCCTCTCCTCCCTCGTTCTGTCCGTCTCACAGCCGGCAATGCTTTCCCCATTTTTCAGACTTTTAAAAAGGCCTATAGAGTCATTCTGATCACACAGAGAGCGATGAATGTGTATGGATGTGACGGCCACATGTTCTGCTGACACTCGGAGATCCAATTATTCTAGAGGATTCTCAAGTTATTCTTATAGGTTCTGTGGGAAGTATGAAAATATGGATTTAAATAGATGTGCTCATGCAATGAGCTGAAAAATATTTTCCATGTAGATGTTATAGACACGATATGTGTTGTATACTACTCTTTGTTATAATTATTCTTATTTAAATATATATATTACACTTTTAGATCAATGTAATAAATGCTTTTTGTGCTGTTTAAAGGGATAGTTCACCCAAAACTAAAAAAATACTCAATATTTACTCACCCTTGTGTGTTTTCAAACCTTCACAATTTTTTTTCTGTTGAACACAAAGGAAGATATTTTGAAGAATGCTGAAAACCTGTAACCGTTGTCTTTTTATAAAAAGGAAAAACAAATGGAAGTCAATGGTTCGAGCTTTCTTTGAAATATCTTCTTTAGAGTTTAACAGAGTGAGTAAATGATGACAGATTTTTTTATTTTAATGTCAACGAACACGAGGAAGATATTTTGAAGAATGCTGAAAACCTGTAACCATTGACTTTCATAAAAAGGAAAAACAAATGGAAGTTAATGGTTCGAGCTTTCTTTGAAATATCTTCTTTTGTGTTCAACAGTAAGTAAATGATGACAGATTTTTATTTTTTATTTTAATGTCAACAAACATGAGGAAGAATGCTAAAAACCTGTAACCATTGACTTTCATAAAAGGGAAAAAACAAATACCATGGAAGTCTCTTGCTTTCCATGCTCTAGCTTTCTTTAAAATACCTTCTTTTGTGTTTAACAGAGTAAGTGATGACAGATTTTCATTTTTACGTGAACGAACACAAGAAAGATATTTTGAAGAATGCTAAAAACCTGCAACCATTGACTTTCATAAAAGGGAAAAAAACAAATACCATGGAAGTCAATGGTTATAGCTTTCTTTAAAATATCTTCTTTTGTGTTTAACAGTGTAAGTGATGACAGATTTTCATTTTTACGTGAACAAACACAAGGAAGATATTTTGAAGAATGCAGAAGACCTGTAACCATTGACATTTCATAAAAAGGAAAAGCAAATGCCATAAAAGTCAATGATTTGAGCTTTCTTTAAAATATCTTCTTTTGTGTTTAACAGAGTGAGTAAATGATGACAGATTGTTCATTTTTACGTGAAGGAACATGAGGAAGATATTTTGAAGAATGCTGAAAACCTGTAACCCATGACTTTCATAAAAGGGAAAAAACAAATACCATGGAGGTCAATGGTTATAGCTTTCTTTAAAATATCTTCTTTTGTGTTTAACAGTGTAAGTGATGACAGATTTTCATTTTAACGTGAACAAACACAAGGAAGATATTTTGAAGAATGCCGAAGACCTGTAACCATTGACATTTCATAAAAAGGAAAAACAAATGCCATAAAAGTCAATGATTTGAGCTTTCTTTAAAATATCTTCTTTTGTGTTTAACAGAGTGAGTAAATGATGACAGATTGTTCATTTTTACGTGAACGAACATGTGGAAGATATTTTGAAGAATGCTGAAAACCTGTAACCATTGACTTACATAAAAAGGAAAAACAAATGGAAGTTAATGGTTCGAGCTTTCTTTGAAATATCTTCTTTTGTATTCAACAGTGAGTAAATGATGACAGATTTTTTTATTTTAATGTCAACAAACATGAGGAAGAATGCTAAAAACCTGTAACTATTGACTTTCATAAAAGTGAAAACAAATACAATGAAAGCCTCTTGCTTTCCATGCTCTAGCTTTCTTTAAAATATCTTCTTTTGTGTTTAACAGTGTAAGTGATGACAGATTTTCATTTTTACGTGAACAAACACAAGAAAGATATTTTGAAGAATGCTAAAAACCTGTAACCATTGACTTTCATAAAAGGGAAAAACAAATACCATGGAAGTCAATGGTTATAGCTTTCTTTAAAATATCTTCCTTTGTGTTTAACAGAGTGAGTAAATGATGACAGATTGTTCATTTTTACGTGAATGAACATGAGGAAGATATTTTGAAGAATGCTGAAAACCTGTAACCATTGACTTTCATAAAAGAGAAAAACAAATACCATGGAAGTCAATGGTTTGAGCTTTCTCTAAAATACCTTCTTTTATGTTTCATTTAGAGTGAGTAATGATGACAGATTTATTATTTTTACATGTTTTTTATGTGTTTTTACGTGAACAATCCCTTTAAGAAATGCAACACAATAATTCTGAATGAAATGTGGATATCTATTTGCTTTGAGATCTGTTAAAGAAATGGTCTATTTGAATGGTAAAGTCCTTAATATAATAGAGGTGAGACCTCTATTACATGGAAGACTATTTATAGAGAAGGACCTCTATTACAGGAAAGTGCTCTTCAAGAAATTATGCATAAATCTCATAATCTGGATTTATGTCTTTAAGTTAATGTTAAATGAAGTCATCTAAAATTGAAGCATAGATGAAAAGAATGTCCACAGCTTACCATTAAAGAAACGCTAATCAATGTCACTAGTTAGCAAACAAACAAACAAACATTCTAAGTAAAAACAATAATATTGGTTGATATGTTACAACCAATACATTGTTTGGTGAAGGAAAAGTCATGTTACATTCAGTATGGGAGTGTGCGAGAGATCTGCAGAGTGGATGGCAACATCAACAGCCTGAGGTACTGTATCAAGAAATTTGTGCTGCCCATTACATTACAAATCACAGGAAAAGGGCAAATTCTTCAGCAGGATAGGGCTCCTTCTCATACTTCAGCCTCCATATCAAAGTTCCTAAAAGCAAAGAAGGTCAAGGTGCTCCAGGATTGGCCAGCCCAGTCACCAGATATGAACATTATTGAGCATGTCTGGGGTAAAATAAAGGAGGAGGCATTGACGATGAATCCGAAGAATCTTGATGAACTCTGAGAGTCCTGCAAGAACGCTTTCTTTGTCATTTCAGATGACTTTATTAATAAGTTATTTGAGTCATTGCAGAGATGTATGAATGCAGTTGTGCAAGCTCATAGGAGTCATAGACAATATTAATTATTTTTCCACTGCACCATGACTTTATATTCTATACTGTACAGCAAAGTCAGACCATACTGTCCTAATTAAATAATTAAAAATCAAGACATGATCATATTTTATTTTGACAAAATAGGTGTTATCTAGAGGTCTTTGCCTTTCATACACAGTGGGTGACACTTTAAAAAGAGCATTATCTCCGCGAGTGGTACCGCCGCCGCACTAAAGGAGTATGAACATGTTTTTAGGTATAACCGCAGTTTGCGACTATGCCACCAGGGGGCATAAAGGGACGAGATGCAAACGGATAGAAATATACAGTAGCTGTAAATACATTGCTACTTGTAAATAAAGATGAAACAATGAAATAAAGCATTATAATTCCTTCATTAATCATTAAAAACTTAAGTGAACAAGCTTTATTAACATTGTAAATGTAAGTGTGAAATGAGGATTCATTTTGGAAAGTAAAATTAAAGAAATAAAAGACAACTAAAATGTAAATACAAACATACAAACAAATAAGTAGGACTAAATAAATAAGTAAATAAATAAATAAATAAAGCTGTGTTTTAGCCTAAATATAAAGAGATGTACTGTGTTTGTGATTTCAAAGTGATAGGACTAAGACAGCAAATAAATAAGCTTTTTCATTTACAGTAAGTCACTTCTGATACCAAATGATCAACTAGAACTTGTTGTTCCTAAAACTTGGATAGGTGACAAGACTTTTGTCAGGTAGTGTACATTAGATTTACAGATATATTTATAAGGATTTATGTAAAAGATTGAAATACATTATTTTTGCTACTTATTTGAAATAAATTGCATGATCCAAATATGTTAAAAACAAACACACAATGATATGTTCAAATTCTATTTAAAAAGAAAGGGTTTAGCTGAAAAGATAAATCTCCGATGTTTGTAATCTCGACCTTTCATTGTAGTGCTCCACCACAAACAGCCTCCTTTTATGATGGCGTCAAATAACAAACATGAAAGCAGCTTTCTGATAGGCCAGGAGAAATAATTCATCTCTGTCAACTAAACGTCTGTTTTACGGATTTATTAAGAGAATTTCATTTTGCCTCCGGGCGATTCTTGTACTTTTGGCTCTTACTGATGAAACATGAGAAATCTAGCACGGCTCAAGGGTGCAACTGTGAGACGGCCATTAAAGAGCCAGTAATCACACACGCACACACACACCTTCCATTTGAGGAGCTGTTATTAAACTTACTACTATAAGTACTAGCCACCGGTGATGGAAGATAAAAATAAAAAAAAGAGTTGAAGTAAAAGTGCTTACCCTGCACCCTCTGCTGACTACATCCATAAACCTGTACTCCATCAAACCAGAGGCGGGACCCCATTTGCTTGGTTAATGTTCATCCTTCACAACCAGCCGGTCAACTCAACTTACGTGTTAACATGTTCAATCAGTCGGTTAGGGCAGGGATGCCAAATTCAGATTAAGTTAGTAAAACGATATATAAATATTAGACAGGCATGATCGCTGTCTTAATGAGTATTTCATTGATTCGTTCAAAACAGCCAATTAATTTGGAAACCAAGCAAGAGATCGTCTTGATGAATGAATCCCTGAATCATTAACTTGAATGATTTGTTCAAAACAGAATAATACAGGAACAAAACACTTAATTTAGTTTGCAACTATTTTTGATTGTGGAAATGCTTTTTTTAACTGATGTATAAACTCAATTTCTTTAAAGGGCACCTATTTTATCCATTTTTCAAGATTTAAGATACATTTTTTGTGTCTCTAGAATGTCTATGTAAAGTTTCAGCTCAAAACACCCAGCAGATTATTTATTTTATTGGGATTTTCTGCTCTGAACACAATATAGCTGTTTTTGTGCCCTGTGCCTTTAATGCTAGTTCTCTCCGCCCACCGTTCTCACGTGCCTGTCAGAGTGTGCCTCAATCTCCGGCTACGTCAGATAAACAGCACAGTGACAGACATGAAGGCAGCAGATCTCACGTAACGTTTGTGAGAAATACTAAAGAAAGAACTTTTCCAATGATAATTTGATGTATTTGTTGTGGAGTTAATTCAAGCCTTTCTGCAACGATGAGTCACATACAATGTTGTTACAAAGTTCACGCCCACACACACAGCACACGCTTTTGCACTGCAAATGTGACAGGATACACGTTAATATCCACTGCTGTATGGATATCCGTTATGTTAATGTACAAAATAAACCTGATTTAACGTCAGGAAATTAAAAAAAGAGAGACTTATTGTGTTTGTATCACTCCAACATAACTGTGGACACGCTACACCTAAGTACAGTTTTGTCCAAAGAGCTTACAAAAGATGATTTTCATCATAGGTGCCCTTTAAAATTATGCGTATAAAATGTGAGAATCTGCACTCGTGATATTTAACTATAGCAGTGCTTCCCAACCCTGTTCCTGGAGGCATACCAACAGTACATATTTGGGATTTCTCCCTTATCTGACCTATTACGTTCAGGTTTTGGAGTCTCTTCTTATGTTCTCATGAGTTGATTCAGGTGTGTTTGATTAGGAAGATGTTGAAAATGTGTACTGTTGGTGTGCCTTCAGGAACAGGGTTGGGAAACACTGAACTATATCACAAAAAAATTGAATAATAGTATCATAAAATTTAAGATCACAACAGTCTTCATCCTACTTGCAGACTGTGCACATCAGTAAATAACAGTTTTAGTAATATAGCTTACATCATTATATAAGGTATTTGTTAGCATATCCAGTACCTGACAAAGTCTTGTCGTTGATCCCAGTTGTAAGAGCAAAAAATACTAACTTGACTTCTAGTTGATGATTTGGAAAAGTGGCAGAAGGTAGATTTTTTAGATGAATCATCTGTTGAACTGCATCACAATCATCACAAATACTGCAGAAGACCTATTGGAACCCGCATGGACTCAAGATTTCCACAGAAATCAGTCAAGTTTGGTGAAGGAAAAATCATGATTTGAGGTTACATTCAGTATGGGGGCGTGCGAGAGATCTGCAGAGTGGATGGCAACATGAACAGCCTGAGGTATCAAGACATTTGTGCTGCCCATTACGTTAAAAACTACAGAAGAGGGCAAATTCTTCAGCAGGATAGCGCTCCTTCTCATATTTCAGGCTCCACATCAAAGCTCCTGAAAGCAAAGAAGGTCAAGGTGCTCCAGGATTGGCCAGCCCAGTCATCCCTGTGGTAGGATAGAGGAGAAGGCATTGAAGATGCATCCAAAGATTCTTGATGAACTCTGAGAGTCCTGCAAGAGCGCTTTCTTTGCCATTCCAGATGACTTTATTAATAAGTTATTTAAGTCATTGCAAAGATGTATGGATGCAGTCGTCTAAGCTCATGGGAGTCATACACAAAATTCATTATTTTCCAATGCACCATGACTTTATATTCTATACTGTACATTATTTCTGTTAAGTGACAAGACTTTTGTCTAAGCAAAGTCAGACCTTACTGTCCTAATTAAATAATTAAAAATCAAGGCATGATCATATTTTATTTTGGTAAAATAAGCAAATCTATGCCTTTGCCTTACATATTAGCCACTTCTGATACCAAATGATCAACTAGAAGTCAAGTTATTATTTGTTGTTCCTAAAACTTGGATAGGCGACAAGACTTTAGTCAGTGTATTGTGTTGCACAGTCCTAGCTTCTTTACATTTTTTCATCCCAAGCTGTTCGTTTCATCTCAAACAGCCGTAATATAGCATAGCAAAACATGTCAAATAATTTACTACTGTTTTACTAATGAATTTATTTTACATTATAGTCAGAATCATCCCTTAGGCCGGATTAGACATCTTTGTGTTTCAGATTTGGCCTGTTGGTCATCCAGTATGTTTGACACCTGTGAGTTAGGGACCTTTAGAATACAGCTAACACTGGTTGCCTGGAGTATTGCAGAGCGCCTCTGAAGACTGCTGTCCCTAAGGGGAGATGAGTCGGCATCTTATATTAGAAGAACAGGAAATCTTAAAGAGGGACATGAAGGACAGCAGCCCAGAAGTCGTTCAGAGTCATCTCTGTGGAAAGAGCCATCTCACATCACAGAAAGAGAGAGAGCGGTGTGAGGCACTGTAGATCATACACAACATACAGTTGAAATAAAAATTATTAGCCCTTCTGTGTTTTTTCTCTCTCCCTCAAATGATGTTTAAAAGAGCAAGGAATTTTTCACAGTATTTGCTATAATATTTTTTCTTCTGGAAAAAGTCTTATTTGTTTTATTTCGGCTACAATAAAAGCAGTTTTGAAATTTTTAAAAATCATTTTAAGGTCAATAGTATTAGCCCCTTAAGCAATATATATTTTTTGATAGTCTACAGAACAAACCATCGTTATACAATGATTTTACTAATTACCCTAACCTGCCTAATTATCCTAGTTAAGCCTTAAATTGTCACTTTTACTGTCATCATGGCAAAGATAAAAGAAACCAGTTATTAGAAATGAGTTATTAAAACTATTATATTTATAAATGTGTTGAAAACAATCTTCTTTCTGTTAAACACAAATTGGGGAGAAAATATACACGGGGCTAACAATTCGGGAGGGCTAATAATTCTTCAACTGTATGAGTAACTGGAGATTTACTCTGGGAATATGAATATAGTTTGACAAGAGATTTATTCATTGGGTCATCCTGCAAAACATGGTTTCTCATATGCATATGAGAAATGAGTTAACGATGCTAATATTTACTGAATTGAAATGCCTTTAATATTAAACACGCCAACAAAAACCCAATTACTAAGCCATTTATCAAATAAATTATTAACTTTACACACACACACACACACACACACACACACACACACACACACACACACACACACACACACACACACACACAATATAAAAGAAAACTAACTTTGAGTCGAATTAAAGTATTTTTTTTATGCAGCTAAGAAACAAAAAAGTTTTATAGGTGACAAAGAAACGACTGCTAAAAAAATATTTATGCCATCAAATGACTAACTGTGATTTTATTTGTACAGTATTTCAGTGCAGTTGAATTAAAGAAACATAAGGGAAAAAACACTACTGACACCTCATTTCTGAATCTTAGGGCCCTATCATACACCCGGCGCAATAAGGTGCAAGATGTGTTTGGCATGATTTGTTGCTATTTTCAGACCAGTGCAACAGTTTTGTAGCAAATCCATTTGAGCCACTTTGTGGACTCATGGGTGTGCTGGTCTAAAAAGGAGGTGTGTTACAGCGTATTGTTGGCACATTGCTATTTTGAGGAACTAAAATAGACTGTGCTGTTGACCGACTACAAGCTGGTTTAAAGTCCAGCGCAGAGCGCATTACTTATGCAGGTCCAAACGCTTACACATTGCTTAATACACACAGGATGTACAGCAGTACACAAATAAGTTTACATATGAAAAAAATAAAGGATTAAAATGTTACAAAAAATATTATTTTCTACATAGATATAAAAACTAATGTCTCATCTCGGGGTCTTTTTTTCAGTTTATTCATGACAATTTGCATTTGTATAATGTTATTATTATTATCAGTATTATTTCTTATGTGCATATTTATATATGTTTTATTAAAAACAATTTTAGATTTGTCCACCTGTCAGGTTTTGGAGATGTATGCATCACCATATGGGGCATAAGAATACGATGTGTGTTTGGATACAAGTTTTTTGACCACATTTCGTTATCATTATTCATTTATTCATTTGTGGGAAATTAGAACTGAATTTAGAAATAGTTCTGAAACAAATCTTTGCGTTTAACAAACGAAATTAAGTATGTAGACTAATGGATGTCTTCAGTGGAGTGCGTACAACACTGTTTTCTTACTCTATGAAAGCAAAGGAGTAAAGTAAAGACTAAAAGTAAAGTAAAGAGGCCGAATGGAGGAGGCTCATTCTTTATCCTTGTGCTGCAGATGGTCTGTTTAACTGTTTTCTCGCTAGTGAAGCATTCAATTTTTACGCTTACAAAGTCCGCCATGTAAATAGCGAATGTGCCATGGCGTGATGCAACTGACTCCTAAAGAGAATGGGAGATGAGACTCTGATTTTAATCAGTTCAATGTAAATTATACTCAAAACACACAATTAACTCATTAAGAGGATAAGCACAACCCTGTTAGACCATGCACCAGGGCGCAGAGCGTATTTTTCTGTGCTTAAAATAGCAAAAGTGGATTCGACAAGCCCTTAATGCTTTTGCAGCATGCGCATAGATTAAAATAGTGCCTACAGTAGACAAGATATTACTCTTTGAGATAAGTATGCATAAGTACTGAATCAATACCACTGTACTCAAAACCCATAATCAATCTTCAAGTCAGTTGATAAATGAGTAAAACTTCACTAGATATAATATAGCACACTTCCCAACCAATAATCACAAGCAGTTTTTAGTTTCGTTGCTTCTTTTAAATAATCTACAGTATTTTGTATGGACATAAATGCTTTATAGGTGCCTGGGGGTCAATAAGCAATTTAAATAGGATAATTTCTTTCTCTTTACAACTAGTTACAGCACAAAATAAACATGACTTTTGCTTTAACATGTAATTGTGTTTTAACTACAGAGAGACGTCTGTAAAACAGCTTGTAAATCACGTACTGTTGCATCACATTTACCTCCGGCAAGTCATTCCAGTGTCCACAGCTCATTAGTTCACCAGTGAAATGAGCTCCAGAGAAGAGTATTCTATCAATATTTGCACTGACATGAAATGGTTTATTTACAGTATACAAAAAAACCTTCTGATTCAAAGGAAACTTAAAATTCACCTTATCAAACTGATCATGAGAAATGGTGGAAAGGTTCAGTGAAGTGACCTTACTGAACAACACTACTAAACAACCAGAATTTGCAGCAAACTTACTTCAGGCTCTTCCTTATGGAAACTTTATGTGGCATAACAAAGACAGACAGTGAGTGAGCATAAAAAAGAGCAGTTCTGAAAGTCTGCTTATAAAACTCATATTAAATGTACACCTTTTTCCTCACAGCTAAGGGAATGAAGCAAACAAACAGATTCAAGGGTGTAACCTGATTTGAGAGGTCAGGGGACACAAAATTTGGGAAAATATTTTTATTTAAATCTCATTTCCTGCATTTAATTATAGATTTTAGGTACCAAAATGATAACAAATCCAGAAAAAATAGGCTGATTAAACAAATTTAATTACTTTGTGTACTGAATCACTATTTTGTGATATCAATTGAAGATAGACAAAATTATAATGTATACAAATTACATGAAAATGTTAATCATTATTTTATTATTCGTCTTTCATGCATAACATCTGCAACAACAACAACAACAAAAAAATCCTGATGCTAATGTTCTACAGAGCATAAATTCCTCAAAAAACAGTTCGGGTAACATCAGCAAGTGTAGATATATTCTGTATGACAGAAAATTCGATTATTCTGACCTGAGTTACTATAGGCTACTGGATCAACCAACTCACGTGGGTTTTTTTCTTCCTTTTGTTGACATTAAAGTCATCTGTTGCTGCTTGGCGATGTCTGAAATTATCATTTTAACCACAATACCTGCTCCTTAGGACCTCCACCAAGTGATTTTCGGATCATGATGTTATTTTGAAACAGGATTTTGAAAAGTGGGGGCACGTCCCCAAGTTACACCCCTGTATATGCATCTGAACATCAAGCAAATTAAAAAGCAAGTATTTGAAGCATCTGGCAAAAAGACAGACTAATCCAGTACACACTGAACAACACTCTAAAAAAGGGTCCTTTAGGCCCTGAATCCACCTGGTATTAACAAGCGTTCAACTGCATTTCTTCTTATTTAGTCACACTCTACATCAGTGTGACGCATATGGACTATTAAACGAAGAACCCATGTTATGCGGCTTAAGATTCAACAGGGAAACAAATGAGTGAAAAACATGTGGATGGCAACTACAATTTTGAAGAAATATGGTTCTCTACACTTTCAAAACATGGCTCTTTATGGAGCCTTCCTTAGAAGAACTGGTTCAAATTAGCACCAACATGTGGCTTTTGCACTATATAACAAACACATGCAAAATATTGGAGTAAATATCCTAAAAAACTGGTGTATGTGAATTCAGTTCTAGTATTATCATACAACTTCTTAAGATATATCATTCAAATTGTCTGATGAGATTAACATACAAGATTCTACTTAATATGCTTATTTTGTATGGATTATTCAGATCTACTGTTATCATAGGCTTTTTCTAATTTGCCGTTTTTTTCTAGGATGATCTGGCAACTTTACTCAACAACAGTTCCCTGTGCTTTCCTGCACTGCACATAGAAAGATGGAGAGATAACTGTGATACAAGTTTAAATATTGCCAATATATTTTGGTGCATTTAAACAAATCAGTTTTATTAAACAGATATATATTAAAATAAGAGTTTGGTCACCTAACATCTTTAGGAATAGAAAGATAATACATTTAAATTCAAACGAGTTATTGTAAAGAAATTACAAACTACAAAATTTTAAATAATTTTTTTTTATATTTTTTATGTTTCTCTAGATTGTTCATGGTTATTAGAATGTTATTTAAAATTCTTTCCAACATATTAATGTTTTCCATTTTACAGAACAGGTTGCCATGTCCACTTATTATTAGCAATTTAGTTTATGGCGATCATAAGAAAGGCATGTGCATGTTTTAAAAAACTGGTATGTGGATTCAGTTCTACTATCATGCAACTTCTTAAGATATATCATTAGAAGTATGTTTGATGAGATTAACTTACATGATTCTACTTTATATGCTTATTTTGTATGGATTATTACTGTTATCGTAGGTTTATTCTTATTTGGTGTTTTTTTTTTTTCTAGAATGATCTGGCAACATTACGGTGTCAACAACCGTTCCCTGTGCTTTCTTGCACTGCACATATAAGAGAGAGGGATAACTGTGATACAAGTTTAAATATTGCCAATATATTTTGGTGCGTTTGAACAAATCAGTTTTATTAAACAGTTATATAATAAAATAAGAGTTTGGTCACCTAACATCTTTAGGAATAGAAAGATAATACATTTTTATTTAAACGAGTTATTGTAAAGAAATTACAAACTACAAAATTACAAAAGTTTTATGTTTCTCTTGATTTTTCATGTTTATTAAATTTTATTTAATATTTTTCCCAACATATTTATGTTTTCCATTTTACAGAAAAGGTTTCCATGTCCACTTATTGTTAACAATTTAGTTTATAGCATTCAGAAAGCTAGGTGTATGTTTAAAAAAACAAACAAACTGGTGCCATTACTCTGGCAACAACCATTCCCTGTTATTTCCTGCACTACACATATAAAAGAAAGAGGGAGATAATGCTGATAAAATTTAAATGCATCAACAACCAATTGTTTAGTTTGGTTCTGTGAACACACTGTCTGCTAAAAGTTTTAATATACATTATATGGTTGTCAAGCTTGCATTTTTTTCAGGAGTTTCAGTAGTTGCTGAATGCAGTTGTTACTCCAGTAAATCACTGAATAGTGTGTGTTTAGAAAACGATTAAGAAGTAACAGCATGGCCAAAGTGTTCTGCAATTTGTTACAAACCAAAGTTCAATAATCTAATACTGCTTACAACAATTTTTCTTAAGATAAATAATTGGAATTGTGTTTTAAATGTGCACGATTCTCCTTGATATGCTTATTTTGTATACTTTGAATTAAAACTGGAGCTAAAATGATTTATTCAGGGAATGTTAAAAAATAATTTGAATCATACTGTAATTTCACAAGTGAAAAAGCACACAAATAACGATTTCCTTACTGTCTGGGTGATATTCAAGAAATTCAGTGTTTGCAAAATAGAAGCTCTAAAATCACACAGATGAAAAACAATTACACTAACGAGGGGACAATTACCTTACAATTGGCCTCTATCTGTGAATCATTAAAATAACAGCCTCATTTTCTTTGTACTAATATTGGACTTCCATTTTTTTCCCTGCCACATACTACAAACATTTGCAAAATCCAGGCTTCTGTTGTTGTAGATATAAAGTGCTCCGCATAAAGTATGAATTATGAAAATTAATACTTTTATCTATTTCTCAATAAATATAGCCAATATATTTTGTTGCATTTAAACAAAGCAGTCATATCCATTCTTATTTAAGAATAGAATCATAACACAGTTAAATAAAAAAAAGAAAATGAAAAAATCTACATGTTCTATTGTATTTTCTAATGTATATACACACATATATTATATTATTGTAAAGCAGCCAAATGAAAATATTAATTTAAAAGAAAGATCTGTGATACAACACCCATTCTTGTCCCACCCATATACTGTATATGGCACTCAGAATTCAGCACAACAAGCCATCTGTGTTCTGGACCTGGAGTCACGTGACGGCCAGGTGCCGCTCCTGTCAGCTAAAAACAGGAAACTGAGGCTACAATTCACACAGGCTCACCAAAATCGGACAATAGAAGATTGGAAAAAAGTTGTCTGATGGGTCTTGATTTTTGCTGTGACATTAGGATGGTAGGGTCAGAATTTGGCGTCAACAACATGAAAGCATAGATCCATCCTGCCTTGTATCAACGGTTCAGGCTTGTGGGGATGATGTAATGGTGTGGGGGATATATTCTTGGCACACTTTGGGCTCACTAGTACCAATTGAGCATTGTGTCAAAGCCACAGACTACTTGAGGATTGTTGCTGACCATGTCCATCCCTTTATGACCACAGTGTACCCATCTTCTGATGGCTACTTCTAGCAGGATAACGTGCTATGTCATAAAGCGCGAATCATCTCAGACTGGATTCTAAAACATGACAAATGGCCCCCACAGTCACCAGAACTCAATCCAATACAGGGCTCGAAATTGTGACCATTTTGGTCGCATATGCGCTCGAAATTTAATCTATGCTACCTCGTAATATATTTGGGAGCATTTGTGCGACTGCATATAATGGTTGTAGTGCGACTTGTTTCGATTTTTTCTATAAACGTGCTTAATCGGTCTTCCCGGCCAATATATTAGTTCATATTAGTTGTCAATCACTCGAGGCTTTCCGCTATCAGATGACAAGGAGCTTTTGTGACCGCGGGAAATGCAAACTGCTGCAGAGTGAAAAGTACACAGGTTTGCAAACCCCACCTAAAGTTACAAATAATGGCGCAGATGACAGCAATCATGTGCTGAATGTTGATCCGCCAGCCGAGATCAATCAAGTGTTTTCGGAGAAGGAGCCGGAATCTCGACACGTTGCATTCAATGCGTGTTCAGCGCAAATGTCTGCTAAATGTAAAATCTAACACTGTACACATCATCGCCAAAGAAGTTCGCCTTTACTGAGTTTGAACTGAATCTGCGGCTCATAACAAAGAACGATATTGTGCCGGTGGTCATCGCGAGAATCCTCAATAATAGACCGGCTGACTCGCCTGCTTTTTTCCACAAACACAGAAAACTGTAAATCAGCTCATAACGAGACTGAGCATTTACAATGACAAAAACTTTTAAAGAGTAGTAGAAGTGAAACTATTCTTCCTTTCTTTTGTCCTTTCTTTCTTGAGATGTAGATTATTTTTCTATTTAGTTACTGATGACTGCTTTGCAGCTTTCAGCCTTGAATTGAATGATTTATTCTGATCTTACGTTTGTTTTGTAGCAGAAATATTATTTATTTCTGCAATGCTTAATTTTTGTTTGATGCAAACCATAAATTTATTTTTCATAAAGTAACAGTAGGACTTTTTATAGCAGATAACTCACACTCAAGCAGCATGAAAATGAGAAATGTAATTCATTGTTAGTATTATTGTCATCATCGTCATCAGTAATATTTAATAATTATTAGACATTCATTTTGGAATTATTGCACAAATATCAATAAGTCATCACAGAATTAGTTAGATAGTTGTTTCTGTTTTTTGTTAGTCTTAATTGATGTTGTTTTCAAATACAATAAATCCCTTAATATACAATTTACAGTGGTGCTCATTACTTTTGGTGGGTGCTCCTAAATTCTTTCTGGTGCTTCTAAAATTTTTCTGGTGCTCCTGAGTACCAGAGTGAATTAAAGTTTTAATTATTAAACACCATTTTAAGGACAAAATTATTAGTCCCTTTAAACTATATATTTTTTCGATAGTCTACAGAACAAACCATCATGATACAATAACTTGCCTAATTACCCTAACCTTACCCTAAACTTAATTAACCTAGTTAAGCCTTTAAATGTCACTTTAAGCTGTATAGAAGTGTCTTGAAAAATATCTAGTCAAATATTATTTACTGTCATCATGGCAAAGATAAAATAAATCAGTTATTAAAAATAAGCTATTAAAACTATTATGATTAGAAATGTGTTGAAAAAATCTTCTCTCCGTTAAACAGAAATTAGGGAAAAAAAATAAACAGTGGGGGGCTAATAATTCTGACTTCAACTATATATATATACACAATATATATACACAAATATAAAACAAAAATATTATACCTTAGAAAGCACTGAGTTGAATTTTTTAGTATAAGAAAAACATCTGTCATTGTATAAATCAGATGATGTAGATGTAAAAGTGAATCTACAGTTGTAAAGGGAAATATGGAGAGACAGAGAGAGACGTGAAGTGAAGCAGAGAGTGCCGGTCAGGCCCTCAGGCTGGATTCTGTCTGTCTGCTTGTCTTTGAGTCTCCGCTCTTTGTTGCAGTAAGTGCTCTTGCTAGCCTGTCAGATCCACAACTGTTGCTCTGTCTCTTTCTCGGGCTCCACATCTGGAGAAGGGCAGGCACTCAGAATTCAGCACAACAAGCCACCTGTGTGCGGGAGCAGGCCTGGAGTCACGTGACCGCTCTCTGTTGAGATTGACGGGCTCTTTGCCAACGAAAACTGACTGAAGGTTGCTTGAGAGGAGAGGATGAAACTAGGGAGCTCTGTCTAGACAGGCAGGTCATCTGAGTCATGGTAACTGAGCATCAACAAAGACCTCGAGGCCTTTGGTTTTTATGCAAAACAAACATTTATACATGCCTAAAGACTTCATCTGATACATTCCTTTTAATCTACAGAAGATCAAGCTGCTTGAGGTCTGTATGACATACTGTACGCTTCAATAATTCACATCCATAAATGCAGATCTGAGTTTGAGCGATTTGAAATATTCAAATGGCTCCAGCGTTTCACATTTGGATACGGATAATGGATCTGGATGCGCAACCTTCAAAACAGCTTCATTCTGCATTTGCTGATGCAAACTTGACGTTGAAAATGGGCAGCGGCAAACAGACGAGCTGACGGTAGAAGAAGCTTCTACGCATAATCATCCATCAAAGCGACTGTCAAAACGCGCTATGCTTCTCTGTCTCCTTCTAATGCTGTTAGAGGACTTTGATGACTAAAGATACAATAAACAGATGTGACGATTGCTGTTGAACATGACAGTTGTTGCGAGTCTGCATTTTGGTCCATATGACGAGATTTGGTGGATTTGGACACTGTATGTGGAGTCGCTCAGATGAATTCATTATTATGAAGTGCTGAATAGAGATGATTTTGATTTACTGGTTGTTTTTTTGCAAATGTGAATGTAAAATGTCAACTAATTAATGTTAACTAACTAACTAACTAACTAAATAACTCACTCACTCACTCACTCACTCACTCACTCACTCACTCACTAACTAATATGATCAAGGTACACTGCCTCTGGCAATGTCCTAAAATACAAATGTTTTGGAAAGAGATAACTGAATGTATGTCAGACGTGTTTAATACTAAAACCTCTTTGAATGACAAGCTCTGTATTATTGGTCTGAATCCTACAGAACTTACATTTGGAAAGACAAACCTTTTGAATTTAAGCTAGAAGGGCTATTGCATTATGCTGGAAACACATGGACTGTATTGGACTGAAGAGACTTATATCACCAAAGGCAAGCAGAACGACTTTGACTATCTTTGTGAACCATACATGAATATTATGTAAATTGTGTGTTTGTAAACATGCATTTTTATTTTTTACTGTATCATTGTTTTTTTTTATTTTGTTGATATCTATTTTTCAATGTTTCAATTTATTATTTTCATTTATTTATTATTTTTTTTACTTATTTTATATTATTTGATTTGATTTTAGTTATGTCATTATTCTGATTTGTCATTTGAATGTGTATCTGTATGTATTTGTATATATACATATATAAGAAGGGTGTGGATTTGTGTGCTGTTTTGTAGGCTGCATTGTTATTGTATGCCTAGTTGATGGGGGAGAAAAAAGGAAAAAAAAAAAATCAGCAAACATTTCTGGGGAAAAAAACTAACTAACTAACTAACTAACTAACTAACTAACTAACTAACTAACTAACTAACTAAATTAATGAATAAATTAATAAATTAATGAATAAATAAAATCAAATAAAACAATAGAAAATGTAAGTAAATAATGCCCAGTGAGATTAAGAACTAGAAGTAATGAGATAGATATAATTGAGGAGGCAAGGCTAAATGAAATTAGATGAAGTTAAGAATAAAATAAAATAAAATAAATGCAAAAAACAAAGTTTATCTAAATTTAAAAAATATTACTACATAAGGTTACTATAACTAATACTAAACACGTTTAGTGCATGCAAAAAAACAAAACAAAAACAAAACAATCCCTGATCTAATGCAGCGAGAAGCATTTTTAAGTATCTGAATAATTTTGGGGGCCACTGGGCCTCTCTTGCCATTTCATTAGCATGTACAGTGCCTTTTTATAATTCATATATATTATATAATGTAAGATATAAAGCTAGAATGAAGTGATGGATACTGGATGAGGGAGAAAGGAGTTTACTTTTTACTGTATTATTGTTTTGTTTTTATTTTGTCATTATTTTTCAAATTTTTAATTCATTATTTTCATTCCTTTATTTATTTATTTTTTACTTATTTTATTTTATTTAAGTTGTGTCATTTGAAAGTATATATGTGTATGTATGTATTTCTATGTATACATATATAAGAAGGGTGTGAATTTGTGTGCTGTTTTGTAGGCTCCATTGTTATTGTATGCCTAGTTTATGAGGGAGAAAAAAAGGAAAACTAACTAACTAACTAACTAACTAACTAACTAACTAACTAACTAACTAACTAACTAACTAACTAACTAACTAACTAAGTAGCTAAATGAAATCAAATAAAGCGATAGAAAATGTAATTAAATAATGCCCAGTGAGATGCTAATTGAGGAGGCAAGACTAGATGAAATATGAAGTTAAAAATAAAATAAAATAAAATAAAATAAAATAAAATTAAATAAAATAAAATAAAATAAAATAAAATAAAATAAAATAAAATAAAATAAAATAAAATAAAATAAAATAAAATAAAATAAAATTAAATTAAATTAACAACTTAAATAACAATAAATTAAAACCAGAAAAATACTCTATTTCTAAAATTAATGTCAAAAAAAGTATACCTAAAATAAAAATTTAAAATAGTATAACACAGGGCTACTATAATATAAATAATACTAAACACGTTCAGTAAAGACAAAAAAAATCCCTGATCTAATGCAGCGAGAAGCATTTTTAAGTATGTGAATAATTTTTGGGGCCACTGGGCCTCTCTTGCCATTTCATTAGCATGTACAGTGCCTTTTTATAATTCATATACAAGATATAATGTTAGATATAAAGCTAGAATAAAGGGATGGATACTGGATGAGGAAGAAAAAAGTGAGGGAGGGACATTCAAAAAGAACAAGAGAGAGTGAGGGTGAACGTATTTGTATGCACGGGCATAGGGGCATTTTATGGCCTTATTTGTCTTTTTATGTCCTCTGTTCTTGGGTATGTGGCAGTACAACACTCTTAATGACCTGCAGAGATGAAGGAGAGAGGGAAAGAGAGAGGGGGAATGGAGAAAAAGAGAGCAGGATGAGGCTACAACAGCTTGGACTGCAGTAGTAAAACACTCTCTGGTGTAACACACAGACGTGATGTACTTAAACAGAGGCTCTGTGAGGGGGAACTTAAAGTGCGCACACACCCTCACACGTGCTATAGGTAAAGCACCAGAGAACAAGCCTGGATTCAGTGTAATACTGGGATTACTTCTCTCATATCATTCACTTTCAATGAGGCAAGTAAATGCGAACAGCGTTCCACAAAAATAGTTCATCTCAATTACCTCTTTTGCTCTGTTAATGCTTCGCCTCAGAGGGTCAAACGCATTTTTTTTAGAATTATGCTAGCTGATGAGGTGTAGATTCAGTGGAGTGACATGCACATAATTCGTGTCTAAACAGCATGTCAAGAGCAAATACAAGCTTTTTTCGTGTTTTAAATAGTGCAAACGCTAGTAAATTGATTAAATTCAATTCAAGTTTATTTGTATAGCGCTTTTCACAATAATTATAATAAGGTTATTAGTTACCCTAGCCTTATTAATTACTTTTAACTTTTTTAACTGTAATTAAATAACTGTCGGGATTCTGGGTCTTGTTAATTCTTGTTTTGGTGGCAGAGTCCAGACACTAGTCCTTTCTTGTCTAGTATGTGGTGCTTAACTTAAGTTTCAAGGGTCGAGCACTCATGTTTTGCGCTCTCGTCCTGGTGTGTGTTGTTTTGTCTGTGGCATGCTGTTCTATTCTCAGCATGTAGTTGGTCTAGTGGTCTATCGGTCTAGTTGGTTTCGGTTTCAGTTGGCACTGGAATTGGAACATGCGTGTGTTGTCCTCGAAGTCTTCGCTGGTTGGCATCATCTATACACTGTTCTTGGATCCCATCAAACTGACTATCATAAACCTTTGCATGATTCCTTTAAAATATCACTCACTAACTCTCCTTAGGTCCTGCTTTATTAGGGGTTTCCACAGCAGAATGAACCGCCATATATTCTGGCATTTGTTTACTGTCAGATGCCCTTTCTGCCAACCCTGAACCCAGGCCTCAGAATGTCCTAACTATATAACCCCCAGTGTTGGGGAAACACTCATGCATTCTCCTAATCACTGGATGCTTTAAAATAACTACTTCAACAAAATTCAAGTGATGGGAGAAAATCGAAGATGTTAAATTGGTGCTCTGACCCCGATGGTAATATGGTTTAGGGGGATAGCATAGTGGAGGCCTGCTTTTAGGAACTGTATGAGCAAAATTCACTACATCATGGAGTGATAAACTACTGAATGACATTCTTGCTAGATCCCTGTCTTCATTGGTGCCGTGACCCGGGTGGATGTGAGCATTAGGGGTTGAGTGTAATGGAGGAACATAAGAGATGTATGATTAATGCTCACTTAATTTGTGTTTTTCTTAAGCCCAGGACTCATCAAGCAGATTATAAAAAATGTGAATACCAGACAGACAACAACCGACTGAAATGAAAAAGGAAGTTCAGCATCTTCCTAAAAGGATGTATCTGTATTCTCATTCCACAAAAAAACAACCAGATCTAGTGCTGCACACATACAAACAATAAACAAAGCAATCTTTAGTGCACTTTCACAGTATGCCTCTCTCACCACAAAGGGATTCACTTCTGTAAATATGTCTGATAATCTGGTAATTCATATTGCTTGCAATTAAAGAAATGTGAAGAAAGTACACCCAGCTTCTTTGTGTTCCCCCTTCCCGCTTAGTTTCATGACTTCTGTTTTTTTGTTCTTGCGCATTTCATTTGCAGCTGAACAGCCAATCAGAGTTCTCTCTTTCACCGACTGTCAGTGCCGATTCTACTTGCTGAATTGGACAACCTCCTACTAAAATAAGCCGACAAGGCTTATGTGGAACTCACCAAACAAACTAGCCTGACAAAGTAGGTAATCACACACACAAATATTTTGAAAATGTCTTGCATTTTAGCAAGGGCTAAAGATTGAAATAATGAAAATTATGCAGTTAGATCTACCTTTTACTCCCTTGTTTTCTTGCTTGAAGGGATACCACAGGATGCATATAATAAAAACCAGAGATATATACTACATATACTTTTACTAAGTGCAAGAAAGACGATAATAATAATTTGGATGAAGACACACCCTACAACAATAGCACAGTGGATAGAAAAACTTGAATCCATATATAGATATAAATATATGACTGCCCAACTTCAATTGAAATTGGATAGTTTTAAACAAGGATGGGCCCTTGTTACTATGTATCTGAACATGGCAACAAGACATAGCATTTCCAGCTGTATCCTTTAAAATTTAAAATGATGTATGTGTTTTTTATAATTTGTTTTTATTTACTGCTATTGTTACTTCTTGTTGTTTTTTTGTTTTGTGAGTGTTTTGTTTTGTAAAATGTTTTAATGTATTAAAAAAAGAAGAAAAAAAACTAGCCTGACAGATGCTCATAGATGAGCCAACACTGCCAACTTGGTGTGTCCTGGCCTTTAATGAGACCTCAACCCATACGTAAAATGTTGAATCAAACCTCGCTTTAAATGCTATCAGTTCAGGAGAAGAAGGTCTATATTGGTGCCGTGACCCAGAGGAGGGGTGGGTGTAATCGAGGCCAGCTGGTAAGAGCTGTCCTGATAAAACCAACACAATCTCTTGGCAATTCGTAACTATTTGATTTAGTGGCTAATTTGTATGAATTCGTACAATCTCGTTGGTACAATTTAGTACGATTTGCTCATCCCCCAATGACGGTTGGGTTTAGGGTTTGGATGCCACACCTCCTTTTTAAAATTGTACATTTTCATGCGACTGAACCCGTACGAATTTATACAAATGATCTACCTAACTGACAAAATGTTAAATAGTTACATTTCCTTGTGAGATCAGGCTGGATAAAACTGGCCTCAAGGGGCTTTTTAGTGACTGACACTAGGGGCTATGGCCTTTAGCCTCCTTAATAGCATGCCTGACTCTCATGCTGAAAATCCACTCCCATGAGTAAATCCCACTGTAGTAGTGTGAATAGAACTGGAAGGGTCACACTCATGCTGTGACCCAGATCCAAGTGAGGTTTAGGGTGATGTGTGTAACCAAGGCCAGTTTGCAAGAGCTGTTCAGGTAAAGCTCACTCCCCTGGCCTCAAGAGTGACACTACAGTCAGTGGTCATTGGCATACTTTTTAGTGCACCCACCTCTCATGAGAGGCTTAATGTAATGTGTATTTTTATATAGCGCATTTTTGTGTATGGCCATACACCCAAAGAGCTTCACAATCATGAGGGGGGTCTCTCAACACCACCACCAGTGTGCAGCATTGGATGACACGACGGCAGCCACAGGACAACGGCGCCAGTGCGCTCACCACACACCAGCTATTGGTGGAGTGGAGAGACAGTGATAGAGCCAATTCCGTGGATGGGGATGATTAGGAGGCCATGATGGGTAAGGAGAGGGTTTTGGCAAGGACACCTGGGGTTACACCCCTACTCTTTATGAGAAACGTCATGGGATTTTTAATGACCACAGAGAGTCAGGACTTCGGTTTAACGTCTCATCCCCTTCACTTTACTGGGGCATAAAGATGAGCGCCCCCTGCTGGCCTCACTAACACCACTTCCAACAGCAACCTAGTTTTCCCATGTGGCCTCCCATCCAGGTACTGACCAGGCTTAGCTCTGCTTAGCTTCAGTGAGTAACCGGTTTTAGGCTGCAGGGTGATATGGCTGTGGCTACATTGGGGCAAATCCCAATTGGAGCAGCATGAGTACAACTATATGGGTTACACTTATAATATCTTCAATTACGAACAGTGCCACCTGTTGCCTATGTTGTGAAGCAGCAGTTCCTTGGAAAAGGGACCAAAATCCCAAATAATTTTTCAGTCTGAGAAGAAATGTTCTAGTCTACAAACAAAATCTTGCACACCCTTAAACCTGTATTTCAATTCCAGCATTGCTTTTAACATATAGTTTTGCCATTTATCCAGCACTGATATATTTGCCCTTTCAAATCCCATTTCATGTGAAACTGATTTCTTTTTTTTCCATTGACACCATATTTCTTATCAATAAATGTCCTTTCATCAGTGGCTTCCCGTGCCTGGCTCTCCTTGACGAACGTGAAAGTGATGAAGGCCCTAAAAGAGGGCTTTAATCTCTCGAGCATTCCTAATGAGTTTTCCTCTACAATTATTTGATAAGAGCGCAGACGGGACTGTAGGCAGTGTGAATGATCCAGTACCTGTGTGCACACACACCGTCATGCGTCCTCAAAGACACTTACATGTGTGCGCCCCCTTAAAGAAAATAAGACTGCCATGCACAGCAGATAGAGGAAGATGCTAACATAATAAAAAATGACAGAAACACCTGAAAAAGCAGGCGCTAAAACACATGCGGTGTACAAACATGCATTGACTAACCACACTGAGGCCCAGCTGTTCTCGCTGCAGGTAATCGAGGTTTCTGCGCTCCAGGCTGGCCAGGTAATGCTGCAGACGCGAATAGGTGTAGGGGTAGCAGTATGCAAACTGATAAACATCATCCTCACGATCGAAACAGAAGGCGAAAGACATCACGTAGTTCCTCCGATGATCAGGGCAGCGGTAGTAATACACATTCTTGGCTGGAAGTCTTTGCCTGTAAGAGAGAAGGAAAGAAAAACAATGATAATAAGATGTGCTCTGTTTGCGTTCTCAACAAATATCGATTGGTTAATGTGATGTTGTTATGAGAAATCAAAAGTATGAGTTCATAATCTTTAATCATCAGTTCTCGTTTTATGTAAGCAAGGCTGCATACAGTATGTAGGAAAATAATATTAATCAGTCATAGCATCAACATCACAATATAATCAACAACTGCATTATCTTCTGTGTAATGTTCTGTTTTACTTGGAAATTTCTTACATGACTGATGACTTAAGTTCAAGGAGTTGCAATTGCAAACTTCAAGCGAAAATAAAACAAAGAGCAGAGAAAAAGGTGAGGTCAAGAAAAGAATAAATAAATTAATGAAAAAAAATAGACAAGGTGACAAGAAAAGACCCAATGACACGAGCTGAATAAAATAATAATAATAAAGAATAAATAAATAATAAAAGAAAATAGATAAGGTGATAATAAAAGACCCAATGACACGGGCTAAATAAAACAAAATAAAATAAAATAAAGTAAAGTAAAGTAAAATAAAATAAAATAGATAAGGTGATAATAAAAGACCCAATGACATGGGCTAAATAAAATAAAATAAAATAAAATAGATAAGGTGATACGAAAAGACCCAATGACACGGCCTGAAAATAAGTAAATAAATAAATAAAATAAAATAAAATAAAATAAAATAAAATAAAATAAAATAAAATAAAATAAAATAAAATAAAATAAAATAAAATAGATAAGGTGATACGAAAAGACCCAATGACACGGCCTGAAAATAAGTAAATAAATGAAATAAAATAAAATAAAATAAAATAAAATAGATAAGGTGATCAGAAAAGACCCAAATGACACGGGCTAAATAAAATAAAATAAAATAAAATAAAATAAAATAAAATAAAATAAAATAAAATAAAATAAAATAAAATAAAATAAAATAAAATAAAATAAAATAAAATAAAATAAAATAAAATAAAATAAAATAAAAATAGATAAGGTGATAAGAAAAGACTCAATGACACGGGCTGAATAAAATAAAATACAAAAATAATAAAATAAATAAAATAGAATAAAATAAAATAAAATAAATAATAAAATAAATTAAAAATAGATAAGGTGATAAGAAAATACCCGGTGACACGGGCTAAAAAAATAAAATAAAATAATAATAAAACAAAATAAACAAAATATAAATAAAATAAAAAATTAATATGCAGCTATAAATACAGAATGCACAATGCTCTGTTGCTTTAAATGTGCTATATAAATGAATAAATTAAATGAACTGGGTTTGATACAACAGGAATAATACCAAATCTCCAGTGCTCGCTTTTTATTTTTATTTTTGAACAGGCAAGAAGTGTTTTGTCACAAACAGCTCCAGAACAAAAGAGCTAGTTGTGATGCAAAAGTACAAAATAAACAGAATAATGAAATGTAAAAATTTATGATTAGAAGACTGCATGCTAAACTTTGAAAGGTTTAACAGCAACATGGCGGAACCACCTCTGAGCTCTGTGAATCACATTTACAGTTTGACGGTTTGGGATGAATACATACTGTATATCATTATACACCTAATATAGATCATATATCTTTTTTGCCTTTGCTTTTAAACTTGTCGTTCATTATATTCATTTAGATACTGCAGACTGGAAACCCTGGGGTGTAGCTAGAGGGCATCCGCTGCATAAAACATATGCCGGAATAATTGGCAGTTCATTCTGTTGTGGCAACCTCTGAAATAGAGACTAAGCTGAAGGAAAATGAATGAATGAATGAATGAATGAGACTGGAAACTTAAAGTCTGTTCAGTCATCCATATCAGCATTCACTGCTGTTCAGTGGTCTCTCTCTCTCTTAAAACATACCCCATCTAGAATGAAGGTAAACACAAGCAGCAAACTGTAAACAATGAGAATTTCTGCAGTGCAGAGTGAGCAGAGTGAACAATGAAAGCGATGTTATTTGCATATAAAATGATATACTGTGCTGTTAATCAGTTTTATGTGGAGCCGCTGAAAGTAAATCTGCACATCTGCAGAAAGAGAGAGAGAGAGGAAGAGAGAGAGAAAAAGAGCAAACAGCAGTGAAGGACAGGCAAAGAACACAGGACTGAAGGCAATGGAGGGAATAACAGAGGAGAAGATGAGAAAGAGAGGAAGATCAGACTGACTGTGGGACAGAGAGAGAGAGATCAGATGGAGATGCTATCGGTATGGACAGAAGCTTCCACACGGCCAGACTGATAAGAGAGAGGAAACAGCTCTCTGAATTCAGCCTCCAGTTCTTCCAGATCACTCTTTTCTGCTGAAGAACTCGCATATACACTGTACACAACTGATGGAGGACTGGGGGAGTTTCTTTGTTTGAACGATTGACAGTTATAAACACACAGCTGTTCCCTTATCATCAGTCAACCACGCGCATAAATACACACAAACACAGAGATGTATACAGCGCAAGTCAAAATCATGAGAGTAAACTGAAAACTAAATCTTTTTTAAAGCTGAAAATATAAACATTTTAGGATTAGAAACATTTTCAACTAAAGAAAAGTTGAAACAATAAGAAACTATTTAGACTTTTGCACTGGTGTAAATAATAATTTCATTATTAAAATAAACAAAAGTAATATTAAAGGGGTAGTTCACCCAAAAATGTACTCACTATTAACTCTCTACTTCTATTTCTTCTGTTGAACAAAAAACAGGATATTCTGAATGTTGGGGGAAAAAAGCTGCCACTGACTTTCATAGTAGGAACAAAAAATACTGCAGGATCAATGGCTGTTCTTCCCACTTCAACATTCTTGAAAATATCTTCCTTTTTGTTCCACAGGAGAAAGACATTTGAACAGGTTTGGAGCAAGTAAAGTGAGTAAATGATTATAGAATTGTCATTTTTGGGTGAAATATAACCTCAAGGTAACACAACTAAAACCTTTAAAATGATTGAAATTTTGTTGTAATAATAATATTTAATTAAATATTTAAATAATGTAATGTTTGTAATTATTTTAAACTTTTATTTTAAAATTAAAACTAACAATTAAAAATTAAACACAAACAATTAAAATACAATAAAATGTGTATATATACATTTAGGTACTTATTTACAATTAGTAATTTATTTAGACATAATTATTATCAATTTTTAATTTAGATAACACAGTACAGTACAGCACAGCTCAAAAATGTAATAAATTAATAATAATAATAATAATAATAATAATAATAATAATGCAAAAATAATAATGTAAAAAAATCATAATAAAGAAGCAGAAAAGAGTATTGTTGTTTGTTATTATTGTTATTATTTAAATAAATGCTCAGTCCAATTATACCAATCCAATTAGGAATACGGACTATAACGCTAAGTAGATTCATATTTTAAATGAATACTGTGTTTTTAACTATACTTCAAAAACATCTGAACTTCTGAACATCTGAACATCAAAAACCATTAAGCATCAATAGTTTTGGTAACACTCTTTAAGGTAACAACTTAAACCTTTAAAATGATTGCAAATTTGCTATAACAATTATATTTAAATTAAATATTTAAATAATGTAATGTTTGTAATTATTTTCAAACTTTTTAAAATGAAAGTTCATAAAAGATATGATAAAATAAAAAAACACAACAAAATAAAATAAGTTAAAATGATTTATCATTATAAATTGAAATAAAATTTAAAGAAGAAAGGAAGGAAATAAGAAAGAAAGAAAGAAAGAAAGAAAGAAAGAAAGTAAGAAAGAAAGAAAAAAGTAAAGAAATAAATAAATTATGTTGCATTACTGCAAAAAGTTTTAAAATGATAGTGAATAAAATATATGAATAAAGTAAAAAAACATAAAAAAATGAAAAATCTCTTATGAATTGAAATAAAATTAAATTAAAAAATAAAGAAAGGAATGAATGAAGGAAAAAAGAATATGTTGCATTACTGTAAAACATTTTAAAATGATAGTGAATAGAAGATATGAATAAAGCAAACAATAAAAGTTACTTATGAATTGAAAAAAAAAAAGAAAGAAAGAAAGAAGGGAAGGAAGAAAGAAAGAATATGTTGCATTATTGCAAAACTGTTTAAATCAGAGATGGCCAAACTGGCCCGCCATCCCATCTTAGAAGGGAGGTCAATTTTTTGGGTAATTTGTTTTATTGTTGAGCTATACAAAAAGCAAACTGAAATTCAATGTTTCAATTAAAGGTTGTGAATTAATCCGATTTTAAAAATACACTGTGATTGATGTATAAAATACCACGCAGAAGACATCGGCAGAGGCAGGTGCAGCTTTACTAGTGTATTCGGCATTGATCTCCATTGTGTTAAAAAAAAGGAATTACGTTTTTATAAGTTCATCATAAAAAAGTAAAAAAAAATTAAAATAAATCTATTGCATTATTTAATTTGATTAAGTCGAATTATTTATTAATAATATTAAATAAATTAAGAAATTACCCATGGAAACTTTAATGTAATAAACACTCAAATAATACATATTTTGCTGCTTGTTCAACCTACTTATGTAAAATGAGCTTAACACAATTCTTGAGATTTTTTTGGGGACAGCTTAATTGTTTTATGTTTAATCCACTTAAATGTGTTAACTTAATTGATTTGTGTTAGAACAACCTGAATGAATTGTGTGGAACCCTACATTTTTTACAGTGCAGTTTGGTATATTTACCTTCAACCCACAGCCCTCAATCAAATTTGGTTTTTGGCCCATCATAACAAAACGTTAGGGCACCCCTGGCTCAAATAATAGTGAATAAAAGATAAATAAAGATGAAAGACGAATAAAGTAAAAAAACAAACAAATAATAAAATACAAAACGTTCCTTACAAGTTGAAATAAAAAGAAAAAGAAGGAAAGGAAAGAAAGTATATGTAGCATTGCATTCAATAAACTGCTAGATGTTTTAACACAGTATTTTGCTACTGCTACATGTGCACCTATTTTAAAGCTGAGCTATAGCTATACACTCATAATTTCTGGATACCAGGACTACTCCACGTGCTATCTAGTCAAGCGGTTTACAGAAATATACACACACTCCTTGGTGTGTTTCCAGTAATAGTGAACCCCTCGGGTGCAGCGCTGTGATTGGCCATTTAAAAGAGCCTGCTCCACCCTGATGCTCATTAGGAAGCCCATGAGCAAAAAACAGCTAAGTAGAACTATGCAAATTTGAAAGCAGTGATGGTGGTTACGCAGCATAACAGAGCATCATCTACACACACACAGACACAAGCACACACACGCACTCCTCTGCGACCTGAACAAAGTGAACCGCTGAGGCGAAATGAAAGTGAATTAGCTTTTCTCTGTGGAGGAAAAGACAGCAAATGAACGATCAAGCTGAGAAATGCTCTGGGGGACTTGGACGACACTGTTATCTCTACACGTCTCCAAAGAGTGTTAACACACAGGACAGGTGCCTGCTCGGCCCAAAACACACACTCACAGACATGCATTTAATGACCTTTATTGCATGTCAGCATCAGAGAATATAGAGTTTATCATCATTATGTTATTGTCTATTCACATCTTAACATTCTCCTATTCCATTTTTATATGCTTATATATGTTTATATAAGCATATACATTTAGGTACTTCTTTATGGATAGTCATTTATTTAGACATATTTATTTATACTTTGCAAAGGAATGCTATTTTTTTTTACATTTAGATGACTCAATACACAATGAAAAAGATTTTCCAAAGTGAAATAATAATAATAATAATAATAATAATAATAATAATAATAATAATAATAATAATAATAATAATAATAATAATAATAATAATAATAATAATAATTATCTCAATCTGCTGGGTGTTTTCTGCTGGTCAGAGTAATAATAACAACAACAACAACAAGTAATAATAATAATAATAATAATAATAATAATAATAATAATAAAGAAAAACAAATATTCAATATCGATCCAATTAAGAATTTTATTATATTTAAATTTTTTGTGATTTTTTTATTTTATTCATATCTTTTATTTACTATCATTTAATAAAAACGTTTAAAATAATTACAAACATTACATTATTTAAATATTTAATTTAAACGTACAGTGGCCGAGAGAGCTTAACGTGCTGCAATTTAAGAAAATACGTGCAATTACAAAAAATGCCAGCAAATTGAGAAAAGATCTTCATCAGTTTGACAGCAAATCCTCAAAACACAAACACATTTTTAAAAAACACGCTGCATTTTTCCACAACACAAACAATTAATAGAATGTGCTGCATTTTCTCACAACGCAAACATTTTATGAAAACGTGCTGCATTTTCTCACAATACAACAGAAATGTTTTAAGGAGAAACCCTAAAACGTGACAGACCCGGATATTTAGGTTATGGTTATTTAGGCTAATAAATACTAAAGACACGGGAATCGGGATATTAAAATAAACAAACGAAAAACTCACCTCTCAAAGATCACCTGAAACTTCACTGAGCAATAGTCACGGCACAGTGGCGTTTCTCATGTTTTTGGAACCCCTTAAAACATTTCCGTTGTGTTCAGTTTTTTTGCAGCGCATTTTTGTAAATTGTTTGCGTTTTAAGAAAATGCAGCGAGTCTTCGTAAATTGTTTGCGTTCAGAGAAAATGCAGCACGTTTTTGTAAATTGTTTGCGTTGTGAGACAATGCACCGCATTTCGTAAATTGTTTGTGTTCTGAGAAAATGCAGCTAGTATTTGTAAATTGTTTGTGTTTTGAGAAAATGCAGGGTGTTTTTTAAATTTGTTTGTGTTGTGAGAAAATGCAGTGCGTTTTTTAATTTGTTTGGGTTGTGAGAAAATGCAGTGCGTCATTTTTATTAGTTTGTTGTGAGAAAATGCAGTGCATTTTTTTATTTGTTTGTGTTGTGAGAAAACGCAGTGCGTTTTTTTATTTGTTTGTGTTGTGAGAAAATGCAGTGCATTTTTGAACGTGTATGCGTTGTGAGGATTTGCAGCATGTGTGCTGTCAAACAGATGAAAACCTCTTCTTAATTTGCTGGAATTTTTTTGTAATTAAGCTCTTTCGGCCACCATACTAACGACTATAATGATAAATGGATTTATATAAAAAATGAATGCTGTTTTTTAACTATACATCAAAAACAGAATTCTGGAGAAAACAATTCAGCACAGTTCCCTCAAAAAACATTAAAGTCCCAATCACCGGAAGCTACGATCGTTATTTATTTTTTTGTGATGCAGTTCCTAGAGAAACGGAATTTTAAATGAGCAAACAGTGGGCGTGGCTTGTTTTTTCTACCGCAGGCTAATTGGATGTAGTAAAGTGGCATTTCATGCAGAAAGATTGGGAAAGGGGTTTTAGAAGAGTTATTACAACCTACAGATTACTCCTGCTCACCATTTCTGTTTGTTGTCAAAACTGACAGTTGAAGGGGCGTGGTTAAGTATTTTAGCCACGCCCATTACCTTAAAATCATGTAATCTGATAATAAAACTGAAAACAAACAGGAAGTGCATTTTCAGATTTCAATAAAAGATTATTTTTTTCTTAATGACATGCAGTAACGAATTGTTCACCACAAAACTAGCAATGTGAGCTGAAAATTAAATGGTTAATTTTTATTTCTTGGAGACTTTAAGCATAAATAACAATAATAATAACAATAATAACCACAACAACAAAAATCTGAATAATATCTTGAATAAAAAAATAGCTAAAGTTTGAAAGTTTTTTTTATAGATTATTCTATTCCTTTTAATAAATTATAATTTTAGTCATTTTGGCTTATTACTTTTAAAAAATAGATAAACATCTATTTATTTACAAATGATAAAAAAAAATATTTATGTATTTCATGGTTTCACTTAAATTGACTATTGAATCATGTGAAAATTGAAAGTAGTAATAATAATACAAATCAGGGGTCATAATAGTCTACAAAAGTAGTGTTTACACTGTGTTTGTTGTTTTTGTTTACCAAGTAGCCTTGGCGAGACTGTCACAAATAAAATAAAAGATAATACCATAAAAATGATAGATTAAAAACATTCTATACACATCGTTTCATGTTTCCACTGTATTTTTTAAAAATAGAATACATATATTTTAAAATATACAGTATATGTGTGTGTGAGTCGACCAGCTGCAGTATCTGGCCTGTGTTTGAGTAGGGTTGAGTTCAAGACCCGCATCTGTTGTGTACCCGCAAACCCTTCCAAACACACACACACACGCTCACTCACCTCTCCCCACGCAGGGTTAATGAAACAGCGTGACACCTCACTTTATTTTTTTATTTATCTGTTTGGGCATTATCCCGGTTCCTCTCCAGCGTTTGACCTTGTTGGCTACTGAGTGAGTCGTGGCTATTGATTTTAATTACCCAGCGGGAATTTACTGCTCGCCTTTCCTGCGCCGCTGCGCCGCTATTGGCCAGAGAAAATAGCTTTGTGTGCTGAGAGAGGGAGAGGGAGAGAGAGAGAATCTCCAACCTGCTGGGCGTTTTTCTATCTGCGCTGCAATGTATGTTCTCCCCTCTATCATTCTCTCTCTCTCTCTGGTTGTGGCTGCTGGTAATTTGTTTTATCTAAATGATAGTGCCCCATGCCTCCCTGTGCTGGTGGATGTGGTACAATGCCCCCCGTTCCAAAACACATTTATCTCGCTGTGTGTCTGGGGGGGGGGGGGGGGGGGGGGGGGGGGGGGGTGGGGGGGGGAACACAGGCCGGCGGACAATAACCTACACACACATGGCTTAACAATTTCAAACGTCAGTTTTATACACACTCCCCACCCTGAAGAATACACACACACAGTGAGTTCTCTGCTCTCTGGCTCTCTTCCCATATAGAGGAAAGGTCAGCGCCTGGAGCTCAAGGTCACTGGCTTTAAAAATTGAAAGAGTTTTCATAACTTGTTTGAGAGAAACTAAAAGTTTCTTCAACTTGAGTGGACAAGGCGTATTCCTCTGTGAATCTTTCTGCTGGTCAGAGGTTTGGTGACTGTTTTTAGTCCAAATTCTTTTAAATGTGGAGTCACTAAACTGGTAAACAACTTCAGCTGCAGCGTTGAACCAATTGTGAGTTGAGATTGGCAGCATTATCCTCTCACGCATTTGTCTTTGTGCATGACTAGCTTTTTTTGAGACTTGAATGTGTTAGTGACACTGTAAAGATGCAATATTTTAGAAATCAATGATTTGAAGAAACCAACTTCTCTTGGTATGGCCGAAAGGGTCAGCACTTTGCCATTTTTATCTGATCAAGCTGCTGTCCAGAGGTTACAGTCACTTTAGAAGGGCTCACCATCTCACACAGTCAGTGATGTTCTCTAATTCCAATCAGGGTTCCATTTTTATACTATGCTTCAGAATATAGTCATCTGAAAAAGTTAGAAGACCTTAAGACATTTAGACTTTTTTCATATCAGCACATAATAACAATAATTAAATCTCAAAATATTGAAAATAAAGCCTCAGATTAACAACAATTCATAGCATTAGCAAATGTAAGTCAGGCTCTGCTAATTTGATTCTTTAATTTCAAGTTTTAGCAGTTTGTGGATCTGGAGCCTTCAGATGTGTGTTAACACACTTTACTAAAACTGGGTCATGCAACAAGACAATAATGACTACGTTTACATGAACGCCAATAATTCGATTTTAATGCGATTAAGACAATACTCTGATTAAGAGTCGACCATGTAAACAGCGATTTTTGATTAATTTAATCAGATTAAGGTCATAATCGAACTAAAGAGAAATCGAATTAAGGTATGTTGTATATGCCAATTTTAGTCGCATTATTAAAGTGCAGTACAGACAGGTAAACACCTTAATCAAACTATTATCGTCATGTAGGACTTTAAGCTGCTTTTTGCGACAGGGTAGTCCACACACACCCACACCCACACATACTGTACGCATGACTGATTGACACTCTTTGCACCTACCGAGTCAGTGCAGACCACACACACCTGCATCAGGAAAAGCTGAGTTTTTCTTCCATTCAGCATGCGGTATGCACTTCCATTAAAACAACTCTTCCAGCAGCTTTCCAATATCTCGTTTGTCACGCTGGGCATGCATGGAACGTTCGTGAATGAAAGTGAAAGTGCCAAACTGCAGTTAAAGTTGACAAAATAAAAATAAAACACCCGAAATTACATGAAACTCCGGAGGAAATGCGGATAGCTCGGTGACGCAATGACATTAATCGAATTATGTGCTATAACATGTAAAATGGGATCATGAAAGTAACACTCAAAAAGCAACTCGTGTAAACACCTTAGTCTTTTTATTCTCTTAATTAGATTAAAGCAAATAATTCGATTACTGATGTCCATGTAAACCTAGTCACTGATTTCAAAATCTAAAACAGAAAAAAGCAAGGTGTTGCAATATACCAGTCAAAGTCCAGAGCTTCTTCTGATCGATGAAATAGTGCGCAAAACCTCCAAAAGTCCTCCATAATGATTACTTTGGGTAATTATTGCTGACTTACAGTAGTTTGTCACCCATTGCTTTTCTATGTTGGCTTTATTGTGCGTAAAAATATAATGACATGCTGTGAGATCAACATGTGATGCAGTTCATTTGAAGTTTTATCTTACTGATTTTAATTTGATCATTTTTTATTATGTCCTGAATGCTGATAAGGAACACAATAAAATATAACAGGGTGTACTAACTTTTTTACATGACTGTACGTAACTTGTTAGGATAATCTTACGTAAGAAGTGTAATAAGCAACGATAAAGAAAATTCTGACTTTACATTCGGATTTGTCTGTTTTACTCAAAGATTAAAAGGAGGCAAATATGCATGAGAAGTGCTCAAAACGCAACGTTTCAGACATCACTTAGACAATCTATAACAGTGAAAGATGCATTTAAGTCCTCATAGAAGACAATATCTTTTTGTTAGAGATGCACACATGCACAAAACTGTGGCGCAGCATTTTCTGCTTATATTTTTGCCCTTTTTCTTTCAACCAAAAACGCCATTTTTCATGCTGCAATCAAAGATCAAAATAGCTCAATATTCTGCTCTGTGGCTATTCCACTCATGTACTTATCTATGCCTGAACCACACATAAAAGCAAATTCCGCTCAAATAACAACAGAACATTTCTATATAGTATATTTGTATATTGTATATTTATACTACATAGTATATTAGTACATGGCAACTCTGGTAAAATGAACTCATTTACTGTCAATAAACTTTCACTGTCAATAAATTGTGATTATTTTTGTAGCTTTTTTTTAAAAACAGTGTATTTTAAGCTATTGAGACAAACTTTATAAGTCTTACAAATCTATTTTATAAAACAATAGCTAATTATTACAAAGCATTTTCGGGTTCAGTTTTGGTTTTCGCCCAAGTGCATGTAGAGTTTCGGTTTCAGCCCAGAATCTATCAGCTGTCTCTTGAATAGGGATGCAACGGTAAACCGATTTCTCTATTAACCACACTTTAATTTGTCACAGTTAATTAATCGTAAGGCTTCTCAACACTACGTTTCTGCATGGAACAAATGCTGCCAACTGTGCACTAGTTTAGAGTTCCAAGCTTGTAAACCGAGGCTAGTATGCACACACACTGAATTTACTATGACTGAGATTATTAACTAAGGACCGTTCACATATCGCGTCATTTGCATGCGCAAGGTTGTTATTTCCAATGGAGGTGCATGGTCGCGCTTTCCAGGCACACCGAGGTGAAAACAATCTGGTGTTAAATTATTACTTATGTTTAAATGTCAAAAACTTTTAAGTCCAAAAAGAACTGGATATTGTTTATTATTATTATTATTATTATTATTATTACCGATAACTGTTATTCCTCAGCCTACAATCGTACAACCAAAATCTATAATCGTTGCATTCCTACTCTTATATATTATGAGAGTGGATGGAGTGGATTCAATGGATGGAGTAGAGACCTTCGTCTTCTGAATGGGATGTAGACTGCTTTCATAGACAAAATTGATAAGATCAAGATTAAACAATAAAAATTCTCTTCTACTTGCCAATTGGTCCAAATTTTATTACCCCGTCAACCCAAAGTTTCTTCAAATGGAGTGGACAGGACTATCGCTGACTAGCGTCTGTATCTCTATTTTGATGTGTGTGCGTGTGCTGTAAGCTAAACGGCCAGGCCTGTTTCGAGGTGTCATTCAACTCGGTTAGCAGGAACACGACGGGGCCTTTGATGCCGCCCCGGCTGTCGGCTTCACTCTGAAGGGAACTAGACGAGGGGGAAAATTGCTAGCTTTCATACGGAGCGGGACATCTTGTCTACATTCTCAAATCAATCAAGCATAGAGGTCATCTCAGTGGCTCCTGTCTTTCTGACTCTTTCCGTCGCCCTCCCCGATTCTTCTAAGAGCTCTAGCTGTCATCTGCTTAATGTTGTGAAGGTTAAATGGTTTCAAATATGAGCACGAAGCTGTCAAGTGCCACAATTCTTCTCTCATCCTACTGACAAAAACAGATGAAGAAAAAAAAAAGAGGGAGGGGGGGGATCTATTACATATACGGATATTACATTTCATCAGGACAATGACACTCTCAGGCTCTTTTGACTTTGGACGTAGGCCCATATTGTGTAATTATTGCTCAAACAAGCGCTCCCTCTTCTAACGCGTTTTATTGTTTTACATTGGATAGCGTTTCTTTGCTCTGGATTTTTTCTGCCGTAATGTGAGAGGTAGAGGGAGTGGAGTGGCCCTCCTGTGATTGATCTATCATTTGGGACATGAATCAGACTGGAGAATAGCACTGGATGGCACAGTTACTAAGCAACCTCACTTGCTTTGTGGTCGAGCTGTCCATGTGTGATGGTATGTTTGAAATGAGGGTGTGCGATTGTGCTGTGTGATTCTCTAAATGGTGAAGAGCGTTCAATGCATGTGGAGGATAGGAGAAAGAAACTAGGAGCCAGAGCCCGAATTAGATTATTTAGGCATAAGGGTCGACATTAGACTTTGAGTTGGTTAACCAAGGCACAATAAATTATTTGTTGTGGTTATCTTATAGCAACCAAAATGTTATATGCAAATGCCATGTGTGTGTTAACTGCAGGTCTAATCTCTAAATATCGCCAAATGTTTTATCTTTATCTATATTTTATTTATTAATTAAAGACAGAATTTACACAAAAAATGAAAATGTATTCACTATTTACTCACCCTCAAGGGGTTCCAAACCTTTATGTATCTTTTTTTTTGTTTGTTGAACACAAAAGTACAAAATTAAAAAAATATTTAAAGAGCCCCTATTGTGGGTTTTTGAAAATGACCTTCTATGCAGTGTGTAACACAGCATTAAGTGAATGAAAATATCCAGCTGATGTTTAAATCTGAAAGTGCACTGTGTTTAAAACTATTGATTCTTTAACAAAATAATCGACTTAAAAAAGTCGAATAAATGAATCGTGTTGGGTTCGAATCCTTAGCTTGAACACATCAACGTCGATATGGTACATCACCAAATATAAAGTGCTGGTTCTGGTGAAACGTGAACTTGCCTTTCCCTACAGACACTAGCGGAGTGCGGGGGATCATGGGACTAATCATGACACAAAAGTCACTGACAGATGGAGATTCGGCTGTGGAAAATAAAGAGTTAAAGTTCATTTTCACAACAATACCACAGTATAGCCAACCTAGTGCTGTGTTTGTTCCTGTCATTTTTGATACAATAACCTATGCTGCAACACAGGATTCATCAACCGTTTGCTATTAACGGAAGGAGCAGCAGAGACTACTTATGTATGGGACTTTGTCAGACTTTGACAGGGACTTTGTCAGTAACTGTTACAGTTCATATTGGCCAGTTTCTTCTTCCTCCGGATTATAACATGTAAATGTAATTAAAATCGTTGCCTCGCAGGAAGAACATGCAAACTCCACACAGAAACGCCAACTGACCTGGTCGAGGCTCGAACCAGCGACCTACTTGCTGTGAGGCGACAACACAACCTACTGCGCCACTGCATCGCCTACGGCTTGTAATCGCGTATCTATTTTAGATCAGTGCTGTACTGTATCTCTCAGGTTAATTAATTATGGGGATATATACATATTGCGTCCTTAACCACATTGAAAACGTAACGTGTACTTCTTCTTTTGTCCTCTGAACTTGCGATCCTCTGCCGTTTGTCTTTGCTATGGCCACCGTCAGCTGTTCCTCACACATGTGGCGTGGTCAAGTTTCAAAATAGTTCAGCTTTTGCCACTGTGTGGATTAATACTGAATGTGCGTCGTTGTTATTACTTGGGATTAGCGTTAAAAGTTGAGCAATATGCTGGTGTTTAACTGCATTGCTTTATTGCATTTCTGCATTGGGCTCTCACATACTCTGTACTATTTCATAGCCGTGGTGGGGTTTTCTTTCTGGCTCGCGCTGATCACAGTCGACCAATCACAACGAGTCATCAGACCAATTAGCGCAGATTAGCTTTGCACTAAGGAGGGGTTTGGAAACAAATAAGTCACTGAACAAATCATATGGGAGTCGTTGGGATAATTGGGTAATATATCAGTCTGTTGTTGGAGACCCCCAAAACCAAAATATGACCTTTTATAATGCAAAATAGGGGCTCTTTAAAAAACTTCTATAAAGTTCAAAGACTTCTATAGTGGGGAAAACAAATGACATGGAAATCAATAATTACATTTTGTTCTCTACATTTTTCAAAATATCTTCTTTTGTGATCATCTGAATAAAAAAAATTATGACAGGGATTTAAGTTTTGAGTGAACTATCTATTTAACAGATACTTTTAATTTTATACTTTTGATTAGCTTTTAATGCTTTTTTTTAGCAGAAAAAAAAATATTATTTCAGACACAAATCAGTTGATTTGCCAAAAACTATGCAAAATAAAAGACATGCAGTGCAAATGTAAATATGAAATGTCACTTAAAGTAAAGTTTTCAATGATATTGCAGCACTGGATCAACAGGTCAAGTCACAGTTCATTCAATTAGTCCTAATTTGAACCAGCTCACATGTCTATAAGCCATCCCTATTATTGAGCCCTGATAATTTGTGTCTAGTCTACATGGTAAAGAATGAGATATGCACCACACCATTACTCTTATTGTTATGGGTAAATAGCCAAAATATGGGCTAATAATGCCCACTATCCTTTGTACAGCAAGAGGAATAATGTACAATTGTTATTCTGATGCAATTGCAGGGGCATTATGATTTAATATGTATTTATAAGTACTTGCTTGACAGAGAAATATGTACTCTTCATACTAAGTGGAATAAAAGGTAAGTCTAAACCAAGAATTTAGGCAACCCAGGCTTATTAGTGTCTCTACATTTTTGCAGAACCCCCAAAAACATACCTATTCCTTCAATTCATTGCTGTTTTCAGCTGAAAAGAACAATATTCAAGAAAACACCAACAGCTTTCACTCCTTTTCGCAAAAATCATGAATACAGAAGACTTGGTTGTTGCACAATATTATGTTAAATACACAATTTGTGCAGTAATACATTTTAACAATTGCATTACTTATATTTTTCCATACAGTATGTATGCCTTTTCCATTGCAGTTGTATGCTGCTAGTGCCATCAAATGTGCCATCGAATGCATTGATACAATCTGTCTAATTGTTCTCTGATATTTAAAATAGAAGGTATGTGGCTTAAGTATGTGCAAAAACTATAGAATATGGGCTAAATTATAATTCTTCTCAATAAAAGAGGCTGACAGAAATGTATTCAGAGTCCTATTTTGGAGTTTTAATGTATATGAAAACACAGGCAGGAATTAATATCAACCTCTGCATAAACAGATACATTTTTGAAGTGTATTGGCATCCTTTAACTCCAGAAAAAAATTACAGTAAAAGCTGAGAGATATGACACGATGCATAAATGTGAATTAAACACTAATTCAGCAGCGTACATCTGTCTTTTACAAACATACACAGCAAGTTTCTCAATTTACATGTGTGTATAAGACTTCATGCTACTTGGGCATGACATTGGATACATTTATAATCTGTATATCCTGCATTTTGTGTATTCAACAAGCTGTGAACTCTTCTCCAAAGCCTGTGCTGTTTTCAAAATAAGAGTTCCATATATGTAAGAAGTACAATATGTGTTTAGATAAAATAAAGAGGACATAATTTCACTAGGGAATATTGTGGCCAATCAAATTCTGCCTGGGGGTTGTATATTCATGAAATGTCTCGGTTGGTGTTTTGTTCAGAATTGAGGATTTTACACTCTCTGGATTTACATGAGAACGAGGAAACAATGGTGTTTGAGGCTCACAGTGTGCAATTTCCATGTAATGAACTCTTATTATTTAGCTAGGCCAAGGTATATGCAGATTTCCAATCTATGACACCTTTAACCCCATAAGAACCAACATAGCTAGTCACATTAATCTGTTTTTGAAGAAACAGAACACTTTTAGTACCACATATGGTGCATTTCACTTCCAAACCACAGCAAAACATTCAAGCAGCAACATATTGTCCTTTCAGCAAAAAAGCCACTTCAAGCAAGCATTTGTCAGAGGTTTGGGCTGAATTGACATCTACATAAACACAAAGAATAGGATAATTAGCTGATCTGGCCATTCATTAGATTTCTATCACGGCAAATCTCAAACAAGATTCATAAACCATATTCCAACTACTGGATCTTTGGCATTCCTCTCATTCATGGAAGGCAGAGGCACTAAAATGAATTTCAAGAGGCTTCTAATATTGATTACAGTACACCATTTTATTTTACCGAAGCTAGGAGAGCCTATAGGGGTTTATAGTCTTTAATAAGTAGTGACAGATTAAATCTGAGTCCATCGTGATCTATTACCCTCACTAGATTGAAATGCATAGTTGCATTTGAGCTGAAGTGTTTATGAATTCTGTGGAATAGCATGAGCCTGTCTATTAAGTGGCATCGTGCATGAACATGCCAAGTGCGGGCACTGAGCACAGCAACACACACACACACACACACACATCTTAGATGCAGTGCTCTTCACAAGCGCAGGGGGACACGTGTAATATTAGTGCTAAGAGCCCTGGCCATCATACTGCCTTCACAGCTCGTAAATCATCCACTCATTACAGCTCAGATCATAAACGTGCACCCCTGAGAGAGAGAAAGAGACAAACTCTCAGGCTAATATATTCCAAGCTAGCGCTCTTTACGACTTCTGCCCGACAAAAAGAGCGTCCTGGCACCTCTGGGGTGACATTGGGCGGATAATGCTAGAACACTGGAACGGCAAACGGCACATTCAGATGCACTACCACATGTTGGCCTGTCTTAAAACTAAACGGAGAAAGGGTACGGATATCCCAGGTGTGCTGGTGTTCAGATTAGCTGTGAGATTAAGCGGCCTTCGCACAGGGGCACAGGAGAGATTTAGCACTCGTTACTATTGGACAAAATACGAAAAGTTGCACTAAAGGCTATAGGAGCTATAAAGGCTAAACGTTAAGTGGTTAATCGATACAGCAGCTCTGCATAGGGCCACATTAATGCTGTGCTGGTCAGTGCAAACACATCGTGATGTAAAGGACAGGCCCTTTCATTTTACTTTAAGATGAGCACACAGTGGTAGATAGGAACTTGCTGCCCACTTTTGGATGCTCAGAGTTTCACTTTTGCTGGTTGTCTGCTATGCACTTTACACAACTTTTGCATTGAAAATCATTATAAAGATTACTGAAGGGAAGAATTGAAAAAGATGTGCCTTGGGATAACATGGCATTTAGACTTCTCCATTTCATTTCAACCTCATCATTTAATCTAAACTGGCTGATGCTAATTTAGCTAAAACAAATTAAAGTGAGACATTTTAATTACATAATAGTGCTTAATTTTTATACTTGCATACATGTATTAAATAATTGAATGAAATTTAATATAATGTCAAACTTTTTCAGTATTTATTATGGCAAGATATAGGGCAATTAACATTTTGAATGATTAGTTTTTGACATGGTTTCAATATATACTGTAAACTGTATATACAGTATAACTGTAAACTATATATTGTTTAAAATATACTGCATAGGCCTACTATGCATCATTTATCAAATACGTTTATCTTTAAGGGATTATGTTATTTTATATTTAATTTGATGTAATTGTTATTTATTGTGTGTGAACAAAATTTTATATTATGTACTCGAAAAAACCACCTTCACCAAAATAAAGTGCTATGTATATAAATATAATTGTTTCGATGAAGAGAGTTGTTTGGAGTATACTTTACTTACCTAATGTAACACATTGGATGGTAAACTGTAAAACTCTTTTAACTAATTTCTAAACATGCTTCAACAATAACGATATAAACTTAATACATATTAAATATATATACAGTTGAAGTCAAAATTATTAGCCCCCCTGAATTATTAGCCCCCCTCTTTATTTTTTTCCCCAATTTCTGTTTAACAGAGAGAAGATTTTTTTCAACACATTTCTAAACATAATAGTTTTAATAACTCATCTGTAATAACTGATTTCTTTTATCTTTGCCATGATGACAGTAAATAATATTTTACTAGATGTTTTTCAAAACACTTCTATACAGCTTAAAGTGACATTTAAAGGCTTAACTAGGTTAATTAGGTTAACTAGGCAGGTTAGGGTAATTAGACAAAGTTAACAAGTTAGACAAGAACAAACCATTGTTATACAATATCGAAAAAAAATATTGCTTAAAGGGTCTAATAATTTTGACCTTAAAATGGTTTTTGAAAAAAATTAAAAACTGCTTTTATTCTAGCCGAAATAAAACAAATAAGACTTTCCCCAGATGAAAAAAAAAATATTATCAGACATAGTGTGAAAGTTTCCTTGCTCTGTCAAACATCATTTGGAAAATATTTAAAAAAGAAAAAAAATCAAAGAGGGGCTAATAATATATAAATTAAATCAACCCAGGCTCATTCTGAAAACGTACCGCTATATACATTTCTGGAGAGCACCGAATACACGCCAAGAGCTACGTTTTTTTTTTGCAGATTTTGTTTTCACGAATCCACCAGAGGTCGTTGTGTATGCTATTTGAGATCTCAATTTTCTCTCGCAAGTGCCATTCATGTCTGCTGTTCTCGTGTAAATTCACCAGAGGCCGCTGTCAACTGACTGAATGACTGACTGATCGACTGACCCACCCTTCTCCTTCCCTAAACCCAACCAATAGTATTTTTAAAAGCAATCCAGTAAAAGAAAAGCCCTCACCTGATTTTTACCACGTTTTCAATTTTTACTACATTCTCACCCTGTTATTGACTTGTTTATTTTATTTTTTGGCTTTTGTTTTTGTCTTACTCGCTTTCTGGAACTGTTCTTTGCCAGACTCGAACTCCGTCTTTGCGGTTAACTCCTCTCTGCGTCTCAAATTCACCGACGTATGCGACAAACTGGTAACAGCAGGAAAGCCGTCCACTTGGAGGTAAGCGGTTTAGCTGGGTAATCGTGAAAAGAAACGGCATCATACTGCCCCGTAGTGATTATTTTAAAGACGAAATGCAGCCATATGTACTTCTGGCCACATAATTCATGATCTCCAGAAATGTATATAGGGCTACGTTTTCAAAATGAGCCTGTGTTGCAACAAATACATAATTTGATCATACATTACATGACAAAATTTACATGCTTAACTAAAATTTCACTTGCTAAAGTTTAGCTGAAAATGTAGTACTTCAGCTAACTATTCAAAACATACACAATTCTGAGAATATTTGATTTAATATTTTACATTAATAGACATTTATACAAATATTCAATAATTATTAACTAATTAATGAATATTACACAAACAAATAAATCTAACATTTCCTTTAGATCAATTATTGTGTCCGACAATAATATTCTGCATTCCAAACTCATTTCTAAATGATCTTAAATTTAGCTGAAACGTGAAATGCGTTTTAAGTGTTTAAGGGCAGCATCTTCTACCATCTTGCCTTTTTCTTTGGACATAACTATCACCTGTCTGCTGTATTTACAAATTGCTCATTTCTGCTCTCTTGCTTGTCTGAGAAGACCGTGTGCACACCTGCAAGCTTCATCACATTTCAAACATCTTTTGAAACAGTTAAAAAGTGTACATGGAGCACATTATGGGCTGGAATATTTTTTGTTGCTGACTCTGAACATGAAAAGGTGACATGCTTGAAGTTTTGTACCATGTAAAAGGCCGTTAAACAACAGAAGCTCATATGCAAATGTGTGGAAATTCACAGGCACCAAATAAATGAAAAACAAACAAACAAATGCAAGGAAATGTGAACAAACATGAAAACAGTAATCTTGAGATAATTGGCTAGCGGATGCATCCAGCAGTGTGCAGGTGGCTGGTCATTGGCTGTGTGTGGAAAGACATCAGATTTCCCTATAGTGATGATTTATTGTAAGAAGCAACATCTACAGACAGAGAGCAGGCAGCGGGTCAACAGCATAGATTACTATTATGAAGAAATTCAAGACCCTCCAGCACTTGTAAAGCATGCAATGGTGGATATAAATAAATAAATGTACTGAAATAGAAAAAAATATATAAATCTTAAAGTGATAGGTCAGCCAAAAATAAAAATTCTGTAAATCATTTACTCAACCTTGTTCAAGAATAGCTTACGATTGTTTTTTTTTTTTTTTCATTTGAACACAAAAATAGATATTTTGAAGAATATTAAATATAACATTTAATCATTGACATCTACTGTATAGTGGGAAAAAACAAATCCTATGGATGTCAATGGTTACAGATTTTCAACATTTAAAAAAGAAAATGTATGTGTTCAACATAATTAAACAACTCAAACTGGTAGTTGAGAACTGGAGTGAATGGTGAGTAGAAGATGAAGACAGATTTTTTTAGAGATAATTTTAATCTCTAGTATTAATAATATTTACTGTTCAACAGAGGCTAATGATTCCTGAAAGCTCAATACAAACATGTGATTTAAAATGTGTACATGCTTGAAGTAATTTCTATTTTTTTAATTCCACAAAGATGCATTAAACTGATACATAGTAACATTAATTATATTAAACCTACTGTAGTTTAGTTTACTCCATTTATTTGTCTAAAATACAGTAATAAATATAATATTGTATTGTAACTAGGCCCTGTGAAATCCATTTATATTTTTTACAATTAGGTTTGCACAAATTGGTTTTTAATAATTTTAGTAAAACTACAATACAGTAACAGAAAATAATCAATCACGCAACCAACCAACCAATCATCAGACCAATCTTTAGACCAACCAACCATCCGACCAACCAACCAACCAACCAACCAACCAACCAATCATCAGACCAACCAACCAACCGACCAACCATCCGACCAACTAACCAACCAACCAACCAACCAACTAACCAACCAACCAACCAACCAACCAACCAACCAACCAACCAACCAACCAACCAACCAACCGACTATCCGACCAACCAACCAACCAACCAACCAACCAACCAACCAACCAACCAACCAACCAACCAACCAACCAACCAACCAACCAACCAATCATCAGACCAACCAGCCAACCAACCAACCAACCAACCAACCAATCATCAGACCAACCAACCAACCAACCAACCAACCAATCATCAGACCAACCAACCAACCAACCAACCATCCGACCAACCAACCAACCAACCAACCAATCGACCATCCGACCAACCAACCAACCAACCAACCAATCGACCATCCGACCAACCAACCAACCAACCAACCAACCAACCAACCAACCAACCAACCAACCAACCAACCAACCAACCAATCAGATGTCTTTATTAATACCCAAAAGCAAATTAGTTATACAGACAGAAAACTCAGCAGTTCATCACTAGAATTAGTTCCATATAGACATAAATACAATAAAATATTAATTAATTAATTAATTCATTCATTTTCAAACGCTTTTCCGGGGCCGGATCGCGGGGGCAGCAGTCTTAGGAGAGAACCCCAGACTTCCCTCTCCCCAGACACTTCCTCCAGCTCCTCGGGGGGTTTCCAGAGGCATTCCCTGGCCAGCCGTGAGACATAGTCCCTCCAGCGTGTCCTGGGTCTTCCCCGAGGTCTTTTCCCGGTGGGACATGCCTGGAAAACCTTCCTAGGTAGGCGTCCAGGAGGCATCCGAAACAGATGCCCAAGCCACCTCAGCTGACTTCTCTCAATGTGGTGGAGCAGCAGCTCTACTCCGAGCTCCTCCTGGGTGACAGAGCTCCTCACCCTATCTATAAGGGTGCGCCCTGCCACCCTGCGAAGAAAACTCATTTTGGCCACCTGTATCCAAAATCTTGTCCTTTCGGTCATGACCCAAAGCTCATGACCATAGGTGAGAGTAATGTAGATTGACCGGTAAATCAAGAGCTCCTTCAACACAACGGACTGGTACATCGACCACATTACTGCCAATCCACCTGTCAATGTCACGTTCCATGCTTCCCTCACTCATGAACAAAACCCCAAGATACTTGAACTCCTCCACCTGGGGTAAGGACTTTCCTCTAACCTGGAGATGGCAAACCACCTTTTTCCGGTGGAGCACTATCATGGCCTCGACCTTGAAGGTGCTGATTCTCATCCCAGCCGCGTCACACTCGGCAGCAAACTGCCCCAGTGCATGCTGAAGGTCCATGTTCGATGAAGCTAACAGAACAACATCGTCTGCGAATAACAGAGATGAGATCCTGTGAACCCCGAACAATAAAACAGTTAAATCTAATAACAGGGGTATTATTAATTTCGGGTTTGACTGTTGAAGTCAGAATTATTTTATATTTTTCCCCAATTACACATTTCTAAACATAATACTTTTAATAATGAATGTATATTAACTGATTTCTTTTATCTTTGCCATTTTGACAGTACAAAATATATTATTATATACTAGTATTAAGCTTAAAGTGCAATGTAAAGGCTTAACTAGGTTAATTAGTTTAACTAGGCAAGTTAGGATAAATACGCAATTAACCAAAATAAAACAAATAAGACTTTCTCCAGATGAAAAAAATATTATCTGAAATATAATAATGCATTGCAGAGCTAATTGTCAGCAAAGTTTTTGTCATTTTAATCAACCTTAAAATAACTGAAATTTATATTTCATTAGAAGAATAGTATGTAGAAGTATGAGACTGAGATTCTGTATCGGCAAATAAACATTACTCCTATTCAATATAGCTAAAACTGGATTGGGGCAGCTCTAATAGTGAACCATCCAAACCAAATGCTAACATCTCAAACTCAACACTTTGCTTACTCAGCAAAGTCAAACAAACAAAAACACCAGAAAGCTCTGAATGACAGCTATCCCATTGTTGAATGCTCAGTACATGTTGTGTTTACAGCCTCTAAGAACTGACCCGCCATTTACTCCAAAATGACTGATCTAACGTCGCAATTTTTAAAAAGACAGTGAATAAAAAAATAAGGGGCAAACACACAGCCACACCCAATCTGCCCACACACAATGACAGTCATGTGATCTCCCTCTCACTCACTAATGCGTCATCAGTAAAATACTTCACAACACCCCAAACACAGAGCTGCGAGTCCCAGGTGGCTCATCCCATCTGCAGCAGCGGTGGCGTAATGGAGAGCGCGTGCATGTGTGTGTGTACAGTGATCTGACTATAACAGCAGATAATATAAAGTGTGTGTGTTTGCATAGTGTGACCCCGTGGTGGTAAGTAGCTGCCCTGCTGCGCTGAGGGATGTCTGGGGTAATTATCATACAGCAGATGAGCCCTATGAACCAGCCAACATGGCGCCATGCCCTCTCATGGGGCACAGGGGCAGAAATCCGACTGTATAGGTGGTGGGGGCAGGTGCGCATTGGAGAAAAGAGGGTAATAACAGGCAGACGGGGTGACGTATAAGAGGTGCCCTGGTGTGAATGTCTGTGTATGTGTTTACGCGTGGCTTTTCTGTGGTTTCTCAGACTTTCCCCACCTGAGGACCCTCTGGCCTAGTGGGACGTCTGAGATTATATGAGGGCACAGACAGTGTCGTCATTAGAATTCCCATAGCGCAGATTTACTATTTGAGTCTGAAAGCTACTCTGCTGTTTACATGAAGGTACAGGTGATGTTTGTTATTCTTGTTTATTGTGCAGAGATGTTGTTAGTAAGCTATTTTTAAAACATTTTCCTTATAGATTGTGTCCTTATAGAGGGTGAGGACTATATGTTTATCTGAATAATCACAATTCTTGTTTGGAAGCAAGTGTTTGGGCTGTAAACATGCTATGGGTATTGGGAAGCATGTTGTTTGTGGCAAAGAGGTGCATTGTATTGCTTTTTGATCAGAGCTACAGTAGGATGTTGCCTAGTAAACAATAAAATTGCTTTAAAAAATATCAATATACAGTGATTAACATTATATAATGTACATAGTACAGTTGAAGGCAAAACTACGAGCTCTCATGGATTACAAAAAAAAATAATAATTATGTATATATTAGGGGGTGTAACGGTTCACAAACATCACGGTTCGGTTCGATACGACACAGTGGTGTCACGGTTCGGTATGTTTTCGATACAGCAAAAAAAGAAAAAAGCCAGAGGATTTCTCTGATTAAAACTAACATCATAAAAGCATGATCTCTCTTCTTTTCTTTTTTTTTTAACTTTGCACAGTGATATAAAGCTATACTTCTGGGGTTTCTGCTTAGCAGCAAATAAAACAAATCCTTCTTTATACTCAAAACCAAAAAGCTGCTTATAAAAATAAATGTAATATTTTAGTAGTTAAACAAATAAAAAGAAAAGAACAATTTAGTCTTTATATGGAACTCAGTTTCAATCATTTTTTAAGTATTTTTTTATTTTCAGAAAGTGTCCACCTTTTCTTTAGACAGCACAGATCTGCTTGATTTGACTGTCACCTGCCATTTCAGTGGATCTGAAAGCAGGAATTATTATCTGACTGAAATGGGCTTATGAAGGAATAATGTAACGGGGCTCTATTACATTTAACATTTTCTTAAAACCCGAAATTTCCACTACCGATTAAGGTCTCATATCCACAGCTCTAAATGTACCGATCGCATTGGTGATTTTTTTGCCCTGTTCGAATCTGTAGAAATTGCCTGTCTGAATGCTGCGGGGATAGTTGCATGTAGTGCGCGTGTCTAGTTTTCGTCTAATTCCAGTTAGTGATTTCGTGATGTCAGTAGCTATGTTTCCATCCACCTATTTTTATGCGCATTTTGGAGATGCGCATAAAATAAACTAAGATGGAAACACTTTTACTGCACAAATTCCAGTGTGCGCATTAAAATAAAGGTCATTTTGTTATAAAAGATCATGTGATGATAAAAATGTGTGTAAATGGACAAACCAGAAGGCTGAGCACATTATAAACCATCTGAAATGTTTTTGTCATTATAAAACGCCTTACCGTTTAAGTATTAGTGTTATATTAATAATGACATCCAGAAACAAGAGTGTCTGTGTTCTGCGTCTGACACCTTCAAACGACACCGCGCGTTCACTGTGTGTCAGGATTGCCTTCCGCGGCGCAAGTCATTTATTAGATGAAGAAAAGATTGACGCAGCTTCTCCTACTGCACAAATTCAGTTTTTACTGTTGATATTTGGCGCCAGTTAATCAGGAAGTGGCGGTTTTGTTCGATTTGACCCGTTGGATGGAAACGCAGCTTTATTCGCACGTCTTTTATGCGATAATCCAACAACATAGTGTTTTTTTTTTATCCACCACTCTCTTGCCATCACCCTCATAACTTACAGGGAAACCAAAGTGCTCCCAAACGCCAGACCCGCTGTTGGTTATAGGAGGATTACATTAATGTTAGCCATTTTGCGAGCTAGTGCAGCATGTGCCTGACTGGAGTAGCCTAGTGTTTGGAGGTGGGCGGGGAAGGCAGCATGTTGCCTGTCACGTCCAGGGTCACGTCATTTCGGATGCCTTGTTGAGCGTTGTTGCACTGAAAACATTATATTCTGTACACTTATTATCTTTTTTCTTTTTAGAAATTTCTCTGAATCGTTCGGTTTGTAATGCAAACCGAACCGAAAGTCTCGTACCGAACGGTTCAATACGAATACGCGTATCGTTACACCCTTAATATATATATATATATATATACATACAGGGTGGGCCATTTATATGGATACACCTTAATAAATTACATTGACAATTGCCTTCAGATGATCTCAAAGATAAAAGTCTAAGGGGGTCAGATCAGGAGACCTTGGGGGCTAATCAACTGGCCCACGACAACCAATCCACTTTTCAGGAAACTGTATTCAGGAAACCATTCCCATTTTATTAAGGTGTATCCATATAAATGGCCCACCCTATATATATATATATATATATATATATATATATATATATATATATATATATATATATATATATATATATATATATTAGTTAGGGTTGCATAATATATCGTTTTAGCATCAAAATCGAATTGTGCACTTCCGCAATAGTCGCATCGCAGGATCTGCTATGTCAAATCAGGATTCTAATTGCGTAGTTAATAACCCATGATTGAGGAGTAACTGCAAAGTTTAACCATAAAGTTACCAAAAATTTCATTATTTGCATGTGGTTTAAAGCCTGTGAAGGTGTACGCATTTCAAGCCAGTTTAAAGCACTGTCACAGGCAAATAAAATTTTAGTAACTTCAAGAAACATTAATTGTATTTTTATATATTATTTCCCAAGTGTCAATTAACGGAGAGAAGAACACATTTTAAACATAATACTTTTAATAACTAATTTCTAATTACTAATTTATTTTGTCTCTGTCATGATGGCTAATATTGTTCTAGTTGTTTTGTAAGATACTAGTGTTCGGCGTAAAGTAAAATTTTAAGGCTTAACTAGGCAATTAGGTTAACTACATGCTAGGTTCATTTGGCTAAATCATTGGACAACAGTAGTTAGTTCTGTGGCCAGGGAGCTAATAATATGGACCATAAAAAATATTTTTAAAAACTTACAACAAGTCAAACAAATATACAGTAAAACTGTAAAAAAAATAAAATAAATAAAATATATTATTAAAAATATATATTTAGCCTTCAACTGTAATACATAAAAACATATAAACATACATAAATAGATAAGTAAATGATAAATTATTAAATCAATTACAATAAATTAAATAACATTCATATTTTTAACATTAGAACCCCTTCAATTTAAAGTCTGTATAATATTAAATTATTCCTTACAATTACTCATAATTATATGTACTATAATGACTATATGATAACTATATAATGAGTTATAATATAATTATAATAGCATTAAATGTATGCTTAAATTAATATTATTTGAAGATTTTTTTAGCCTAAGCTACAAATTGTATTTCTCATGGTTTGAAGTACTGTAGTTATTGGCTTAAGTGATAAATGTATCTAAATGTACCCAGATTATTGCTGCGAATATATATATATATATATATATATATATATATATATATATATATATATATATATATATATATATATACACAGGCAGTGCAGAATTATTAGGCAACGGAGTATTTTGACCACATCATCCTCTTTATGCATGTTGTCTTACTCCAAGCTGTATAGGCTCGAAAGCCTACTACCAATTAAGCAAATTAGGTGATGTGCATCTCTGTAATAAGAAGGGGTGTGGTCTAATGACATCAACACCCTATATCAGGTGTGCATAATTATTAGGCAACTTCCTTTCCTTTGGCAAAATGGGTCAAAAGAAGGACTAGACAGGCTCCGAAAAGTCAAAAATAGTGAGATATCTTGCAGAGTGATGCAGCACTCTTAAAATTCCCAAGCTTCTGAAGCGTGATCATCGAACAATCAAGCGTTTCATTCAAAATAGTCAACAGGGTCGCAAGCGTGTGGAAAAACCAAACCAAAAACCAAGGCACAAAATAACTGCCCATGAACTGAGAAAAGTCAAGCGTGCAGCTGCCAAGATACCACTTGCCACCAGTTTTGCCATATTTCAGAGCTGCAACATCATGTGTCCAAAAGCACAAGGTGTGCAATACTCAGAGACATGGCCAAGGTAAGAAAGGCTGAAAAACGACCACCACTGAACAAGACACGCAAGCTGAAACGTCAAGACTGGGCCAAGAAATATCTCAAGACTGATTTTTCTAAGATTTTATGGACTGATGAAATGAGAGTGAGTCTTGATGGGCCCGTGGCTGGATCGGTAAAGGGCAGAGAGCTCCAGTCCGACTCAGATGCCAGCAAGGTGGAGGTGGAGTACTGGTTTGGGCTGGTATCAAAGATGAGCTTGTGGGGCCTTTTCGGGTTGAGGATGGATTCAAGCTCAACTCCCAGTCCTACTGCCAGTTTCTGGAAGACACCTTCTTCAAGCAGTGGTAGAGGAAAAAGTCTGCATCCTTCAAGAAAAACATGATTTTCATGCAGGACAATGCTCCATCACACGCGTCCAAGTACTCCACAGCGTGGCTGGCAAGAAAGGGTCTAAAAGAAAAAAAACTAATGACATGGCGTCCTTGTTAACCTGATCTGAACCCCATAGAGAACCTGTGGTCCATCATCAAATGTGAGATTTATAAGGAGGGAAAACAGTACACCTCTCTGAACAGTGTCTGGGAGGCTGTGGTTGCTGCTGCACGCAATGTTGATGGTGAACAGATCAAAACACTGACAGAATCCATGGATGGCAGGCTTTTGAGCGTCCTTGCAAAGAAAGGTGGCTATATTGGTCACTGATTTGTTTTTGTTTTGTTTTTGAATGTCAGAAATGTATATTTGTGAATGTTGAGATGTTATATTGGTTTCACTGGTGAAAATAAATAATTGAAATGGCTATATATTTGTTTTTTGTTAAGTTGCCTAATAATTATGCACAGTAATAGTCACCTGCACACACAGATATCCTCCTAAAATAGCTAAAACTAAAAACAAACTAAAAACTTCTTCCAAAAATATTCAGCTTTGATATTAATGAGTTTTTTGGGTTCATTGAGAACAAGGTTGTTGTTCAATAATAAAATTAATCCTCAAAAATACAACTTGCCTAATAATTCTGCACTCCCTGTATATATATATATATATATATATATATATATATATATATATATATATATATATATATATATATATATATATATATATATATATATATATATATATATATATATATATATATTAAAAAGGAAATATGGCCACTATGCAATATATATGCAATTATATATAATTGTTAGTAAATGTGACCAGGAAAATTAGAGCATATCAGTGCCTCATTATTGGATGGTGACTAATGTAAGATCTAATGCTCCACATGACAAAAACAGTGAACCAAGAAAAAGTGAGAGCAGAAGGGATGGTGTGATGCAGGTGTGCCGTCTCTTTCCCCTCTCTCTCTTCCTCTTTTCCTCTTTCCCAGGGGATGCTGAGATGTGTTGGCTGACTGCATCAGCAGAGGAGGTGGAGTGGACCCAAGGAGACCGCCTGGCGCCAGTCTGCACTCCATCTCTCCTCCACCAACACAGAATGAGAGAGAGCGAGAGATGGAAAAACCGAGGGATGAGAGGTTGATGCAAGAGAGATGGCAGAGATACAAGCTGAAATCCATCCACATTAGCTCCATTAGATGTGAGCATCAGGCCCAGGTTGAGATGGTACAGCAGGAAGCAGAATAGCAGGGTAATGTTGCCCGGGGCGGTGCTGCTGGTGTTAAGATGCTGAGAGCAGACAGTGATAGGCTTTACTCTCCTCTTAAACCCACCGCAACATCACTTTTGATTTGTCTTTCTCACAGTCTACAGGAAAAAGTGTTTAGAAGCGCTAGTGCACAAAAGCAGCTCTCTGCTGGATAATCTGATCACGTCTTCTGGGAAGTTCAGACCACATTTGTACATTAGCTGAAGACTGAGGGTTTCAAGTCTGCATGAACCGGAAGTTGCTGAGACTTTTGTTTTACTATGTCGATGTGCTTCTAACTAAAATGTTGAGTAGGGGGCGGGGCTTTCTTTTGGGAATCATTCCCTCATAGCAAACTAATGGTAAGAGAGTGTATTAATACACAGTTGCTATGGAAGATCTCAGATTGACTCCAAACGCGAAAGATAATGGTCAGACATTCATTGTACATTACAAAACAAACCATTTTTTAGTGGATAAACTTGCGCTGATTAACTATTAGTTTTAAGAATAGCAATGTGAGTTAGCAAAATAAACATTGTAAATTCTGATCTCACGCCAACTTTGGCCCTAAAATGTATAAATGTTTTGAAAAGCAATATTACATATTGGGGTCTTTAGCAATCCGGATTTACATTTTAAAGGGCTATTAATCAGCCTGATCTCATGAGAAAACATAAGTATTTTATCTTTTGTCAGTTTAGTGGCTAATTTGTAAGAATTAGTAGAGTTCAGTTGTAAGAAACTGTACAATTTTTAAAAGGAGGCGTGGCACCAAACCCCACCCCTAAACCCAATTGTATGAATGAGATCCACTAAATCAAAAACTTATGAATTGTCATGAGATAGCATTGGATTAATATATAATAGCTGGAATATCATAAAACTAATGCACATTTTTTACCCATCAAATGCACATTTTGATCATTGAAAGCTTTTTCAACAGTTCCACCATCAAGTGACCTTATCTTTTGTTTTATGCCTTTGATAATAATGTGTGAAACATGACATCCTGTAAGAATTGTGTATCAAACATTGGAAAAAAGTTAAGCCATCATTAGTCACGAAACATTTTATCTTAGCACTAATAATTCTCCTTATTAGTAAAAGTTTTAGCTAGAAGTGTTCTCTTAAACACCTTATCACAAAGCTGCCAAGACTAATTTTACAAAACAATAAAGAAAAGTCTTTAGGGTGGGGTTAGCTTTGTTGATATGGATGATGTCAGCATTATTACTAACTATGCTCACAGTGATTGGGTGATGGGGAGGAGAAGGAGTCTTTGTGAAGCATGATGTTATGAGGCCATAATTAAATAAAATAACAAATATTGCCACATTCAGGTAAAGATTTTAAAATGCAGGCTAAGTCAATAAATGCAAAAAAAAAAAATAAAAATAAATAAATAAAAAAAAAAAAAAAAATAAATAAATAAATATATATATATATATATATATATATATATATATATATATATATATATTTTTTTTTTTTTTTCAAATAACTGTTTATATATATATATTGCTCATATATATATATATGAGCAATATCACATGAGTAGCAGTGCAATGTGGCTGTATATCGTTACTGGTGGAAGGTGTGCATTGGCTCGATGTCGCAGGTCGAGTGCCTTAAGGTGATTGCACCCTGGATGCCGCAACACGGTGCACATATAACAGTTGGAAGTATCGCACACCAGACGCTAAATTTTAATTTTAAAATTAAACTATTCAGATAGTGCTCTGTGCAGCGACAGAAACTGTATGAACAGTGTCCTGAGAGGTGTGCATACCCTGATAGAAATCTATGTATAGATTTTTAAAACGCATTGTGCCGAGTGGCGAATCTGGTGTGCGAACCCCCTTAGTCTCCCGTCATTGACAATATACAGCTACTGCTACGGGTGTAATATTACGCTTATACAACAGTTCGACGGCATAATCGTCTATATAGAGTCTCAAAAATCCTTTCATTCGAGGAACTACTTTCTTCTGCCATTCATTTGCAGCTGATGTCAGAACAGCAGAAACCATTGCTACTTCACAAACGTCACTTTAGCGCTAGTATTTGAATGATTATCTAGAGTAATGTCTAAAGTTATCACGAAACTGCAAAGTTGCAATCTAAACAACTACATTCTTGCTTAGAAAAAGCCTCAAAAGTCCATTATGTTGTCCAACAGCTGCAATATTTGTCAAACTGTAGTGAGTTCATCTGTTTGAGTTAATCTGCTGTATATATTATAGGTGGGCATAGATAAAACATTTTTAATCTAGATGAATCTCACTGTAATCTTGAAATTATACTAAATTAAAATGGCTCATTTGAATTCTGCCAAAGGCATTCAGAATATGTGTGCTACCCAAATAATAAGTCTTTGAGAACGGGTTTCTCAAGCCAGGTGGCGCATTAGACCAGGGGCTCATCTCCTGTGTCCAAAATTCATCACAAACTGCTTGAGAAACTGTTCTACTATGATAATTGGTGATGAAAGTAAATGATGTTCAATAAGATATACTTGTGTTTACTAACTGTTTATTCAGTTAAACATGAATGTTGAACTGTAGGCCTACATAAGCTCCAAACAGCGATTTTTGATTACCTTAATCCGACTAAAGTCATAACTGAACTAAACAGAAATGTAATTAAGACGTGGAGTATGCATATATTAGTGGCATTATTGAAGTAAACACCGCAATCAAACTATTACCGTCATGTAGGACTTTTTGACATATTTTCCGACAAGATCCACACACGAGGCTGTCAGTAAAGGACCGCACACACACACAGACACACAGACGCACACACACAAACACAACGCGCAAAATGCAGAAGTTTTTTTCTTTCAATTTGGCATGCGTTATTAAATTCCATAACACTCTCACCAGTCTTTACTCCTTATTTACGTCTAATACCCCAGTTTGTCATGGGGCATGAATAAAATGTTCATTAGTTAAAGTGAAACTGCCGAACTGCAGTTAAAGTCAGGCATCCCATCCCGCTGATTTGATTCAGAAGGGGCACTTTTTTGTCAGACGGCTCACCAGTCAGGTATACATCCGTGCTAAAATATTAAGGTAAAAAGACTTGCATACTGGGCCTCAATGAGGATATACCTTGTAATCTTCGGAACAAAGACCTTCTACATATTTTGGTTTACTTTGCTCGGAAATGTATCCTTGTAAAATGGATAAATGAAGAACCGCCCAGTTTAAATCAATGGCTGCTTGCAGTCTGTAACATAATCCCACTTGAGGCATTCTCCACAGCTATGAAGAACAAACCTTTTCTATTTTATCAGACCTGGGACCCTTTCTTTGATTATCTAGGAACCTCTAAATCTCTAAGACTAAAAGCTTGTCTGTTAGACTCAGCCTGGACAAAGAAATGTAATTTGCCTTTTTGTAATATAATTTTGTATTTTAGGTCATTATTTTTATTATTATTATTATTATTTACTTGTTGTTTATTTATTTACAATTGAATTTTATTTACTATTATTACTATTATTGTTTATTTATTTATTTTTATCTATTTTATTTATTTATTTATTTATTTATTTATTTATTTATTTATTTATTTATTTGTTTGTTTGTTTGTTTTTCCATGTGGGGGTCAGAATTCGAATTCAAATTACATGTTTGTCAGATATTGTCTTCTTACTCAATGTAATTTTTTTGACATGTTTTTGCACTAAAAATGTTCAATAAAAATATATTTGAAAAAAATAAAAAATAAAAAAATATTAAGGTAAAAGTCATCATAGCTTGCGTAGAATAGACCCAGCTCCCAGCCCAACTTTGAGAATAGATTAACGCCAATATTTTTTTTATTCCGCGATAAAAGTCCAACAATAACGGCCCACAACTAATATATAATCTTGTCTTGTTTGCTGTTAGTGACTTAGGAGTCCTCTTTACTACTCCAAATGATTTAGGGGCTATTTTTAGTGCTAAAATGCTGAAAAAAAAAGATTTAAGTGTACCATTTTCAGACCCACTTTACAGTATATTAAGTGACCTTAACAACTAGATACAATACTTACATAAAAAATAAGCACAATGTACTTATTGTTTTTTATAATGTCCCTGGAGACTCAATAAGCTTATTACCAGATTTTTTTTACTTCTTATTGCTATATTGTTTATATTGATGAATACTAACGAGGTTTATGTCAACCTGAATGAATGAGGGTGAGGAACACTCAAAAATACACTGGTTAAAAAGTATCATCAATGTAAATTGTATCAATGTAAATAAATAATAATAAAATAATTAACCCATAGTTGGTTTTGTCCATATTCAACCTAATGTTGGCTTACAACAACCACGCATTCTTTAGAGTGTAGTGAATTACGTCTCGGGTCACTAAAGTCCTGAAGCACGTCTGCATTTAAAGGTTAATATTTATAAGTGGATTTGTTCATCAGATGATGACTGCATGTGCAGCTAAGTGAAGTTAAGGCCTGCCAGGAAAGTCAGTGATGTTTGCTGCTGTAATGTAAGCAGGGGCAGCAATGATGTCAACCAACACCACACAAGGTGACTCTCGCAAGATCAAAACAATGACATACTCTGCTAAATCAGGTCTCAAAGGAAGTGATATCAGCGCAAGACTGTGGTAAAAGTTGGATGAAGGTCAGAGGGCTGGTGAGTCAAAGCAGACACAGGAGAAGAGAAAGAGATCTCAATGGGAGAAAGTGCAGTGTTCTGTATGGTGGCTGGACAAATACTGTACATGTCAATCATCTTTTTGATAGAGACCAGTCTTATTTTTTTATTAAATTGTGAAATGCACAACTGCTGAGAATAAAACAAGTAAATACCTCTATACCTATGCAACATTATAAGGTTGCACAATTTACACATTGTAAAATTGTGATGCTTGTTTTTCAAAATACTGCTTTATTACAAAAATGGTTTCTTAAAATACTAATTTGGATGCTCTATAAAAGTGAGTAATTTTGAATGCCTGTTAGGTAACGGTTTAGAATTCATAGCCTAGTTCGATTCTAGTTCATTTTGCAATAAAAAGTTGCACATTGTTCACACTTATCATAAAAAACTAAGCAGAACTCTTCTCAAACAGGTGTAATGAAGGGTTTTTGGAAACCTCTTTGTGATAGCTAAAGCTATTCTATTAATCAGCAATAGTTTTTAACAATCAATTCAGTGGGTAACACTTTAGAAATAATGGCCCATTAGTTAATATGTTGAGGAACTATGTTGATACTGTAGTAAGAATAATCTTGCACAGCATTCATTAATCATACTTCAACATTAACTCATGCATTACTAAAATCTAAAGCTGAGCTTGTTAACATTATTCAATGCACAATGAGTTAACATAAACTAACATGAACTAATGTTATTTACCTTAAATAAAATTAACTAATGTTAACAAAGATGACTAAATACCGTAATAAATGTATTGCTTATTGTTTGTTAATGTTAGTAAATACAGTACATTAACTAACATTAACTAATGGACAATTGTTTTTAAAGCATTACCATTCAACCTTTACACTTTCTACTGTTTTAATATTAAATGACTTCATTATAATTACTGCCATCTAATCAAAGTCGAAAATGTGAGGATCTGAGGCAAAAATGACCCTGTATGAGTTCTTGATTGTTTTTATAAAATGACTATGTATATAAAATGATTCAGCAAAATGACGTGATCTAAAGTGCACTTGTTTTTTCTTGTTACCGAGCAGTAATGTAAGATAAGTGAGCAAGACCTGACATTTCAATTGAATTCAGACCCGCCAGCTCAAAATTATAATTCATTTTATAAAGCTAACTTATCATAGTGAATTGGACTAAGGTATGTAGAGAGTGATGAGCACTTATTTGAGCACAAAAAAGTTACATGCTGCCGTATTTCTATGGTAAAAATCTGAAATTGCAAGACTACACTATTATACTATACAGAAAATCACAACCCAGGCTCATTCTGATTACGTACCCCTATATACATTTCTGGAGAGAGCAAACTACGTCCCAGGAGCTACGTTTGTTTTGCAATTTTGCTTTCGTGAATCCACTAGAGGCTGCTGTGTAAGCTTTCCAGATCTCAAATTTCTCTCGCGAGTGCCGTTTGCGCCTGCTGTTCTCACGTAAATCAACCAGAGGCCGCTGTCAACTGACTGACTTACTGACTGACTGGCCAACTGACCCATCCTCCCCCACCCTCCCCCTTTCCTAAACTCAACCAATAGTGTTTTAAAAAGTACCAATTGACCCGCCCAACCACTTCCTTAAACCCAACCGCAGTGTTTTCAAAAGCAATCCAGAAAAAGAAAAGCCCATTGATTTTTGCCACGTTTTCAGATTTTACCACATTCTTACCCTGTTATTCATTCATTCATTCATTTTCTTTTAGGCTTAGTCCCTTTATTAATCTGGGGTCGCCACAGCGGAATGAACCACCAACTTATCCAGCATATGTTTTATGCAGCGGATGCCATCCATACACACTCATTCACACACATACACTACGGACAATTTAGCCTACCCAATTCACCTATATCACACGTTTTTGGACTTGTGGGGGACACCGGAGCACCCGGTGCTCTGGAGGAAACCCACGCGAACACGGGGAGAACATGCAAACTCCACACAGAAACGCCAACTGACCCAGCCGAAGCTCGAACCTGCGACCTTCTTGCTGTGAAGCGATGTGCTACTTACTTTGCCACCGTGCAACCCACCCTGTTATTTACTTGTTTATTTTATTTTTTAGCTTCTGTTTTTGTCTTACCCGCTTTCTGGAACTGTTCTTCACATAAACCCTGTTGTTGCGGTCAACTCTGCTCTGCGTGGACGTAAACGTCGAGCTACCAGACAAACTGGTGACAGCAGGAAAGCCGTTCATATGGAGGTAAGCAGTTTGCTGGTAAGCGAGAAAAGGAACGGCGTCATACCGCCACGTAGCGTTCGTTTTAAAGATGAAATGTAGCCATAAGTACCCCAGGCTACATAATTTGCACTCTCCAGAAATGTATATAGAGCTATATTTTCAGAATTAGCCTATGTTGGAAAATTGTTATACCTCTTTGAAATAATGGTCACACTTTATTTTGATGGTCCGTTTGTTGAATATAAGTAACATTGGATCTACATGCCAACTAATTCTTATTAGAATATAAGTAGACTGTTAGGTTGGGGTTAGGGTTAGGGTAAGTTGACATGTACTTGCAAAGTTTCTTATAGACCGTTAAATGAGCAGTATAAACAGATATTAAGCATACTGTCAGCTAATACTCAACTGGACCATCAAAATTAAGTGCTACTGAAATACCTACTTTATTTGTCATACAGTCTGAAATCAAATCACATTTATAAATCATTTTAAAAATAGTTTTCCAAATCATTTAAAAAAAGTTTTTGTACTAGCCCTCTCCTAACCTGTGCCTTTCTACAACTTTATCCCAAGGGTCTTTTGAAAGCAGTGTAATGTGAGTAAAGCTATAGATTTTCATAGGGTGTGATGATTTTTCTATAGGCACTCTATATATTAAATGCACCCCCCTTGCTCCCCCCTAACGTCACCCCTGATTTTATTTTGTTTACATCAAATATGATGACCACTTTTGATTTCAAGTTACTCCGAGTTTGATGTCATGCAACTTTCTCTGTCCAGCACTAAACAATTCCACTGCATATTAATCGATTCTTCTGCTGCACACAAATCCATATCGGCATCATTTATCTCAGTAATGCTTCTATTACTCCCGAAAGTCTAAAGCCTGGAACTATCGAAAGATGAAAATTTAGACGGCTCGGCCTATTTGTGCAAAATTAATTACGCTGCCAATTTCTAAGTGCTCCATTTAAATCTTTAAAGATTTTCATTTTTTGCATTTGTCAGGATCTCATCTCTCTCTCTCTCTTTCTGCATCCTGTCCAGATCTGTAAACCATCTGTCCCTTGGGGGCGTCCCTGCCTGGCACAGCTTGCCAGCCTGTCTGACCACATCCCCGCTGGCAAGAGTGCCAGCTGCAAGTTTGCTCTCTGCATCTCTGTCTCTCTCTCTCTCTCTCTCTCTCTACCCCATCACTTTTAGTGCCCACAGCCAGACTGGTGTCTCCAGATGCCCAGGGGGGTGAATGGGGGTTTGGGAGGGTACGGTGCCTCCTAGACAGCAGATGCTGCCAATTAACTTCCCCGCCACAGGCTCGCAGAGGGAGTGTGTATGTGTGGGGCAGAGGGGAGGCTATGTGTATGTTTGTGGGTATATTGGTCATGGTATTCACTGACTTGACCAAAGCCTTCTTTTTTCTGGGACTGAAGATACTTCTCTCCCTCTGTGCTCTTGGCCTGTCCCTCTGTGTCACATGTCACACTGGGACCTCTGAAACCTCTCAATTACAACCAGAGAGCAATGTGCCTGCCAACCGGCCCGTGAGGACACCAGAATTGTACTCAAGCCTGCAGCTTACCATTTATTACAAAACATCACGGTAAACAGGGAAATACAGTAGTATTGAACAGGTACTCTACATCAAGGGTTCCCAAACTTTTCAGCCTGTGACCCCCAAAATAACAATGCCAGTCACTCGTGAACCCCATGTTCCTCGGAAGTGGTTTTAAATATACAAATGTTGCACACACAACAATAGGCCTATATAAACATATTGCATATTGACAACACAAAAAAGTCCATACCATAGGCTATAATTTATGTAGGCATTTGTTAATTTGTTTAATTTTAAATTAACCTCACCTAATGAGACCGGTGGGCACAATGTTTTCAGTACAAGTTTATTCATGGTTAATTAAAAAAAAAAAAAAAAAAAAAAACATAATCCTTATTCCATTTCGCTTTTTCTTGATTACTTAACTTTTGAAAACATCAGTTGCGCTGACCTAAAATGTCTGAAGTTGAGTGAACAAAAAACCTCTTTCAGAAATTGGTACTAAGAAATAATACATTATCAGAACAAACAAACATAGTTTAATTGAAAAAAAAAAAACTAAAACAAAGACAAATGTCAACAAAACACTTATTAGACACAGAAATAGAAACAAGACAGGAGGCAAAACAACAATAATGATAAACAAGACAAGGATGAAAACATGGCAGGACAAACAGGGAAAACCACTCTGTAATGCTTCACAGGGAAAAACAAGACTCAGCAAAGAGTCTGTGTGAATGAGGTGTCTTTATAGTCCTAGTAATCAGTCCATATGAGCTTCCAGCTGTGTGTGTGTAATCAGGAGGAAAACAGAAACTGGTTCCTTCATTTGAATAATAGTTTGAGCATTTAATTAGTCATTTAATTATTACAGGATTTTACTGAGTTGTTCATGAAAATTAAATATAAAATACATTTCATTTCTCATTTGAGAATTCATTTTGATTTATTATTTGATCGTTTGAGCATTTGATTTATTATCTGAGTCCTTGTTTTGAAAGTTCGACTTATTATTTGATTTTTTCAGGCATTTGAATTTTCATTTTAATTTGGAAATTATGGAATTGTTGTTAATTAACAGTCCATATGCGCTAAAAGTTTGTTTTTGTAGAGTGAACTAGGTAAATGTGAGATTAAAATTCATATCAAGTCTTTCTGCAGATGAAAAAAATTATTTTAAGGCTGATGGCTTTTTATTTGGATGTTGTTGCTTTTTTATGCAACTATTAACTACTATCTTTTTAGACTTTTTGGAAATCACCAAGCGACCCCTGGAACCACTGCTCTACATGTAAACCATACTTAGATATCTGCAAATATGTAAAATTCAACAATGGTTATGACATCACAACAAGGACATTTGGACTTTAATGCTCACATTTGTATATAAAAAGGTTCCAGCAACTTGATTAACACTGACTACGTTTACATGGACACCAATAATTCGATTTTAATGCGATTAAGACAATACTCTGATTAAGAGTCTACCATGTAAACAGCGATTTTTGATTGATTTAATCAGATTAAGGTCATAATCGAAAGAGAAATCGAATTAAGATATGTGGAGTATGCCGATCTTAGTCGCATTATTGAAGTGCAGTACAGACATGTAAACACCTTAATCAAACTATTACAGTCATATAGGACTTTAAGCCGCTTTTTGGGTAGTCCACACACACACGCACACACCCAGACACACACGCACGGCTGATTGACACTATTCACCTTATTCTCCGCGTACGAGCGGGCGCAGCCATTTGAATAATTTTGGCACGAGACTTCCGGTCTCATTCACTTCCATTCATTTTTATATGTTAAAAACAGCTCGTTCTGCTGCTTGATGTTGCAAACTGAGGTTTTCTTATTATATTATTCTATTTTGTCTGTATAATCATGCAAACAGTTGTTTGTAGAGCAAGTAGTTTGACCGTTTTCAGCCGTTTATTATTCCTAGTCATTTCTCTCATTGGCAACTGAATCGGAAGTTCTAAAACAATCGCAAAAACGAGCGCACTTCCGCATTGAAGAATAAGGTCAATATGCACCTACCAAGTCAGTGCAGACCACAGACACCTTCATCGTGAAATGGAGAGTTTTTTTTTTCTTCCATTCAGCATGCGGTATGAACTTCCATTAAAACAACACTTCCAGCAGTTCATAGTTGCATCCAATATCTCGTTTGTCATGGTGGGCTTGCCTGAAATCTTCGTGAATGAAAGTGAAAGTGGCAAACTGCAGTTAAAAGTCGACAAATTAAAAATGAAACACCCAAAATTACATGAAACTCTGGAGGAAATGCGCATAGCGTGGTGACGCAATGTTATTAATCGAATTATGTGCTGTAACATGTAAAACGGGATCATGAAAGTAACATTCAAAAAGCAACTCATGTAAACACCTTAGTCTTATTATTCTCTTAATTAGATTAAAGCAAATAATTTGATTACTGATGTCCATATAAACGTAGTCAATGACACTTAGAGGCTAGCCAATCAGAGCTGAGGTCATTTACATTTTGCATACAAAAAAAGGGGTTTTGAAGGGTTAGTGAGGTATTAAGACAGTGAGTGGTGAGCTAGTCATGTAAAGCAAAATTGTTTGATTGTTTAGGTTGGGCAAATTCTTGTGTAACATTTTAAGTTAATATCAGGGAAATTCACTATTATTTTAAACACTGATATCTGTTTTGGATATAAAATTATTAGCCCTCTGGTGAATTTTTTGTTCTTTTTTCAAATATTTTCTAAGTGATGTTTAACAGAACAAGGTTCAGAGCAATGGTTACACACTGTGAATTAATCCTGGTTGCCTTAACACTTTTAAGCTGAATCAAATTATCCTTATGAGTCCGTTAAACTTATATTATGCTAAACTGATTAAAACAGCTTGCATAACTTATACAATTAAGTTAGAGCATGATTAACTTTGTTTAATAAGTTACAATGACCTAAAAAATATGCTGTCAGGACTAATTGATCATATATTTTTTTTTGACAGTGCAGTATTTCCAAAATAACTATTTCTTCTGGAGAAAGTCTATTTCTTTTAGCTTGGCTGGAATAAAATTATTTTTATCATTAGATACTAATGCTAATGTTTTTTCACTGACTCTCTACAAAACAAACTACTGTCCACTAATTTGCCTAAATAGTTGAACTTGCCTAGTTAACCTAATTAACCCAGTTAAGCCTTTAAATTGCATTTGAAGCTGAATATTAGGATTTTGCAAAATAACTAGTACTGTTACCATGGCAATGACAAAAGTTATTAGTTATTACAAATTAGTTACTGAAATTATTATGTTCAAAAATGTCTTCTTTGTGTTTAGAATGAAAAATCACAGGTGGACTAATAATTGTTAGCCTTTAACTGTACATTAATACACATAAAAATGATATTTCACATTTTTATTTTTGTTCTTTTAAATTTTAATGTGAAATACTGTATGACCAACTGCACATTGTAAAAATATTGCCTTAAATATGTTACTTTACAACAAATTTTAACTGAAATGACATTAAACTGACTTAAAACGACCAGAATGACTTTAAAATATTTAGTTGAAACAATGTTTAACTTATTTTGGAAACTTCAATGAATATATAAATATATGTTATCATTGATCCTTTCGTATTTTACAATGGAGAAATCTTTTGGACAGTTATCATTCCTGAGACTCCCTTAAACGCTGCTGCACAGATAGTTCAGCTGATTTGTTTTCAGGAGGAGAGAACAACATGAGGTACAAAACAAGCCAAACAAGGAACTAAAGAGTCTCAGATGTCTGACGGCACCTCAGCAAGTCTGTTTGATTGACACGTGTCAGCATGTGGACACAAGTGTGAAAGCAGGAGCAGCTGCGTACTGACCAAACAAGGAAAAGCGTTTCGGGAGTGGTACAACCAATCGACAACATCCAGCTCACCCTCGTGAAACTAATATGGAAGTAACTGAAAGTGCAGTAACTGAAACTGCAATTCATCGAAATTCCACTAGGCCTGGATCCAAATTTGAGCACATTTCTATTGACCCCAATATTAAAATGGGCAACTTTACAGCAGAAAAAAAGGTGTTTACAGCCTGGTACAAGAAATGATTTTGGTGTATATAGCTAATATTACACTTCATGACAACTGTGAGGGGGGATATTTTTTTAGAACTCATCTGTTTTATTTATATTAAGTTATATTAAGTCTGCATAATTATGGGCGTGGCCACTTGAGTGACAGCTAGGTCTCGCCGGTCGCCGTCACATCACCTTGACTGATTCCAGCTGATTAGCCGCAGAACTCAGCATATACATTGCATTTTTGTTCTGTTTTATGTGGCTTTACAACTGCCTTTTTGAATTGTTTCCTACAATTATCAGATCATATGGCATGCTGTGGACGTAATTGTACTTACAAACCATGCACATGGCCTCCATTTCTGAGGTGAGTGAATTATATACTTATATATCATATCTATAAACGTATTTGTTTTAAGATAATTTATCATTTGTAATTTTCTTTATAACTATAATGCACTCCAGAATCTGACAGATTGATTAGCTGTAGGCTCTAGAACAGTCATCTGAAATGTTGTCATACAGTGTTATGCCTGGATTTCATAAATAGCCTTGCATTTACTAACACAGACTATATTTGAAGTATTTGGAAGTACTTTGTGTTTTCCTCCTGTAGAAAAGTGTCATAAGAACAATGTTTAGTGGCTCAATGTATTACAACAGTGTTTTTAAAAGACTAAACACTTTATTGATATAGTGTACAACCAAGCACATGTGGTCAGAACACAAACGAGTCACAGGTAATGAAGTATTAAGCATTTCGTACAAAGACAAGCCAGTCTAAGCAAAATGCTAACAGGCATCTGTAGCTCTGCTCACGCTCTGCCTCTTTGCACTTTTTCGGTTGCCCCGATTGGTGTGATGATCCCTTTTGGTGACTTTTAGGGTAATATAGCAACATTTTTTATGACACTGTATAACAAAAATTAATATTTTTACAGTACTCTGACAGTTGGGTTTATGGTTAGGGTAGGGTTAGACATTAAAAAATACAATTTATTGGGTAATTTAATAGATAACAAATAATACTCGGTACAACTACTGTTTTTACGTTACTGTGATGGTTGGGTTTAGGGATGGGGTAGGGGTAGACGTTAAAAATACTATTTATTGGGTAATTTAATAGATAACATAAATAATACTCGATACAACTACTGTTTTTCACGTTACTGTGACGGTTGGGTTTAGGGTTGGGGTAGGGGTAGACATTAAAAATACTATTTATTGGGTAATTTAATAGATAGCATGAATAATACTCGGTACAACTACTGTTTTTACGTTACTGTGATGGTTGGGTTTAGGGATGGGGTAGGGGTAGACGTTAAAAATACTATTTATTGGGTAATTTAATAGATAGCATGAATAATACTCGGTACAACTACTGTTTTTACGTTACTGTGATGGTTGGGTTTAGGGATGGGGTAGGGGTAGACGTTAAAAATACTATTTATTGGGTAATTTAATAGATAACATAAATAATACTCGATACAACTACTGTTTTTCACGTTACTGTGACGGTTGGGTTTAGGGTTGGTGTAGGGTTAGACATTAAAAATACTATTTATTGGGTAATTTAATAGATAGCATGAATAATACTCGGTACAACTACTGTTTTTACGCTACTGTGATGGTTGGGGTAGGGGTAGACATTAATAAAATACAATTAATGAGAAATTTTATAAATAATATAAATCATTTTTGTTAACTTCTGGCCAAAACCATATCTGATCTAGCAACAACCCACTTGTAGCTTCATTTGTGCTCTTCAGAAACCTATGGGTGACATCACGGATACTACGTCTATATTTTTTACAGTCTATGGTTACAACCTAACAGACACTTCCTCCTTGCCATTTCTGTTTGTTGTCAAAACTGACAGTTGGAGGGGCGTGGTTAAGTGTGTTAGCCACGCCCAATCTCTCAAACAGACGTAATCTGAGAATTTCACTGATAACAAACAGGAAGTGCATTTAAATTTTAGATTAACAAGTGTCAAACAATTTTTTTTCTTAATGACATGCACAAAACTAGCAATGTAAGCTAACAATATAAATATAGTTAGTTTTATTTCATTTGTACTTTAACAAAGCGAATCGCCTATTAAAACTGGCAGGAAATGGTAAAAACCTCCTACTGAGGGTGATTAATTCAAACGGCTAACTGATGGAAAGCGATTAGTAAAGTAGATTAGCCAAGCCGATTGTAATTCTTCCTCTATGAGCTCACCGGAGGACGTCGCACGGGCTTTCATTTTTGCTTGAGAGATTAAAATGGTGACTTTCCTGCTTTGTCTAGCGTTCTTGTATTAGACGAGTGACAGATTACTACTAACTGAGGAGAGAGAGAGGGAAGTTTGGCTCCAAATGGGGAAGGAGAAGCTGGAACTGCGGCATTATGCAGTAAAGGTAAATCACTCAGTGCGATGGAGCTCTACAAAGCCATTTACACGTATAGCACCTCTGCATGCAAATTCATAGCGGCTCGCCACACGCCGGGCAGGTGTACGTGCACGCGGGTTGAACGGGTTTGACTGCATAACCTCTCCTTCTCTCTCACTCCTGGATGCGAAGTACAGCCAAGCATCTGCTAAGAGTCTGTGCGATTGATTAAGCTGATGCGGCGGCGATCGAAACCACTTATAAAGTCAATAGCATTAGTTTGCTGTTGGGACGAACATGGTGTAAATACGATGTTTTACATACAGTTGAAGTCAAAATTATTAGCCCTCAATGTGAATTGTGTTTGTCTTTGTCAAATATTTCCCATGTGCTGTTTAACACATTTTTAAACAACCTTTTCAGGTAACACTTTACTTGAAAACGTGTTCATAAGACCTTTGTAACCATGACACGACACATATCATGAATGTGAATGATATTTTATGCTTACAATAATTATCATTAAGTGTCATTCACTCAGTTATGACATTTTAAATGCAAAGGTGACATTGATTGCTATGACAACTTAACATAAACAAATATATCACAACCTGCTTTTGTCTCAACATTACCAAGACAAAAAATGTCATAAACATGATTGTCATGAAATTTTATATATATATATATATATATATATTCATTCATTCATTCATTTTCTTGTCGGCTTTGTCCCTTGCGGGGTCGCCACAGCGGAATGAACCGCCAACTTATCCAGCACGATTTTACGCAGCGGATGCCCTTCCAGCCGCAACCCATCTCTGGGAACTATATATATATATATATATATATATATATATATATATATAACACCATCACTATCTTTTTTTTCATACCTCAACTACAGTGGTAAAAGCTAAATTTTTCATTAAAATATGAAAAATTATGACGCTGATAAAATGATTTGACATAATGACACTTCTACTGAGACATTTTAATGACAAATACAGTTTGTTCCACTGCAAAAGTGATCATAAAAATAGTCACAACACAATTACAATGCCTCATGACAATTATGTTTATGACAGATTTATGACAAGTTATGTTGCTTAATGCCATAACTAATAATGTCATATTCGTATTTAAAATGATATAAATGACACTTAATAACAGTTGTCATAAGCAGCAGAAAATCTCTTTTGCATTCATGACATATGTCATGATTATAATGCTTATGATCTTTTTTCCAATGTTCTGTGGCATTGCTATGGAAACTGTCAGTGGATATTAAAAGTATTACAAATTTGGTTAGTTTTAGTTTCAAATCTAAAAGCTAGCTCTTAAACAGAGTAGCATGCTGATTAATTTTACAGTATGCTTTAATGGGTTTTTTTTGTGATTGTATTAGTATGTACTTTTATGTAATTTCAAATGTGGTGTCACAGTGTACCTGTTACTGGTAGTAGTATAATCTGCACATGACACGTTTTTAAAACGTTATTGTGTATACGCTTGATTAATTAAATGTATTCACTTATTTTTTGTCAAATAAAATGAATGAATGAATGAATGAATGAATCAAATGGTTCCATTTCAATGTCTTATTAATGCCCCTTCTAGTAAGCACTACCCATTTTTAATAACTAATTTCTAATAACTAGCTTTTTTATCTCTGCCATGAAGACAGTAAATAATATTTTGCAAGATGTTAGTATTCAGCTTAAAGTTAATTAAAATGCCTTAACTAGGCTATTTAGGTTAAACGTTCAGTTAATTACACAAGTTGATGGACAACAGTGGTTTGTTCTGCAGTCAATGGAACAAATAAAAATCCTAAAAAGACGTTAATAATGATTAAAACATACAAATAAAAACTGCTTTCAGCCAAAGGAAATAAACTTTTTCCGGATAAAAAAATATACATTAGCAAAAAAATAACTAAATAAATATAAAAATCTGCAAGGAAGAATGGCAGAGGATTCCCAATTCCAGGTGTGAAAAACTTACCAAGCATACTTTACTGCTTCTTACCCAAAAGGACTCATGGCTGTATTAGATCAGAATGGTGCTTCAAATAAATACTGAGCAAAGGGTCTGAAAACTTAGGGCCATGTGATATTTCAGTTTTTCTTTTTCAATAAATCTGCAAAAATGTCAACAATTCTGTGTTTTTTTTTGTCAATATGGGGTGCTGTGTGTACATTACTAGGAAAAAAAATGAACTTAGATAATTTAAGCAAATGGCTGCAATATAACAAAGAATGAAACAATTAAGGGATTTAAACCCCCTTTCCGTACCCACTGTGTGCATATACATTAGGAAATAGTGTGAAAATGTCATTGCTCTGTTAAACATTTGGAAAATATAATAATAATAATAATAATTACTTACATTTATATAGCACTTTTCTGGACACTCAAAGCGCTTTACACAATGTCTGTGTGTGTGTGTGTGTGTGTGTGTGGGGGGGGGGGGGGGGGGGGGGGGGTCTCCTCATCCACCACCAGTGTGCAGCATCCACCTGGATGATGCGACGGCAGCCATATTGCGCCAGACAGCACATCACACACCAGCTGATTGGTGGAGAAGAGACAGAGTGATGAAGCATTATGATATGGTAATGGTTAAGAGGCCATGATGGACAGAGGCCAGTGGGCAAATTTGGCCAGGATGTCGGGGTTAAACCCCTACTCTTTACGAAGGACATTCTGAAATTTTTAACAACAGAGAGTCAGGACCTCGGTATAACGTCTCACTATAACCCTTCACACAGACCACAGGCTGAGCGCCCCCTGCTGGCCTCACTACCACCACTTCCGGCAGCAACCCAGCTTTTCCATCTCGTCTCCCATCCAGGTACTGATCGGACGCAGCCCTGCTTAGCTTCAGTGGGCGATCATGTGAGAGTTGCAGAGAGCTAGCTGCCGGCAAATATTCCAAAAAGAATTACAATTTTACAGGAGGGCTAATAAGTTTGGCTTCAACTGTACACATCTGCTTACGCTGCCTATCTTTTGTTTATGATATGTGCAATTGCATGAAATTGTGCTAATTAGTCTGTGCTAATAAGCTTTTTCCTTTCTGCTGTGAAACTGTACTTAAAGTAATTACACAGGAGGGGGAGAAAGTGTAATTAACCTTTACTATTATTACAGAAAATTTAGCAAAAATATTTGTGTCACCTCACAGGCCGAATCCGTAAACATTTCTTGCTAACGCAGGGAAGAAGAACTTAAATAGTTTAGTATAAATCATTTCTGACCTGTTGTCCCTCAAACCACAGTCTAATTAAGCATATAAGGCCCTTCATCTCCAGCAATAGCTCTAGGCTCTGGTTCGGTTTGATAACATAGACTCCCTAGTTCTAATATCCCTCATTTTTACAGGACCTATTCGTCCATTCTTCCCATTGAACAGATTGACGGATGGCTTGGCTTCCTTGTCATTTAGCATCATTATGAAATTAGGTGCTCATTATCAAAATCGCATACACCTATTCTCATTCCAGTTGGTTCTCTGCCACTCGCCAGTGGAAATGGTTTCCGCAGGGCTCGCAAATCACACGTAGATGGTCTAAACTACATACAAACAACCATTATCTTTCTATAATGGTGGGAAGTTCAAAGTGCATCCTTGAGAAACTCACAAATCAATAGTGAAGGCTTTCATGGTGGGCTTTAATGAAGGCAAAGGGCCATGGGAAAGGGGAGAAACTGACCTTTTATGTACTCCATACATGCATCCATTAGGCTAACCAGAAATTAGATGCAAACAGGATATAGAACGCATGTATCAATATCATTAAAGTGCCGCATTGCAAGATGCCTCCGTATAAAACTTATAGCGCTGGGTAGTAATTGAATACAAGTAATCCAAAACTTAAGTACTTAATATTAAGTAAAAATTAGATTGAAAGGCTCCATAATCTGATAACATGATTTTTTTTTTTGTGTGTGAATGATATGATTACATATTGAAACTAATTTGTGATCCATGCTAAAAGTTGATTTAATTCTTTAAAGTATGTCTTTATTATCTGGTAATTTTCACAAATTATTGATTTTGGAGGATAGGACTTGAAGGTCTTTTTAATGCAGGGATTTTAATCCATGGGATTTATTTAACATTTATTCCAGTCAATATTTTTTTATTTCAAATATGTAATTAATTACCATGAGGTTTAATGTAGGAGTTATAAATGAATTAAAATGTGAAATGTAATATAAAAGTAATCAAAACTTTGTCAGTGTGCACCTAAAATCAGTATCTAGGAAATTCTGTCACTGACTGCAATGTTTATTGTGTAATTTGTAATCATTAATAGACTACACTATAAACAATAAAAATATGGTGGCCCTTATTTGCAAGTCAAAGTAATTCATTAATGCTCTTGAATAGCATTACGTGACCTTGTTCTCCACTATTACAACTGTTATTGTTGAACATTACACACTATACACTTTAAAGGGCACCTTTTTCAAGATTTAAGATAAGTATTTTGTGTCTCCAGAATGTGTCTGTAAAGTTTCAGCTCAAAACACCCATCAGATTATTTATTATAGCTTTCAGAATATTAGAATTTTCTGCTCTGAGGACATTGTAGCTGTTTTTGCTCTCTGTGCCTTTAATGCAAATGAGCTAGTTTTCCCCGCCCACTGTTCCCACATGCCTGTCAGAGCCACAGAGATCTGGCTCTAATGTGTGCTCATGCCTGTCAGATAAACAGCACAGTGACAGACATGAAGGAAGCAGATCTCACATAATGTTTGTGAGAAATACTACAGTAAGAAGTTTCCCAATGATTATTTGATGTATTTGTGGTGGAATTAATTCAAGCCTTTCTGCAACAATGAGTTGCATACAATGTCATTACAAAGTTCACACACGCACGCACGCACGCACACACACACACAGACACACACACACACACACACACACACACACACACACACACACACACACACACACACACACACACACACACACACACACACACACACACACACACACACAAAACACACACACACACACACACACACACACACACACACACACACACACACACACACACACACACACACAACTTTGCACTGTTGTATTTGCATGGCAAATGTGACGGGATACACGTTAATATCCACTGCTGTATGGATATCCATTATGTTACTGTACAACATAAACCTGATTTAACGTCCACAAACCGAGATTAAAGCGTCTTCCTTTATAATTGTACTGACATGCGGCTGTGGTGATGACATTTTACTGGCTTTATCACAAACATGCACTGTTTTAAAAAGGTTTTAAACTTGTAAAACTCATTCTTGAGGTGGAGATGACCACAGAGAGCTGAACAGATCCTTTAATTCCAGTTGCTTTGCGCATGTCCTTTCTTTTTTATATGAATATACGCATTGAAGACATGATAATACACAACTGTCAATCAATTCGGTGGGCGGGATAACCACACTCCTAAGTCATGTTGCAGTGATCCTCAAAATGGGAGCCAATTCCAATATAATCCCTCCAATACGGCTGTGGAGACACTATACATACACACAGTTCTGTCCAAACAGCATCCAAAAGTTGATTTTCATCATAGGTGCGCTTTATCAAATTGACTTTTTTGAGAATTTTATTAGTTAAACGAATTTTGAGAAGTAAAAATGAACCGGACAACATCAGAAAAAAGTACAATACTAAACTACAGTACTTTTTATGACCAATAAATACCATATGAAGAGTTTAGATGCAAAAACCTTTACATTTAGCCTGAAATTTTCTTTTAAAATTTGTATTTTTACCAGGCTCCTGTGTATAGGTTCAGAAATGTCACTTTTATGGCAAAGAATAAGTTATTTTCATGGTCGTTAAAGTGAAATAACTCAACATAAACAAAGTAGGCTAAGAATAATGCTCATTTACGATTGAACTTTCTGACGGCACTTAGAGTTTTTTTTGCATCTAAACTCTTCATATATTATTTCAAGGTAATAAAATTGTAACTAAAAACATTTAGTTCAACATTATGATTTGTCAAAACAGAGCTCAACATCCCATAATGCAACTGGAACACTTAAAGGGATAGTTCACCCCAAAATTAAAATGTAATCTATTTACTCACGCTAACGTGGTCTGAAACCTTTATTATTATTATTATTATTATTATTATTATTATTATTATTATTATTATTATTATTATTATGAGTTTCTTTATTCAGTTGAACTATTGAAGTTGTTTTGAAAAAGTTGTTAGTAAGAAAAGTCAATGGTTAACAAGCTGTAAAAAAATTCTGGGCTTCCCATAATTCCAACCCAGGCTCATTCTGAAAACGTACCTCTATATACATTTCTGGAGACCCTTAAATATGTCCTTAGCTATGTTTTTTTTTTGTGTGCAGTTTTTGTGAATCCACCAGAGGTCGCTGTGTACGCTTTTTGAGATCTCAAATTTCTCTTGCGAGTGCCATTCGCACCTGCTGTTCTCGTGTAAATACACCAGAGGCCGTTGTTTACTAACTGAATGACTGAATGACTGACTGACTGACCGATCGACTGACCCACCCTCCTCCTTTCCTAAACCCAACCAATTGTATTGATTGACCCGCCAATCCGTTTTCAGAATGAGCCTATGTTGCATAATTTCTTCATGTTGTCCCAACACAAATTGGTTAAGTTAACCTAACTGTTTTTACAAATCTAAGTGAATTGAACTTAAAACAATTAAGTTGTCCCCAAAAACTCAAGAATTGTGTTGATTCAGTGAATTTTAAATAAGTAGTTTGAACAAGCAGCAAAAATATATTTTCAGTGCAGTTTCAGCATTCTTCAAAATATCTTCTTTTGCTTTCAACAAGAAAGAAACTTAAATAGTTTGTAGCAAGTGAATAATGAGTAAATGAAGACAGAATTAAAAATTTTGGGTGAACGATCCCTTTAAATAAACAAAAACCCCTGCATGAATCATGAGCAACAGGCAACAATGTGAATAATTAACAGTTATTTGCTATAATGTACAGTAATCTACCCTTATACAGGAGTTTATTGGCATTCATGTTTATTACAGCACAGCAGGTAATATGTTCCGTTTGCGTCTCAAACTTGACAGTCACCTGATCTCCGAGGACGAGCGCAATCGGAGCTCTGGCTAATCTGAAAATATGTTTGGGATACGTGTTCTCTCTCCACACTTCACTACTCAGCCCTGCCTGCGCTATAAGCTCCAACACCAGCAGGAAATGGCATTGAGCCAGAACGGAGATAAAACATAATGCAAAAACGCCACTCTGCCTGGCCTTGTCATCCACCATGTTATCCTCCTCTTCCCTCCAGTCTGTCACTCTGTGTCTCTACACCCCTCCACCCCCACATTTCTCATTTCCTCTCAGGAATGAAAGAACAGGACCCCCAAAATGAATAATGAAAGATTGGCATCAATGTTTTATGAAGTAGCCACCATATTATTTTGAAGGAAGGCAAGGATTAATGAAAATATCACTTATTTATTTGTGTCTAGAGGAGAGAAAAGAGAGAGACAGAGCATTAGAGGGGAAGATTTGAGGCTGTTTGGTGACCACACACACACCTATCAAACCTACCGAGGGCTTTCACACATGCCGCACAAGCCTAATGGGCGCCGGTAAGATTCATAAAAAAATCAACCCCAGGTCAACCAGACCAATTCACCGAGCGGAGAGGGAAACTCCAGTTTATTAAAAAAAGGACCCAAGTCGAATGAATTATTCTTGCTGATTCTGAAATGTGATCTAAAATCGGATTTACTCCAGTTTTAGGGAAACCTATGAGGTAAAAAAAAATGCAATCCAATGAGTCAGTCACATGCACAATGGATGTGAGGATATCAGTCGACCTTGAAGTCAAAAATAAGGAATTATATTTAAAGTTGATTGTAGTGCCATGTTTTGCACCGTGGCCCTATTTTGATGAAGGTTAAACATTCATTCATTCATTAATTTTCCTTTGGCTTAGTCCTTTATTTATCAGGGTTTGCCACAGCGGAATGAACTGCCAACTATTCCAGCATATGTTTCAGCGGACGCCTTTCCAGCTGCAACTCAGTGCTGGGAAACCATACACTCTCACACTTCCACACACTCTCACATTCACACACACACCCATACACTACGGCCAATTTAGTTCATCCAATTCACACATGTCATGGACTGTGGGGAAACCAGAGCACCCGGAGGAAATACACGCGAACACAGGGAGAACATGCAAACTCCATACAGAAATGCCAACTGGCCCAGCCGGAACTCGAACCAGTGACTTTCTTGCTGTGAGGTGACAGTGCTAACCACTGAGCCATCATACCGCCCCAAGGTTAAACATTTTAATCCAATTCTCATTAGTGTAATACAAAGTATCTTTCCATGTAATTAAAATGAGGAAATACACATGATATTTGAATTGTGAAGTCAGCTGTCGCACATGCTTTTAATCCATAAAATAAGAGAACTATCTTTAAGAAAATTTATTTGAAATACATCTCTGCTTCCTAATTGGTCAATTTTTTGGGTAATTATTTGGTAAATTATAAATAATCCCTACATTAAAAATACTGTAGTCATTTAATTAATATGGTGTTTTAGTAATAAGTAATCCAAGTGCTGAACTATAGTATAGTACAAAAACACTATAGTATTTACTACAAAGTGATATAGTATATTTTTCATGAGGACAAGTATGACTTATTTAAATATGTTTGTGTGTGTGTATGTGTGTTAAATATCCAGTGTGTGTTTGTGCTAAGCACTTCAATTTGTATTTGATATAAATTAATATAGTATTTTGTCATGTTTGCAAGTATTTTTTTGTATTTTTAATGTGTGTGTGTGTGCGCACTAAACATTCAGTCACAGAAAATTAGTGGTGGGAATAACGGCGCTATAAATAAACAGCGTTATTTATGGCGATACTTTATTCAGTAACGAGTAATCAAATGAGTTACTGTTTCACCCATTACAATTTTGTTACCGTTACTGACAATAAAATGTGTGTTACTATCAGGGCTTTACATTAACACCCGCCAACCCGCCAAATGCGGGTAGATTTTAGCTGTGGCGGGTTAGACAGACACCTCCACTAGCCACTTTGGCTGGTTGAAAATCATTCTTAAATTGTAGTTTTCTTAAAAGCAGGGTTCGACAATAAGGATGGCCCGATATTCGTGCAAATGCGATCTTAGAATCGAGAAGCAGCATGACTGACAAATATAATTGTGTTCGTGCGGGCAAAAGAAAGCCAGTTGATTACCGAATGAGAGGATAATCACTCGCGCCAACAGCTGTTTAAAACACGTGCGTGCTCCCGTTTCCTTGCTTGAAACAACCGTGCCTGGAAACACAACTGGTGTGATCGGTTCTCTTTCCAATAGACTAGACAAAAATTTGTTCATGCACTCACAGTCCTGCTGCTTTCAAGAGCTCCAGATTGGTCTTTTTGTAAGCAGCACCGGTTGCTTTCACTTTAACCATTATTTAAACAGGATATAGGATATTAACTTCCCATTTATGTATAGTTAACATGGTTAACATGGAAATGTTTTGTTAAGTAAAAAGTATAGTATACAGCTATATTTTGCTTGTTTTGACACATTATTTAAAATTTGTGTCCCACAATATATGTCCCACAACAACATTAAAATAATGTAGATTAGTGTACAATGTTTTATACTTATCTTATAGTCTTTTAACAAACTAGATTTTTTAAAGTAACGCAATAGTTACATTCCCTTTTAATTAGTTACTTTTATAATTATGTAACTCAGTTACTAACTCAGTCACTATTTGTGAGAAGTAACTAGTAATTATAACTAATTACTCTTTTAAAGGAACTTGCCCAAAACTGCAGATAATGTACTGAGAATCAACAATAAAGTATTTGTTTATGCAAAGCTGAAAATTATTTATTAAAAATTAGTGGTGGGTTGTTATCGGCTTTAACGTGCTGCGTTATCTGTTATCGCGTGATAAAAAAAATATCGCCGTTAATCTATTATCAAAATTGGGTTGGGAACTGTGTCTATTCTACGCATGCTATGATGACTTTCACCTTGATATTTTAGCGCGGATGTATACCTGGCCAGTGATCCGTCTGACAAAAAAGTGCCCTTCTGAATCAAATCAGAAGGATGCCTGATTTTAACTGCAGTTTGGCAGTTTCACTTTAACTCATAAACATTTCATTCATGCGCTGTGACAAACTGGGGTATTAGATGCAAATAAATGAGTAAGGACTGGTAAGAGTTTTATGGAATTTAATAACGCAGGTCAAATGGAAATAAAAAAAACTTCCGCATTTTGCGGTGTGTGTGTGTGTGCGGTCCTTTACTGACAGCCACCTGTGTGGATCTTGTCGGAAAATAAGGCGAAAAGTCCTACATGACGGTAATAGTTTGTCAGTAACGCCACTAATATCTGCATACTCCACGTCTCAATTCCATTTCTGTTTAGTTCAGTAATGACTTTAGTCGCATTAAGGTAATCAAAAATCGCTGATTACATGGTAGACCCTTAATCAGAGTATTGTTTTAATCATATTAAAATCGTATTAAATAGTGTTGCCTATGTAAACATACTCAATGCTTGACACCGTCAGGGCTCTGTGAACTTGCCTTTGCGAAGCAGCATTTTCTGTATGTACGTACATCAAAAGCACGTATGAAATCACTGTTTGGAGCTTATGTAGACCTACAGTTCAAAATTCATGTGTAACTGAATAAACAGTAAGTAAACACAAGTACATCTTATTGAACATCATTTACTTTCATCACCAATTATCATAGTAGAACAGTTTCTCAAGCAGTTTGTGATGAATTTTGGAAACAGGAGATGAGCCCCTGGTCTAATGCGCCACCTGGCTTGAGAAACCCGTTCTCAACGACTTATTATTTGGGTAGCACACATATTCTGAAGAATGAGCCATTTTAATATAGATTAATCTAGATTAATTTTAAGATTATTCTAGATTCATTCATTCATTCATTTTCTTGTCGGCTTTGTCCCTTGCAGGGTGACCACAGCGGAATGAACCGCCAACTTATCCAGCACGATTTTACGCAGCGGATGCCCTTCCAGCCGCAACCCATCTCTGGGAACTTCCACACACACATTCACACTCATACACTATGGACAATTTAGCTTACCCAATTCACCTGTACTGCATGTCTTTGGACTGTGGGGGAAACCGGAGCACCCGGAGGAAACCCACGCGAACCCAGGGAGAACATGCAAACTCCACACAGAAACGCCAACTGACCCAGCCCAGCCGAGGTTCGAACCAGCGACGTTCTTGCTGTGAGGCAACAGCACTATTCTAGATTAATCTAGGTTAAAAAAAATATCTATGCCCACCTATGTTAAAAATTAAATATTCAACAATATTGGAACACATTTTACTATAAAATACAACTGAGTTTTTTTTCTACATCAGACTTTTACACCTAATTTAATGTGCTACCTAACATTTCTTTTGCAAACTTGAAATATACTTTTCCCTTAAAGTATAATATAAAGTTTAAAGTTCATTTATTGTGCAACTATAGTAATTATAATATTTATAATGATATGTTGAATTTGATGGTTGTCTCTCACACTGTCCCACAACAACATTAAAATAGTGTAGATTAGTGTACAATGTTATATATTTATTTTATAGTCATTCGACAAATTGGGTTTCTTTAAAGTAACATAATAGTTACTTTCCCTGGTAATTAGTTACTTCTATAATTGTGTAACTTAGTTACTAACTCAGTTACTATTTGTGAGAAGTAACTAGTAACTATAACTAATTACTCTTTTAAAAGAACGTGCCCAACATTGCAGATAACGTACTGAGAATCAACCATAAAGTATTTGTTCATGCAAAGCTGAAAATTATTCATTTATTCATTCATTTTCTTTTCGGCTTAGTCCCTTTATTAATCTGGGGTCACCACAGCGGAATGAACCACTAACTTATTTAGCATATGTTTTACACAGCTGATGCCCTTTCAGCTGCAACCCATCACTGGGAAACATCCATACACACTTATTCACACACATGCACTATGGACAATTTTAGCTTACCCAATTCACCTATACATCATGTCTTTGGACTTGTGGGGGAAACTGGAGCACCCGGAGGAAACCCACGCAAACACAGGGAGAACATGCAAACTCCACACAGAAACGCCACCTGACCCAGCTGAGGCTTCTTGCAGTGAGGCGATCGTACCACCCACTGCACCACCTGATGGCATAAGCTGAAAATATTTAATCAAAATTTAACACAAAGTAAATGATCACACAATGTTCTGGATGATCTTTCATTTTCTGTCTCTTTAAGAAGGCCAACCCTTGTAAAAAAAAAAAAAAAAAAATGACACCACCAAGAATTGAACATTTGCTAAACATGCACAAATAAAAGTACAGAGAGAAAAAAAAATTCTTTCAGCAAAATTTCATTACTTTTTTTCCCCCTTTTCTCTTGATTTTATGTGAAACGGGGCATGTTTTGTTGTGATTCACCCACACAGCGAGAGCCCCAGGAGAGCAGCGCATGTGTGTGTGTGTGAGTGTGTGTGGGGCTTCAGGCCTGTAAGATCAAACAGACGGAACATTCAAACAGAGCAGGTGCCTCTGCCACATTCACTCAGCGCAACACACATATCTGTAATAGCCCACACCTGAGCTTGACAAACACACGCTCACACACACAATGATCACAGCTGAGCCTGAGCCGCATGCCGCAGTCGCGTTTCCTCCGGCCTGCTGACTACGCCTGGCCCCCGTCCCGTCCCGTTCTTTCCCATCCCGCACCCCAGCAGAGATATTACACCACTGCCATTCTTCACTGTCTGCTTATGACGCTGGATGACTTTCATTTATAGCCACTGTGGCTCCTCAGAATCCCGGCTCGGGCCCCTATTGTTCATTCATGCGAGGGTGGGGCTTGGCTGAATGCTGGGATTGGTACCGCAGAGATATGGGCGGATTGTTACGGCGAGTTAGTGCTTACTCTGTAAGAAATAACAGTTCACAACTGGAAAATGGAGAGCGGAGAGTTCGTGACCACAATTTTTCTTCCGCCGGTCGAAGGCAGACGCACACATAAGCTCGGGAGCAGCCTCATAACGCACACATACACACAATCCCACAGCAGAATTTGTGTCCTGCAGTGGTTTTAATCTTCATTCTCTGCTTGTCAGAACTCTCTCTGGGTTTCTGCGGCTTTTTGTGTGTGTGTGTGTGTGTGTGTGTGTGTGTGTGTGTGTGTGTGTGTGTGTGTGTGTGTGTGTGTGTGTGTGTTTGGACAACATCCTGAATTTTACAACTGGCTGCAATTCATGACTTAGAATTTGAGGTGAATTGGCCATTCCTGACAGGATATTGAAAAACACTGATAGAAAAGAAGATATATTGCATTGCATTGAAAAAAAAAGCAAAACACAAATGAGAAACTGAATGAGATTAGCTGGAGGGCATTCATTTTGCTGTTTTATTAGCTCATTTCTTAATATTCTAAACTGGTCTGTAACTTCTAAATACTTCATTGTCTCAGTTGAAGTCAAAATTATTTGCCCTTTCTGTGAAATTTTAATACTTAATCAAATATTTGCAGTTGGACAGAGCAAGGACATTTTCACAGCATTTCCTATTACGTGTTTTATTCTGGAGAAAAAAAGTCATATTTTTTCTTTATTTTGGCAGAAATAAAAACATTTTTAAATGTTTTAAATAATTCTTAAGGTCAATATTATTAGCCTCCTTAATATTTTTTATCAATTGTGGAACAAACCACTGTTGTCCAATGACTTGCTTAATTAACCTAAACTGTAAAAAATCCAACTTGAAGTTGAAATTACTTGTTTTGTTTTTTTTTTGTTGGTTTGGCAAAAATCAGTAAAAAAAATGTCTGTACAACTACGTTTAACACATTTACTTAACTTAAATCAAAATTTTCTTCAGTAAGTTAAAAAGATTAGGGTCGTGATGATGGCCCGTTTGTTGAATTTAAGTTACATTGCATCTACAAGCCAACTAATTGTCATTAGATTATAAGTAGACTGTTAGGTTGGGGTTAGTGTAAGTTTCTTATAGTCAGTTAAACGTCTGTATTAACAGATATTAAGCAGACAGTCTACTAATACTCAAATGGACCATCAACATAAAGCGTTAACAAGATGACTATGCAAGTTCACCCAAAAAAGCTTTTACCAACTTGTTACTTCAGTTAATGTCAGATCTCCTCACTTGAAAAAATAAAGGTTGCAGTATTTCTAATCCTAAAACAACGACAAAAATAATAGTAACACCAATAATAATATTAATGCCATTAATATTAACAACAACAATAACAAAATAGTACTGCAATAATCTCTACATAATTTGAAATTATTTGTATTTTTTTTGTGAATTGTGAATTTTCCTCTCACATTTATCTAGTATGCTCTAAAGAAACGCTTAGCGTATGTGGACTGTTAATTTGTATTTAACTGTTATATGTGTGTGTGTGTGTGTGTGTGTGTGTGTGTGTGTGTGTGTGTGTGTGTGTGTGTGTGTGTGTGTGTGTGTGTGTGTGTATATATATATAAAAATGCAAATTCAAATGCCTACAAAGATCAAACAATAAATTGAACTTTCAAAGCAACGACCCAAATGATAAATAAAATTTAATTAAATTAAATTGATTTTTAATTTTTAATTTTCATGAACAACTCAATTTTCAAATGACAAATCAAATGCTCAAACAATAATTCAAATGGAGGAACCAGTTCCTGATTACACACACACACAGCTGGAAGCTCATGATGGACTGATTACTATAGGACTATAAAGACACCTCATTCACACAGACTCTTTGCTGAGTCTTGTTTTTTCTCTGTGAAGCATTACAAAGCATTTTCCCTGTTTGTCCTGCCATGCTTTGATCCTTGTCTTGTTTGCTGTTATTGTTGTTTAACCTCCTGTCCTGTTTCTAATTCTGTGTCTAATAAATGTTTTGTTAACATTTGTCTCTGCTTTATTATCCTTATTTCTTTTTAATTTAACTATGTTTGTTTGTTCTGATAATGTATTATTTCTTAATACCAATTTCTTAGTGCATCTAATCTAGTATAAAATACTGTCATCAATGCAAAGACTAAATAAAATAGCTATTAAAATGTTGTTATTAAAACTATTATTTTTACAAATGTGTTGAATTTTGTTCTCAATTAAACAACACAAGGGAAAAAAATCACAGAAGGGCTAATAATTTTGCCTTCAATTGTACATTGTGACCTTTTTCATATGGGTCTGCATAGACGATGACCCAGATAGTGCCCTGTGCTAATTGCACACCATTACCAACAACACATGAAATGGGCCCAAGATCAATGAGACTGGACTGTGGATGACTGGAAGAAAGCGATCAACTTCTATTAATAACAGAAGCTATACGACACATGGGTTTATTGTTGGGTGGACACAGCCTTCTTTGGATGCTTTTTAGACCATTATGCCAATAGTACAATTACTGACACTCAGCACAATCCAGTGCACCTATTAATGGCAACTGTGACCAGTACCAGTGATGGCCATTTCCAAAAGGATAATGCGCCATGCCACACTCAAAGAATCATCAAGGAATGATCTGAGGAACATGGAGGTGAAATTTTCGTTCTAAATTCACCTGACATGAACTCGATGTAACATTTGTGCTTTCATTACAAAAACTACAGGTATACTCACTCATTTTAATTAGTGTTAAGAAAGACCCCAATGAATAAAACATTCATTCATTCATTTTCTTTTCGGCTTAGTCCCTTTATTTACCAGGGGTCGCCACAGCGGAATGAACCGCCAACCCATCCAGCATATGTTTCACGCAGCAGATGCCTTTTCAGCCACAACCCCAACACCCACACATGAAAAAAACTGATTATTATTATTTCTTAATTTATATTTAGTGTGCTTTCTATTTCAACAATTAGAGTTAAACAGCTGAGTTTAATCATTTTTGAAACCATTCAGCCAATCTTTGGGTCTGGCAGGAGCACTTTTAGCATAGCTTAGCATAAATAATTGAATCGGATTGGACCATTAGCATCTCACAAAAAAAAAGTTTGATAATATTTCTATTTTAAGCTTGAGTACTAAGACTGATAAAAAAAAAAATCAAAAGTTGCTATTCTCTAAGTTAGAAACTAGAAACTACTCACATTCAGGAGTAATATTCAAATAAACTTGCCGTACCATGGCTGCAGCAGGAGTAATATTATGCAGGGCTACCTGGGGACTATTGCTGTGACTAATGACTAATATAATTTCTATATTTATATTTCATTAATAATAACACAACACATTTTGATATATACCTATATGACTAATTCATAATTAATGACAAAATATGAAGCAATTTATTATGCAAATTAAAGGATGTCACTGCCACCAGTTGCATTGACATGTGTTAGCGTGACTGAAACAGCTCTCATCATAAAGATGTCTTTGGCCACTGGAGGAGATGGACTTGGGGAAGCTGCACACCTGTCTCACGTCCTCCTGCTGAACTGGAGGATTTGTTTCTGTGGCCTTGAAAGTGAATCAAAGAGTGGCAGGAACACTCAGAACGCTCTTTATTTCACCCACCAATTTTCTGTAGGGTTCATGTCAGGGCTATGGGCTGGCCATGGCAGTACCTTAGATCTGTGCTTATAGTGACCGATTTTGTTTAGATTTGAATGTTTGTTTTGGATCAGTGTGGTTATGGAAGATCAAATCATAAGACGTTTTATGCAATCTATGATTATATGTATCTAAATAATATGCCCAGGACATCTGGAAGAGAAACAGGGCTGTAACATTAAAAATCCTGTGAAATATTTAACTGTGGACAAAAGATAACTTTTTTATCCCTGTGTGCAACAATCCAATCTTATTTCTGAGGTTTAATTCTGAATGTGAACAAAGGAATGTTTTGAGAAAGCATTGCCAAAATAAAAAAAAAAAAAAGATTATGGCCCAGTTTCACAAACAGCGCTTAGATTAAGCCAGGACTAGGCCTTCAATAAATTAGGCTATTTAAACCACATTTATAAAATGGCCATAGAAAAATATATTACTGGTGTGCACATGGAGACAAAAAAATGACACTGACGTATTTTAAGACATCCCACTGCAAGTTATTTTGAGTTGAGACAGCTCAAACATGCAATTTAATCTTGACTAGCCTTAAACCTTGTTTGTGAAACCGGGGGTATATATATAAACATTCTTTGCTCATATTCACCAAGGGTGCCAATAATTTTGACCACGGTTGCATAAAGAACACCATCTCCAGCATGAGCACTGGTACTGCTTTGGTGGAAAGGAGAAATGCTCTCTCTCTTTCTCTCTCTGCCTGCGGGCACTGGAGCATGTGAGATTTGCTGGATTCACTCCATTCACATTTCTCTTTGAGTTTTAGCCTCTCACCTTACACACGTGCATGCGCGCGCACACACACAACAGCAAAGAAGCGGTGTGCTGGCACTAGGAGGTCCTCTCCCTCTGGGCTCTACTCCATTTTACTTGAGATTTGAAGTGACCTTTGCGGTGCAGCTGCAGGTCTTATGATTTATGTACCCAAACAAAGAGCAGTGCAGCGAATTCTAACCAGAACCGCTGTATAATACCAGAGAATAACACAGTAAGACAAAGAGTTTGCAAAAGTACAACCAAACCGAAGAGAAAGAAAGGGAAACTAGATGCTGGAAAATGCAACATAGAGGAAAAAATGCATCTGCAGTTGCTGGGTTTCATGAATGAATAGAAAACAGTGGGAGAACATGGATAATATGATACATAAGTTTAAAATCAAAAATTACAGTAAAGACTTTTACTTTGTTACAAACATTTGCATTTTAAATAAATCCTGTACTTGTGGGCCAAAGAATTAATAAAACAACTAAATTTGGTTGCCACGTCATACTATTGTATGGTCCAGGGAAAAGGTGAGAGCCAGATCCACGTGCAGTTTAGTTTATTTGAATGAAACAAAAACAAAACAAAGGTTAAAACAAACAGCACAAAAACCCAGGAACAGAGTCCAAAGAGATCGACCAGAGAACAGATAGCGACCACATACAAACATTCGATGGCTAACAAACACAGACTGAAAGACAGGGCTATATATAGTGTGTGATAATGAGCTGCAGGTGTAGTGTAATCAAAGTTCATGAACATCAGGTGTGGGGTGCAGAAGATTATGGGACATGTAGTCCGGTTCAGTGGCAGATGTGTAGAGTGCCCTCTAATGTGCCTGTTGGGCACTCTAGCTGGTGACCATGACAAGTACACAGCACAAAGGATATCAAGTTTGCTAATGAGAAGAAATCTTGAAAGTCTGTGTGGAATCAAAATTTATTTTGGCTAACGCACATTGTTATTCTTTAGGTGAACAATTAACCCATGCAAGTTAATCGAATGGGAAAAAATAGTTTTGGTAATCTTCAACTAAAATCGGATTATTTGCTTTGCTTTAGTGTTTGAAGTGGTGGTCTTTATCTGTTAATGTCAGTTTGACGGTTTCAACCATAAAGCCGCCTTTCCACTGCACATGACAGACCGGAAGTCATTCATTTCCAAAGGAGAGTAGTCCGTGAGCTGCATGGAGTTACAGTCATCTGAGTATGAGGAAAACTTAGATCCAATTTGAACAGCAGAAATCGAGACTCATCAGACCTGGCAACGTTTTTCCAATCTTCTATTGTCCAATTTTGGCGTGCCTGTGCGAATCGTGGCCTCAATTTCCTATTCTTAGCTCACAGAAGAGGCACTTGGTGTGGTCTTCTGCTGCTGTAGCCTCAATGTTTAACGTGTTGTGTGTTCAGAGATGCCCTTCTGCTTACCTTGGTTGTAACAAGTGGTTATTTGAGTTACTGTTGTCTTTCTATTGGCTCAAACCAGTTCCGAGCCTCTGGCATCAACAAGGCATTTGCGCCCACAGAACTGCCCATCACTGGATATTTTTAAATTTTTGGACCATTGTCTGTAAACCCTAGATATGGTTGTGCGTGAAAATCCCAGCAGATCAGCAGTTTCTGAAATACTCAGACCAGCCCGTCTGGCACCAATAACCATACCACGTTCAAAGTCACTTAAATCACATTTATAGTCCATTCTGATGCTCAGTTTGAACTGCAGCAGATTGTCTTGACCATGTCTACATGCCTAAATGCATTGAGTTGCTGCCATGTGATTGGCTGATTAGAAATTTGCGTTAACGAGCGGTTGGACAGGTGTACCTAATGAAGTGGCCTGTGAGTGTATTTGAGTGTAATCATCTCTCATCTCACATTCAATAATTAGTCAAGACAGAAAAAAAGAAGACATGACTGAGACAAATCAGTCCCTTCCAACCACTACGGTCACGTCCCCTTCTGTCCCCCCTCCAGAATCAGTCCTATTAGGAGTCCTGTGGCTGGAGATGGCGGTATCAAGCCATGTGCAAGACATCGATTAGCAGACAACTTTCTGAATTACATGCTTACCATCTGTTGACAGTCATAGATTTGTAGCTGGAGTATATTTAGTGAGTAGTTTTGGTTGAGAGCATCTGCTAAACGCCTTAAATGTAAGTTCAGAGAGTTGAGGATTGGGGCAGGCTGATGGTTGGGGTGTCAGTAGGGCCAGGCGATGCTCATGTGGAGCCAAGAGCCTGAGAAGGTACTGAGGAGATGGGAAGAGGGAGATGTATTAGTAATTAGGTAGTAAAGGCAATTAATTAGTATGGGGCTGCAACAGTGCAGCAGGGGATCTCTGGCAGAGGCGGCTGTGGCAGGCGTGCTAAAAGGCAGAGGCAGAGGGCGACCCACATGTAAGGGCTCTCAGAGACGATGGCAACCCGCCATCCTGCCGTCAACAAGCCCATGAGTTAGCCAGCAGGTCAAAAGAACAATTTAAATGAGTTCAGTCCAGAGTTTCTCAAACTTTTCTCTTTTCTAGAGCAAAAGGTATTTTTCATTACTCAAAACACCATGACAACATTTAATGTAAGGCATACTACAAGAGTTTAAACCAGAACATGTATAATAATAATAATATTAATAATAATAATAATTAAAAATATATATATATTATTATTATTTTTTATTATTATTATTATTATTATTATTATTATTATTATTATTATTATTATTGTTTATGTGTGTGTTCTTTTTGCTAATAGATCTTGGGTCCAGATATAAAGCTAAAATAATATTAACAGCAACAACAATTATAATAATTGTATATTAATAATAATAATAATAATAATAATAAGAGTATTACTACTACTACTACTACTACTACTACTACTACTATTACTACTAATAATAGTAAGTATTATTATTATTTATTCATTTTTATAAAAAATAATGTTGAAATAATAATAATAATAATAAAGCTGAAATTATATATATATATATAATATATATATATATATATATATATATATATATATATATATATATATATATATATATATATAAAATATATAAAATATATACAATAAAACAATAAAATAAAAAATGTTATTTCATCTTTATTATTATTATTATTATTATATTAAAATAATATTATAATATTATAAGTATTATTATTATATATATAAAATATATACAATAAAACAATAAAATAAAAAATATATATTACTATAATATGCAATATATAATACTAACAACAACAACAACAACAACAACAATAATAATAATAATAATTATTAATATTTATTTGCCTATTTATTTGTTTTATCTGTGTTCTGAAATAATAATAATAATAATAATAATAATAATAATAACAATAATAATAATCTTTTAATATAATAATAATAATAATAATTATTATTATTATTTATTTGTTGTATGTATGTTCTGTGTTTATGTATGTGTTCTTTTTGCTTGTAGACATTAGGCCTGTTTCAGTAAGGAGGTTCAATCAACTCGGAGTTTAAACTTGAACTCTGAGTTGATTTATCGAGAGATTAAAAACTCAGAGTTTTCGGTTTCAGAATAGCTGATCTGAGTTGGGTCAATCAACTTTGAGTAGACCAACTCAGAGTTAAGCGCGCACACCACAACTATAAAAAGACATCATTAATGGAGCGCAGATATTACGAGTTCTCCAGCTGAACTTGATGTGCTCATGCAAAGTTATAGCAAATATGAGCATATATTTAAAAAAGTAACACCACTGCATCAGTGAAACAGAGACAGTTAGCGTGGGAAAACATAGATGCTCAAGTTAATGCACAAGTTTACATTTAAAGTATTTGAATAATTAAGTATAATAAAAAAGTAATGTAATGTGTTACGTTTATTGGCCATTTTTTGAAAGTTATTTCAGATGTAATTGCATTAAATTACATAAAATAGGCTAGCGCATTTCTACAACAAATTTGACAAAACAAGAATGCATATAACCTTAGCTTAATGTTCAGTGGAAATGTTTAATTTAAGGTTCCCACTTTTGCACACATTGATCAGTTTTAATAGATTAAAAAGTGCACTTGTGTGTCTGCTTTTTTTATAGTTCGAGTGGTAGAGGATGATATGACATTTACAATGTAAGAAGTTTTTAGAACGAGTAATAATCCCATTAATCTAGTTAGTAGGTCAGTGAATTTAAGCTAATTAATTATTTAAAAAGGACAAGCTATTCTCGTACGCGACTTTGTTCTTTGTGTGACTGAATGCAAATAAAATTTATGTGCAAAACTGGAATATCGCATAAAAGATGTGCGAGTAAAGCAGCGTTTCCATCCAACCAGTCAAAGAGAACAAAATTGTCACTTGCTGATTAACTGGCGCTAAATATCAACAGTAAAAACTGAATTTACTGCGGTAGAAGAAGCTGCGTGAACATGTTCTTTATTTAATAAATGACTTGTGCCTCAGAAGACAATGCCGACACACAATGAACGCGTGGTGGCGTTTGAGATGCGCACGCGGAGAACAGACGCTCTTGACACGCTGCAGACTCTGAAGGTTATTAATATTATAATAATACTGAAACGGTTAAGGCGTGACCAAAACAACATTTCAGATGTTTTACAGTGTGCTCAACATGCTGGTTTGTCCATTCACACACATTTTCATCATCATATGATCTCTTATAACAAACCTTTTTAATGCGTATACTGGAATTTGTTCAGTAAAAGTGTTTCCATCGTAGTTTATGCACATCTTTTCTTATCAAATAAAAAGTTTATCCTACTCAGTTATGCGCATATGTTTATTATGTCTATTTTCAAAAGTTATGTGCATCTTGGCGTTTCCATCAACCAATTTTTTATGCGCACATCCAAAATGCACATTAAAATAGATGTGTGGAAACGTAAGTCTAAGGTGAGAAATACCGCTTCATCTTTAAATAAGGAGAGCAGACCGACAGAAACTCAGAGTTTAGAGAATAAAACCTGCTCCTGACCAGGTTAGGTTCACAGAGTAAGTGACCACGGTAACTGACTCTGAGTTAAAGTTACCTCTCTTTCAGAAACAGGCTTGACTTACCCTGCTTTCTCGAGTTTGACAAACCTGCCATTTTGAAACGGAAAACCCAAAGTTTCTCTCATTTCAGGGTTAAAATACTCAGAGTTTTCACTTAACCTCCTTTCTGAAACAGGCCCATTGAGTCTGAAAAAAGCTGAAATAATAACAACAACAACAATAATAATAATAATAATATATAATTATAATAAGAACTATAATAATAATAATAATAATAATTATTATTATTATTATTATCATTGTTGTTGTTGTTAGTATTACATATTGCATATATTATTATTTATTTATTTTTATGCGTGTTCTGTGTTTATGTGTATATGTGTTCTTTTTGCTGATAAACATTGAGTCCGGAAATCAAGCTGAAATAATAATAACAATAATAATAATAATAATAATAATAATAATAATAATGATAAAAATAATAATAATAATGATAATAATAATGATAATAATAATAATAATAATAATAATAATAATGATAAAATAATAATAATAATGATAATAATAATAATAATAATAATAATAATAATAATAATTATTATTATTATTATAATTATTATTATTATTATTATTATCATTATTATTATTATTATTTATTTATTTTTATGTGTGTTCTTTTTGCTAATAGACATGAAAATAAAGCTGAAATAACAACAACAACAACAATAATAATAATAATAATAATAATAATAATAATAATAATAATAATAATAATAATAAAAAGCTTTTTATATATATGGTCAATTAAAGTATGGGCAAAGCAATACAAGCCAAAATACATAGGATTTAGAATGTCCTAAGGTTAATTATTTCAATGAAAAAAGCCTCAGTTTGGTGCTAATAGTAAAATTCATTTAATATTTTTAGGTTAAAAAAAAGTGAACCAACTGTAGCTTATGTAGGGATGGAGGGAACACAGATACAAGGCATACTTAACTTCACAGAGACTGTTGGAGTGAGCCTGCAGGCCTGAAAGCCTGATTTAACAGGCCGTTTGAGCTCAGCCTGGAGATGATGTGTGATGTGCACCATCAGAGACTCGCAGATAAATGAATGCACAAAACACAACAGCTCCTACAAATTGAATATTACAATTACACGCAAGCATGCCTGCTTTGATACTGCAGATCTAAAGGCTTTGTGCTTAAATAATGATACAAAACCAAGAATGTTTCGAGGAATGGTTTGGATTTATAAGTCAGCATGAGAATGCCAATATACAGTTGAAGTCAGAATTATTAGCCCGCCTGTATATTTTTTCCACAAATTTCTGTTTAGCGGAGAAAACCCATTTCTAAACATGATAGTTTTTATAACACATTTCTAATAACTGAATACTTTTATCTTTGTCAGGATGACAGTGCATAATATTTTACTAGCTATTTTTCAAGATACTAGTATTCAGCTTAAAGTGCAATTTAAAGACTTAACTATAGCTTAATTAGGTTAATTGGGCAAGTTGGGGTAATTTAGGCAAATAATTTTATAATGATGGTTTGTTCTGTAGACAATCATACATTTCTGAACAGCGTGAAATACATCCCAGGGGGTACAGCTTTTGTTTTCGCGAATCCACCAGAGGCCTCTCTGTGCGCTTTTTCAGATCTCCAATTTCCTTCACGAGTGCTATTCGCGCCTGCTATTGTTCTGTAAATCCACCAGAGGCCGCTGTGTACACTTTTTCAGATCTTCAATTTCCCTCACGAGTGCTATTCGTGTCTGCTATTGTCCTGTAAATCCACCAGAGGCCGCTGAGTATGCTTTTTCAGATCTTCAATTTCTCTCACGAGTGCGATTTGCGCCTGCTATTGTTCTGTAAATCCACCAGAGGCCGCTGTGTACGCTTTTTCAGATCTCCAATTTCCCTCACGAGTGCTATTCGCGTCTGCTATTGTTCTGTAAATCCACCAGAGGCCGCTGTGTACACTTTTTCAGATCTTCAATTTCCCTCACGAGTGCTATTCGTGTCTGCTATTGTTCTGTAAATCCACCAGAGGCCGCTGTGTACACTTTTTCAGATCTTCAATTTCCCTCACGAGTGCTATTCGCGTCTGCTATTGTTCTGTAAATCCACCAGAGGCCGCTGTGTACGCTTTTTCAGATCTCCAATTTCCCTCACGAGTGCTATTTGCTCCTGCTATTCTCCTGTAAATCCACCAGAGGCCGCTGTGCACGCTTTTTCAGATCTCCAATTTCCCTCAGGAGTGCTATTTGCGTCTGCTATTGTTCTGTAAATCCACCAGAGGCCGCTGTGTACACTTTTTCAGATCTTCAATTTCCCTCACGAGTGCTATTCGTGTCTGCTATTGTCCTGTAAATCCACCAGAGGCCGCTGAGTATGCTTTTTCAGATCTTCAATTTCTCTCACGAGTGCGATTTGCGCCTGCTATTGTTCTGTAAATCCACCAGAGGCCGCTGTGTACGCTTTTTCAGATCTCCAATTTCCCTCACGAGTGCTATTCGCGTCTGCTATTGTTCTGTAAATCCACCAGAGGCCGCTGTGTACACTTTTTCAGATCTTCAATTTCCCTCACGAGTGCTATTCGTGTCTGCTATTGTTCTGTAAATCCACCAGAGGCCGCTGTGTACACTTTTTCAGATCTTCAATTTCCCTCACGAGTGCTATTCGCGTCTGCTATTGTTCTGTAAATCCACCAGAGGCCGCTGTGTACGCTTTTTCAGATCTCCAATTTCCCTCACGAGTGCTATTTGCTCCTGCTATTCTCCTGTAAATCCACCAGAGGCCGCTGTGCAGGCTTTTTCAGATCTCCAATTTCCCTCAGGAGTGCTATTTGCGTCTGCTATTGTTCTGTAAATCCACCAGAGGCCGCTGTGTACACTTTTTCAGATCTTCAATTTCCCTCACGAGTGCTATTCGCGTCTGCTATTGTTCTGTAAATCCACCAGAGGCCGCTGTGTACGCTTTTTCAGATCTTCAATTTCTCTCACGAGTGCTATTTGCGCCCGCTATTCTCCTGTAAATCCACCAGAGGCCGCTGTGTACGCTTTTTCAGATCTCCAATTTCTCTCACGAGTGCTATTCGCGCCTGCTATTCTCCTGTAAATCCACCAGAGGCCGCTGTGCTAATCAAAAAAGATGAATTGAAAAATTGAATATTACAATTACATGCAAGCATGCCTGCTTTGATACTGCAGATCTAAAGGCTTTGTGCTTAAATAATGATACAAAACCAAGAATGATTCGAGGATTCTGTGCTATACGAGTGCTATCCGCGCCTGCTATTCTCCTGTAAATCCACCTGAGGCCGATGTGTATGCTTTTTCAGATCTCCAATTTTTCTCACGAGTGCCATTTGCGCCTGCTATTCTCGTGTAAATCCACTGGCCACTGCTGACTGACTGACAGATCCCTCCACCAACCCCCTTGCCTAAACCCAACCGACAGTCTTTTTAAATGCAATCCAGAAAAGAAAAGCCCTCGAGGCCGCCTGATTTTTACCACATTTTCAAATCTTACCATGTTCTCACCCTGTTACTTTATTTTTTGCCTATTGTTTTTGTTTTACCTGATCAACTCCTCTCTGCGTCCAATGAACGTGGTGAGCTACTGGGCAAACTGGTAACAGCAGAAAAGCTGTTCATTAAAAGAAACAGAAGCCACCGATGGCGCCCTGTAGCGTTCATTTAAAAAAGACAAAATTCAGCCATACGTAGCTCTGGTTACATAATTCGTGCTCTCTAGAAATGTATATGAGGGTATGCTTTCACAGTGAGCCTGTGTTCCTCCAAAAATATATATTGCTTGAGGGGGCTAATAATATTGACCTTAAAATGTTTTTTTTTTTTTTTAATTAAAAACTGCTTTTATTCTAGCCACAATAAACCAATAAGACTTTCTCTTGAAGAAAACATATCATCAGAAATACTGTAAAAATTCCTTGCTCTGTTAAACATCATTTGGCAAATATTTGAAAAAGAAAAGAAAAAAAAAAAAATCACAGGCTAATAATTTTGTCTTCAATTGTAACTCAATCACAACAGCAATCAGTAGTGTTTGTTTGCAGTGTTTATGGTATTAAAATTGGGGGGGAAACTGAATGAATGAATGAATGAATGAATGAATGAATGAATGAATGAATGAATGAGGGATTCATTCATATAACATTTCAACACAGGGTCATTGTGAAAATGTACCCTCGTATACATTTCTGGAGAGCGCGATTTATGTAGCCAGAGCTACAGTATGATGCCACAGATGGTTTCTGTTTTTTTTTGGGGGGGGGGGTTTTGCGCTACCGGCTGACTGCTTAGCTCCATGTGGATGGATTTTCCGCTATTACCAGTTTGCCCAGTAGCTCGCCATGTACAAAGGCGGACTTGAGACACAGAGAGGAGTTGACTGCGGCGACGAGTCCGGGGAAGAAAACAAAAACAAAAGACAAAACATTCAATAAAATAAACAAGTCAATAACAGAGTAAGAACGTGGTAAGATCTGAAAACGTGGTAAAAAAAAAAAAATCAGGTGGCTGAAAGGGCTTTTCTTATTCTGGATTGCATTTGAAAAAACTGCGGTTGGGTTTAGGCAAGGCGGTGGGTGCTGGTCAATCAGTGCTTTTGAAAACACTGTCGGTTGGGTTCAGGAAAAGGGGTGGGTGGGGGAATCGGTCGATCAGTCGGTCAGTCAGTCAGTCAGTCAGTCAGTCAGTCAGTCGGCAGTAGGGTTAAATCGTAGATGCTAAATCAATACTTTTAAAACGGTACCGGTGCCAAAATGGTGCCTGAATCGATACTTTTTAGCCACAAAATTATTTGACAATATAAATATATATTTATAATAAGTTTAAAGTAAACATCAATTCATATTTTATATATTTGAATTGTATTAATATATTTCTTTTGATCATTTGTTTGTTAGCATGAATGCAAGATTTGCATTATGCTATTAACATTACATTAGCTTACTACTAACCTGTGGAAAGGCTGTCATCAAAATCAGGGAACTCCTTTATTCTGGGTTTGGGGCTTGTGACTACTTTTACATGGACATCACTGATCTAATGATTTGCCTTAATCTAAATAAGACAATAATATGATTCAGGTGTTTACATGAGTTGCTATTTGAATGTTACATTCATGATTCCCAGCACATATAGTTGCAATCAGAATTATTAAACCCCCTGAATTATTAGCCCCCCTGTTTATTTTTTTCCCAATTTCTGTTTAACGGAGAGCAGATTTTTTCAACACATTTCTAAACATAATAGTTTTAATAACTCATTTCTAATAACTGATTTATTTTATCTTTGTCATGATGACAGTAAATAATATTTGACTTGATATTTTTCAAGACACTTCTATACAGCCTAAAGTGACATTTAAAGGCTTAACTAGGTTAATTAGGTTAACTAGGCAGGTTAGGGGAATTAGGCATCTTATTTTATAACGATGGTTTGTTCTGTAGACTATTGAAAACAAAACAGTTTAAAGGGGCTAATAATATTGACCTTTAAATGTTTTTAAAAAAAATTAAAAACTGCTTTTATTCTAGCCGAAATAAAACAAATAAGACTTTCCCCAGAAGAAAAAATATTATCAGACATACTGTGAAAATGTCCTTGCTCTGTTAAACAACATTTAGGAAATATTTAAAAAAGAATAAAAAATTCAAAGGGGGTTTAATAATTCTGATTGCAACTGTAGATCCATCAACAACATTGCGTCACCAGCCTATAAATGTTTCCTCCGCAGTTTGTGTCTGTGGTCCTTTAAGATAATCAAAAATCACTGTTTACGTGGTAGACTCTTGATCAGAGTATTTTCTTAATCATATTAAAATCAGAGTATTGGTGTCCATGTAAACGTACTCACTGAAAGTGCCAGATGATGTCACACAATCTGTCAATGACAGTCCATTCCTCACCATTAAGTAGATTTCATGAGCCTTCAAATTTCATAAGTTTGACGTGTTTCACCCCTAACACGCAACTTTTGTAAAGCATCTGCGGCATGTTGGTGTGTCAGAATCCTTGCTTGTAAAATATAGCCATACTTTAAATGCTTAGTTTAAGCAAATTAGATAAATGCGATCATGCGTGTTGATGAAGGGAGTCGCTCACCGCATGCGCCGTACTGTGCGGTTTGCCTTCTATAAGCAACAAGAACAAACGCCTGACATCCCTGACGATGTCCGTATCCCTCAAAGCTGTTTACAATGAAATATTTAGAGATGGTGTGACACAACGCGTACTTATGTGTGCCTTTGATGCACCCCTTGATGCTTCTTACGTTCTTGTCGCAGCACCAGTGGCACCGGAATTAGGCACCGAAATTAATATGCTGATTCTGTCCAGTGCATACCGGTTACAAAGGTACCAGTGCCATAATGGCACCGAGTTTCAGTGCCCAACCCTAGTTATCAGCGGCCTCTGGTGGATTTAAGTGAGAACAGCAGGTGCGAATGGCACTCGTGAGAGATATTTGAGGTCTGAAAAAGCATACACGGCTGCCTCTGGTGGATTCGCTACAACAAAAACTCCAAAAAACTTAGCTCCTGTGACGTATTTTGTGCTCTCCAGAAATGTATACAGGGGTACGCATCCATAATGAACATGGGTTGCAAAATTCATGTAATGGACTGAACTAAAACAGTCAAAAATTCATACTTATCATATAGAATTCCACTTGGCTCCAGTATAGCACATAATAGACTATGTTCCAGCAGTTTCTCCATACATTTTTATTAATCTTGCACATGACTTCCCCCTAAATCAAGACTGGAAAAGCCAGCCGTGGCTATGACGATGCTGATATCGATTGGTAGTTCAGCGTTACACAAGCCTACTGGTTTTGATAGTTCTGACAGATTTTTTTTTCCCATTGATCATGCACACATGAGAGTTTTCAGTTCAAAAACACACTCACAAGTTCTGACAGAGGCCTTGTCGCATCCTGAAAAAACATCCTATAATCTTAAATGGATGGGTGCACCAAGCAGCCAAACAAAACCTGGCTAGAATTCAACTCTCTCTGACATCTAAAATGTTGATCCAACCAGAATATGACCCTCCTGGGTGCGTGTGGCGCTAAACGTGTCAGGATAAATGACACTCATTCCCGTACTACGCTTTTAATCAAACCCTGTTATAATTAATGCCACACTCCATTGCCCAAACAAATATCTTTGTCAAGGTGCTAGTTGCCGTACAAGTTCTCCTCAATGACGCGATAACAGGGGGGGCATCCTAATTGCTTCTGTCCCAAAGACGCCGCCATCTACGGCCACAGATTTATCCTGAAAACCTCTCCTGTCCAACAAGTCCATAAAATATTTTATCACTCTGGCGCTGGCTAACTTTAATAAAGCCAGTGACCTTGAGGGATTGCCCAGGGGAGAGATGAAGCCTCTCTCTCCCTCTCTTTTTTCCGAGCAGCAGATGCGGCTCTTCCACGCAGGGGTTCTTATCACAGCTCTACTTAATTACCTGCTCTAATTTCAACAGTTTTTAAAATGACCTCCGCACCAGCACATGACAGGCTGCTTTAATTAAACAAATGAATTCGGTGCTTATCTAACAAGATCAAAGCGCTCATTTGTCACAGTGATAGTTAAGAATGCTGATAATGTTATCTGGACCAGACTGAGTTTTTACCACACAGAAAGACTGGTGATCTCATCTGAACCCAATGTGATAATTCGAGCGAGATTATGAACGCTTGTAGCATCAGATTTGGAGAAAAAAGACAAAAAGCTGTTTATTTGTATGTGATGTGTCTAAGTTTATAATTTTCCTCTCTTGCTTTTTCACAGCTGGATTGAAAACCTATAAAATGGTACTGTGAAAACGGTAGAGCTGTCACAATAGTTAAATCTTTGTTGTGTAATATTTGCACCAACATTTATTGCAATAATATTATTGTCATTTAAAGATGCCACTCATTATATAATGCCAGAATGACAATATTGGTCCCTATCATACACTCGGCGCAGTAAGGTGCAAGATGTGTTTGGCGCGATTTGCTGCTATTTTCAGAGCAGTGCAACCCTAATTTTCACATTTTGTACCATGTTGTTTAAATAGCAAATTCATTTGCACCACTTTGTGGACTCTTTTGTGTTCCGTTCTATAAAAGAGGTGTGTTAAGACGCATTGTTGGCGCGTTGCTATTTTGAGGAACTGAAATAGACTGAGCCACTGACCAACTAAAAGCTGGTCTAAAGTCCAACACAGAGTGTGTTAGTTATGGGCCTATGCAGGTCCAAACGCGTACACATTGCTTAATACTAGTGGTGGACCGATATCGGCGTTAACGTGCTGCGTTAACGCGAGACTCTTATCGGGCGATAAACAAAAATATCGCCGTTAATCTATTCTCAAAGTTGAGTTGGGAGGTTGGTCTATTCTATGCAAGCTATGATGACTTTCACCTTGATATTTTAGCACGGATGTATACCTGGCCGAATTGCACTGTAAGTGGCGAGAACAAGTCTTCGAACCTGTGTATATTCCTACAGTGAATTTACCACGTCAAACGTGACGTGCTAACATGGATGCAGTTTACTAGAGTGAATTTGATTAATGTTAGCGAAAAGTAATAGTAATAGTTTGATTGCGGTGTTTACTTTAATAATGCTACTAATATATGCATACTCCACATCTTAATTCCATTTCTGTTTAGTCAAGTTATAACTTTAGTCGGATTAAGGTAATCAAAAATCGCTGTTTTGAGTTTATGCAGGCCTACAGTTCAACATTCATGTTTAACTGAATAAACAGTTAGTAAACACAAGTACATCTTACTGAACATAATTTATTTTCATCATCAATTATCATAGTAGAACAGTTTCTCAAGCAGTTTGTGATGTATTTTGGAAACAGGAGATGAGCCCCTGGACTAAAATGCCACCTGGCTTGAGGAACCTGTTCTCAAAGACTTACTTTTAGTCATTATTTGGGTAGCACACATATTCTGAATGCCTTCGGCAGAATTCAAATGAGCCAATTAATTCCAAGATTACAATGAGATTAATCTAGATGAATTTTTTTTTTCAGTTCATTCATGACAATTTGCATTTGTGTAATGTTATTAGTAGTAGAATGTATTATATGCATATTTATATTTGTGAAGTTTAGACATCACAGTATGGGGCATAAGAATAGGATGTGTGTTTAGATATATCTGTTTTTTGACCACACTTCATTATTATTGTTCATTTATTCATTTGCTGGAAATTAGAACTGAATTTAGAAATAGTTTTGAAGCAAATATTTGCGCTCATACAAAATTAAATACGTAGGCTAATGGATGTCTTCAGTGGAGTGCCTACAACACTGTTTCCTTATCCACGAACGTAAAGGAGTAAAGTAAAGAGTAAAAGTAAAGTAAAGAGAAAGTAAAGAGGCCGAATGGAGGAGGCTCATCATTTATCCTCATGCAGATGGTCTGTTTAACTGTTTTCTCGCTAGTGAAGCATTCTATATATATATATATATATATATATATATATATATATATATATATATATATATATATATATATATATATATATATATATATATATATATATAATGTATATAAAAGTAGACATGAATAGTAAATGCTATAGCATCAGTTCATGTGTTTATGACATACAATTGTTTTGTAAAAATAAAGAGCACCATTATTTTATATTAAAAAACCACTTGCAATATATTGCTGCAACAAAAAAAGTATCAAGCTAATTTCCATATATTGCACAATTTATTGACTTTTGTGACAGGCCTAAATATTAGTGACACAATAAAGGCACATTTTGTATTATTTAAAGTACCCAATAATTAGTTTTTTTGGCCTTTATTATCAATATGTTAGTCCTAAGGTTCTCTATAAGCAAGTCTGCTCCAAAATAAAAAATAAAAAAAATCCAAAATTGGATAATCTTTCAAATAAGCATGCTAATTTTCTAGCCTTTGCATCACTCAGAGACGGAAGTTCTCTAAACCTCCTCCCACTGTCTCATTGTTAGAAGATTTGTTATATTTTCTATATATTGAAACAAATAAGTTTACATTAAGAGGTTCCCCTGAAATTTTTTTTATAAAAACTGGAATCCTTTAATTAATTTTGTCAAGAATGCAACACATGATTTATAATGTTTTTATTACATAGATTGCTGCCCTTTTATTAGTGTTTGCATGTCATTTACATTTTATGTATATTTATTTAGTTGCTTTGACAATTCATGTAGGTGCTAATGTTGTTGTTTTTTTTATTTCATTTTATTCTACTTCTTGGGGGTGGGATGGGGGACTGAGGATTTTTGAATGTTCTTGTTTACCCTTAGTTCATTCATTCATTCATTTTCTTTTCGGCTTAGTCCCTTTATTAATCCGGGGTCGCCACAGCGGTATGAACCGCCAACTTATCCAGCACGTTTTTACGCAGTGGATGCCCTTCCAGCCGCAAAACCCATCTCTGGGAAACATCCATTCACACTCATACACTACGGACAATTTAGCCTACCCAATTCACTTGTACCGCATGTCTTTGGACTGTGGGGGAAACCAGATCACCCAGAGGAAACCCACGCGAACGCAGGGAGAACATGCAAACTTCACACAGAAACGCCAACTGACCCAGCCGAGGCTCGAACCAGCGACCTTCTTGTTGTAAGGCGACAGCACTACCTACTGCGCCACTGCGTCTCCTTACCCTTAGTTATTGTTGAAAAAAAAATGAAAAAAAAAAAAGTGCAAATTTTTGATATTGTCGTATTTTTGTAGATTCCACAAAAAAATGTCAATATAGATCAAAAATTCAGTTTTAATCACTCAATCAAATTTCTGTCCAATCAAATATTCTCGAGATACATATATACTGTTGATTTTTGTAAATTGCACAGTATTTAACTGTGATATGAACTATATTTTACTGTGGGACAGTTATGCAGTATGCTACTGTATTTTAAAGTTGCACTATGAAAATGACATATTTCACAGTAAAGATATAAAATATTGTAAATATATATACAATGAAATAAATGGTGCTGTAAATGTAAATACAGTAATACAGTTAATGGTGAACTGCCACCAGTAATTTACTGTAGATTCTACAGGAAATTGTTAACAGTGTAATGATAAATGGATATAATGGATTTTCCTTTTGAGTAAATATATCCAAACACCAGTACACACACACACACACACACACACACACACACACACACACACACACACACACACACACACACACACACACACACACACACAAACACAAACACAAACACACACACACAGTATCATAAATCATAAATGTTGCCAAACACAGTGCGACCTTGTAAAATAAACACCTTGGGATGAACAAACCATTGTCTTTCACTTCCATTGATTGATTGATTCTGAAAGCATGAGTCGTTTCTCTTGTCTTACAAACATTCACGCCAGGTGCGACAGTGAAAAGAAATATGCTAAAATATATCACTTCCACACTAATCCCTGTATATTAAATGTCAAACATGAAATGAGAAGAGAGTGGAAATTGAGAAACATTGGATATAATATCATAAGCCCTTCAAGTTCAACAAGAACAACCATATGTAGTCTGGATGGTTTTGAATTTGAATTTGAGAGAAAACACAGACGCTCAGAATATTAAAAGGAAACATCAGTAATGCTTACTTTAAAAACCTATTATATTATGTTAATTATTAGTTTTTATTTACTTCAGACTAAGTATGCTGTAACTACTACTATAGTACACATATATCTAATGTAATAAAGGGATTATTGACTTACTGTATCATGAAGTCTTTTTTTCCCTTCGGAACAAAAAAGATAGTTTAAAAAATGTTGGTAAGCAAACGGTTTGTATATAATGTAGGTTCGGAATAACTGAAGGGTCAGTAAACGAAAACAGCATTTTCATTAGTCAGCTATTCCTTGACGCCACAGAAAAACCCACTCAACGAATCAGTGAACGATTCAGTGAACACAGAATCAATGATACAAACTAGGGATGTCCAGATCCGATCACATGACGTTACCTCCCGATTAGGACTATCAGGATATATATATATATATATATATATATATATATATATATATATATATATATATATATATATATATATATATATATATACATGGCGGTATGACATCACTTTGTTGCAGAGATGCTATTAGTTAAATGCCAGCAAAGTAAAACACAGAAGCAGCTTGAAGTGGAACACGTGAAAATGTCTGTGGTCTGGAGGTATTATAAAGTTGATGACGACAACACTGCCATAGCAAACTGAATTATTTCCCCGCAAGTTAGCTGTCTTTTTGTTTGTTATTTTGGCCTGGATTCCCTTCTGAAGAGATGCTTCTGAGATCTTTATTGTTTAAAAAAATAAACCTTGTTATTTCTTGATAAACTGGTTGTGACCATTGTGAGCTGGGACAGGAGAAGGGGAAAACCCTAAATTGAGTATTTAAAAGTTTAATTTATTTATACTTTTGTTATTGTTCCCGCCAACCCTAGACTGGTCGGGACGATATATGTGAGATATATAAACTTGGGATTGCAAGAGGTGGAAAAGGCTACATTTAACACAACAAACCTGATACGGCGCCTCAAAACAAACACCTGACACAATACAGGGAGTTTACCCAGGCAACCCAACCGAAGATAAGTCAGTTCATGCTGCAGGAGAGTTTGAAGAGGAGAGAAAAATGCCCCGTGACAGTGCAAAGGCACAAGACATCACCGCCAAGATAGCACAAATAATTGCAATGAGTGACCTGCCATTCGCCTTTGTAGAGAACGATGGATTTCTCATGTTTATGGACCACGTAGAACTTCGATTTTAATTATTTTCTTATGTATTGTAGAAGTATCGAATCAGTTTCGGTATTGGTACATACTCAAAATCAAATGACTCTGACTCGGAGTGGAGGGCAAATAAACCTGATCCATACATCCCTAATTCAAACTAATATGATGAATTGAAATGGTAACACTTCATGGAACAGTAAATCCGACACATTCACAAATCACACAAATAAAACTTGAAGCTTTTTTTTGAAAATGTTGAAAAATGCTGCTTGTTTGAAAGAAAGTGCTAAATTAGATTTTAATAAACATTACTTTCACAAGGCCCAACATTATTCAAAAAGTGAAGAATAAAAAGATCAATACAATTGGCAGCAGTATTCTAGCAGAAACTGCAAGATGGGAACTAGCTGTGAATGAATTTGAAACTAGCAGCACATTAGTGTGTTCTCGACTCTACTGCGGCAAAACCCAACACAACTCAGCTCTGGATTGCCAATGGATTGCCACCCAGAGACAGCACAACATCTGTGTGATTTTATCACTAAGCAGAATTAGCATTCAGTCACATCATCTAGCTAAATATTTGCATAACTAGTACCTCATAGCCGTGTGGCTTGATTATTCAAAGAGGCTACAACATGCAGCTGTTCTGATTAAACTAGTTTGCCGATAAATTACTTAAATTATATTGCCAAAATAAACCATGGCATTACCAAGTGGATTCCATGCTTGGAAAATTACCATGATGAAATACTCTGCTTGACTGTCAAAGTGTTCTGTAAGAAGCATGTAGTTTACAAAAACTAGTCATAAAAATATCAACCAACCAATCAATAAATTAATTCCAAACAGACAGAAGCAAAAAATATAGTGACAACTTAACTTGAATGAGAGTAAATTTCCTAAATATCGCTACACTATTTTGGACCAGTGTAATATTAGCTTAAACAAAAATTCGTTATGCTTATCGATTTTAACTAAACCGTCATTGACCATTGTTTTAGTTATGTTCAAAATGCTGCTTCACAAAGTGAATTTTTAAAGTGTTTGCCATGTCCACTTATTATAAACAACGTATTTTAAGAGTCTTTGAGCATAACAAATCCAGTTTATTAAGGCAGATGCAGGTTGTAATATATTGGCATGTGGCCTATTTCTAAGATAAACATCTATTTGAAACTTCATTATTGGCTTCTTGTTATTTGTTGCTCTTTTTTAAAAGATCTGGCAACACTGATGAGTCAACATGTAACTTATTCCCTGTCTTTGCATACAGAAAAGACGTACTTTTGCAGTCTGAAAAGCGTTTCAATGTTATTAATGACCAATTGTTCAGTTGGGATTTATAAACACTCATTTGACACACATTTGTCACTACTTGAATTCTCCAGGAGATAATTTGGTTGTTGAATGCTGTTGTCACTCCAGTAAATTACTGAACTATGTGTGTACAAACCATGATTAAGCATTAAAAGGTGAACTGACAACCAGACTGAGCTGCAATGTCTAGTTTCTAATATACTGGTTCTAAAGACTATTCATTAATACTGTATTTTAGAAGTATTACTTGTAACTACTGTACAGTATACAATAACTATTGATGTCATTGTTATGACAATTTGACATAAACAAATATGTCATGACCTGTTTTTGTTATGACAACTTGACATCATTCAAACAACATACCTGTCATAAATCTATCACAAGCCTGATTGTGATGAGGCCATTATAAATGTCGGGTATATTTTCCTGATGTCTTGTTTCAGTGGAACAAACTGAATTTATTGAAAATGTATCGTTAAAAGTGTCTATAGTATGTCAAATAATTTAATACAGTGTCATTTATATTTAATGTCATTTATTAACAAATTCAGTTTGCACCACTGTTGTTGAAGTCAAGAAAAAATATTAATGACAAAATTCATGATTTATGACAAGTTATGTTATGTTGACAATATACAAAAACGCAACACTCAGCTCATTGTCAAAAAGTACCCCTGTATACATTTCTGAAGAGCACGAATTATGTAGCCAGAGCTACTTATGGCTGCATTCTGTCTTTAAAACGAGCGCTACAAGGCGGTATGATGCCACAGATGACTTCCATTTATGTTCCCACTGACTGTTTACCTCCGTATGGGCTGCTTTTCCGCCTTTACCAGTTTGCCTAGTAGCTCGCCATGTACGTCGGCGGACTTGACATGCAGAAAGGAGTTGACCGCGATGACAAGGTTTAAGTCTGTCACAGGTAAATAACAGGATGAGAATGTGGTAAGATCTGAAAACATAGTAAAAGTCATGCAAGAGCTTTTCTTATTCTGGATTGCTTTTGAAAACGATGTCGGTTGGATTTAGGGAAGGGGGGTGGGGGTATCGGTCGGATGGTCAGTCAGTCAGTAAGTGGAAAGCAGCCTCTGGTGGATTTAAGAGAGAACAGCAGGTGGGGAAAGACAATCGCAAAAGAAATTTGATATCTGAAAAAGCGTACACAGGGGTCTCTGGTGTATTCGCGAAAACAAAAACTGTAGTGTACACAGCGGCCTCTGGTGTATTCGCGAAAACAAAAACTGTAGCGTACACAGCGGCCTCTGGTGTATTCGCGAAAACAAAAACTGTAAAAAAATAAATAAAAAAAAAGGTACCTCCTGGGTTATATTTCGCACTCTCCAGATATGTATACAGGGGTACTTATCAATAATGAGTCTGGGTTGCAACAATCGGTTCTGACGAATTTTATTATGTTATCTCAAACAATATCATCTTTGTATTTAAAATAACATAACTGAGTGAATGACACTTAAAAAATTTAAAAAAAAAAAGATTTTTTAAATCTCATGTATAATAAATTAATAACAAAATTTCATTCATATCCATGCCACATACCATGATTATAAAGGACAGTCTTATGAAGACCCCTGTAAAGTGTTACCTATTTAACTTTAACTATTAAAAGAAATCAAAAACTTTGTTTCCAGGTTAAAGTTGGATTTAAAATCCCAGACTTTCAATGTTGACTTTTAAATGCCACCCTATGAATATGCTAATTATTACTACCATGATATAAATCAAAGCCCCACAGCATAACCCTCCGATGCCATCAATGAATCATGGAACTGCCACAGCAATTTTTTTTTCCGTAAGGGTGTTATCATCATCATTATGATCCGAGCGTCTCAAACAAAGGACGAAGAAGCGTAATCTGTAGAACACCAAGGCGTTATCGTGTTAATAATCCACAACAGCAGCTGAGGACAGAAAAACAACAACAGCATGACAAATAATACCTGCTTGACAATGCACTCGAGACACTTTACTGCATGATCAAGAGTCTTAATGAGCTGGCCGAGGAGATACCTGGTTGGCAAATGGAGGGAGAGAGAGAAATGGAGAGAGAGGGTTTGACTGAAGACTCCCTCTCTTCAACTGCATGCCGGAGGGTAGAGCTGAAGTCTCTTCAGGAAGCAGCAGCCTGGATCTATGGAGGCTCCTCTCCGAGACACAGACATCTGCAGGCCTGACAGCCTCTGACAAATGAGATCCAGTTAAAGCTAAACAGCTCACTCTCAGCACCCCTCATCCCAAATGAAACACACACACACACACGCATGGGCTGAGGACCTGTCAAGCACACAAGAAGACTGGATGGCCTCAGGCAACAATCTCACACATTCAGCGGCGGAGGTAGCTGGGGGGCTACACCCCAACGCAGCATCCATCCGTATGACCGATCAGAGACAGTGCGAACGGAAAGAGAGAGAGAGAACTCTGCGCTAAGGACTGATTTCTACACATTGATGTTGGTGGCTAAGGTGTGAGAGAAGCTGTCATAACAGAGCAGTGCAGGCTGTGTCTGTCGATGAGCTGTCCTTGAACTTGTGAAAGTGCAGTTCCACACTTGGGTGAGAAACATGACGCAGCAGAAGACTTACACGACGCTTCACTGTCGCTCTGTAGTGCCCGGTCAATCATGCGATGAGCCAAAACAGGAAGTGATGTCATGAGGAATCCTGCTCAGATGCTACACTACAGCATACTCTGAAAAATGCCGGATTATTTCAACCCAACTCTGAGTGTAGCAGGGACTAACCCAAATGCTGGGTTTAGTTTTCATTGGGATCTAAAACATTTGGAGATTGTGTACTTTCAGAGCTGAACTTGGGCGTAAAAAAAGCTGCTTTATTCAATGGCAGGCATTCAGGAGAGTTTGATGATGTATTTTTTGACAAAACAGGGTTTTTTAAAACAAGCATTTTTTCTAGACGTAATGCTTTTAAATATTTGATACTTAAAATATTTGAGGTGAGTTCAAACTGTGGTCTGTGGAAATCGGGATGCTGTAAGCGAATCCGTGAAAATGTTTTAAAATAAATAAAATGGTATAAAATTTGATTAAAATAAAGATAAATACAAAAAATTTTTAAATAATCAAACAAAGTTTAATATAACAATAATAATAATAATAATAATAATAATAATAATGATAACAAGTATAAAAATAAATAAGTAAATAAATATTAAAATAATAAAATTGATTAGATTAAACATAACTAAATATTTTATATAAAAAAGAATTTTTAACAAATTGAATAATAATAATAATAATAATAATAATAATAATAATAATAATAATAATAATATTAATATAATAATAATAATAAATAGGTATAGGTACGTAAATAAATAAACATAACATAATAAAACAGATTAAAATAAGTATAAATAAAAACATTTTTAAGGAAACAAACACAATTTAATATAATAATATTATTAATAATAATAATAATAATAATAATAATAATAATAATAATTACAAATTAATAAAAAGTAAGTATAAGTACATGAATAAGTATTAACATAATAAAATATATAAAACAAACACAAACACAATTGAATATAATAATAATAATAATAACAATAATAATAATAATAATAATAATAATAATTACAAATTAATAAAAAGTAAGTATAAGTAAATAAATAAGTATTAACATAATAAAATATATAAAAACAAACACAAACACAATTGAATATAATAATAATAATAATAATAATAATAACAATAATAATAATAATAATAATAATAATAAAAACAATATTAATTACAAACTAATAAAAAATAAATATAAGTAAATAAAGAAATACTAAAATAATAAAACAGATTATATATATATATATATATATATATATATATATATATATATATATATATATATTATATTATATATATATATATTTTTTTTTAAATAATCAAACAAAATTGAATATAATAATAATAATAATAATAATAATAATAATAAATAACAACAATAATGATAATAATAATCATTTGAACAGGATTAAATAAGTAACACTTAAATACATTACAATATATTTTTCAAAATGCAATTAATTTAATACAATGTAGGTGATATATATATATATATATATATATATATATATATATATATATATATATATATATATATATATATATATATATATATATATATATATATATATATATACTGTATATACAGGACTGGGTAATTGTGCAAGTTATTGTATAACGATGGTTTGTTCTGTAGACTATATCAAAAATAATATAGCTTAAAGGGGATAATAATTTTTAACCTTAAATTGTTTTTTTTGTTTTTTTAATTAAAAACTGCTTTTATTCTAGCCAAAATAAAACAAATAAGACTTTCTCCAGAAGAAAAAAAATATTATCAGACACACTGTGAAAATTCCCTTGCTCTGCTTAACATCATTTGGGAAATATTTAAAAAAGAAAAAAAAAATCAAAAGGGCCAAAATAATTTTGTACTTCAACTGTATATATGCACTTCAACTGTATAATACATAATATATAAAATATTAAAGCAAACTAATCAGTATGCTCTGAATGAAATCTCTATTTAAACTTTGTAAATACCAACTGATGTGGTATTTGAAAGCTTGAAAGCTATCCACCGCAATGAATTCTAAACATTTTAAAATGTGCAAAAAAAACAACTAATTCTTAAATCGTGCTCAAAGGTATCCACACACTTTTAAATCAGGTCCAAATCTGACAAAGAGCGTTTGTGAACCAATTTAAAAACTCTGAAGCTTTTTATCCCACCTTGATGACACGTATATCCTTGCATACAGATGCATTCATCACAAGAGGACAGAGATCTTATGTTCATTCAACACTTGCGCCGCGTTAGAGGAGGATTACAGGGGGATTTGATTTGTCACCTCAGTACGTCATTGTGAGGACATGGGAAAAGTCTCTCTCAATGAACTTTACCCTCTTTTTCTCCTCTTCTCTCTGCTTATACTGTAATTCCCAATGCCTGATCCTCATCTACTCCCCCCCCCCCCCCCCCCCCCCCTCTCTCTCTCAAGAGCCACTAACTGAAGGAAAAAGGCCTGTAATGTCCTCCACTCCGGCGTAGATGCTTGATTACAGGTAAATGGAGTTTGCAGACACGAAGGGGAAGTTTTCTCGGACTCGTGTGCCCATTAGAGCTAAGTATTACAAATTCAGCATTTCCTTGAGGACTTTATCATAATAAAATCTACTTTAAGAGCTGTGTGTGGTGTGGTGGCTGAGGCTCAGGGCTGCTAGCCAGAGCTTGCTGGTTTAATGGCTGTGAGTCAACACCATTGCGCACTTAACCTAGGGCTGCTCCGGTGGAACTGGCCCTGAAATACATCCAGAGTGTTCGATGACTGTATTGTGGGAAAGCTGTTAGATTTGATTCAAACTAGACTGGCCAAAGCAAGAAGACACAATAGTCGGTGAGCTAATATTGTATTAATATTATTATTATTATTATTATTATTATTCATTCATTCATTTTCCTTCGGCTTAGTCCCTTATGTATCAGGGGTTGCCACAGCAGAATGAACTGACAACTATTCTGCCATATGTTTTACGCAGCAGTTGCCCTTCCAGCCACAACCCAGTACTGGGAAACACCCATACAAAAGAGAACATGCAAACTCCACACAGAAATGCCAAAGAAAAGAAAGTGGTCCAGCCGGGACTCATATCAGCGACCTTCTTGCAGTGTGAAGACAGTGCTAACCACAGAGCCACTGTACCGCCCAATATTATCATTATTATTATTATTATTATCATTATTATTATTATTAGTATTATTATTATTAGTATTATTATACATTCTTATTTGAACTGTAATTTATTTAATGATTTTGCTACCTGTGTAAAAATAAAATAAATAAATATAATGCTCAGCATAAATGAGTACACCCCATTTTGAAAATTAATATTTTTATCCATTTCTCAGTGAATATCGAGAAATAATATTTCAGTCACCGAACATCTAAAGAAATAGAAAGATAATACATTAAAATACATGCGAAATATTGCAACATTAAAAAATAAACTACTAAATACTAAAGTTCAACAAAATTTTATTTAAAAATTTCTTTAAATTCTAAATGTCTTTATTTTTCTCTTTTAAAATGTTTTATTTAATATTTTTTCCCTACATAAAAACTTGAGAGTACACATTTTTGGAGCATTATAGTTATTTTATTAGATTAGCTCCAGACTTGGCTGGCTCCAGATTCTTGACTAATCAAATTTATACACAAATATAATAATGTAAAGCATCTTATAGAAAATATTTGTTTAAATGAGAGATTTGTGAGGGGTGTACCCATATATGCTGAGCACTGTATATACTGAATAGGTGTGTGTGTACATTTTAATACATGTAAAATATTGCAAAAATCAAAAACAAAATACTAAAATTCAACAACTTTATATATTTTTTTTTGTTTCTCTTTATTTTATGTTTTATTTAATATTTTTTTTCCAGATTTGGCTCCAGATTTTTGACTAATCTAATTCATGCACAAATACTGTATAATATTGTAAAACATCCTATAAAAATATTTATTTAAATGAGAGATTTGTGAGGGGTGTACTCATATATGGTGAGCTCTGTATATACTGCATAAATATGTGTATTTACCTTATTTTTCAATGCGGAAGTGAACTCGTTTTTGCGATTGTTTTAGACCTTCAGATTCAGTTGCCTATGTGAGAAATGACTAGGAATAATAAACGGCAGAAAACGGTCAAACTACTTGCTCTACAAACAAGTGTGTTCACGACTATACATAAAAAGTAGAATAATATAATAAGAAAATATCAGTTTGCAACATAAAGCAGCAAAACTAGCTGTTTTTAACCTCTAAAAATGAATGGAAGTGAATGAGACCGAAAATCTCGAGACAAAAAGATTCAAATGGATGCGCCCGCTCGTACGTGGAGAATAGGGTGAATAAGAAAAGCAGAGCAAGTAGAGCAAGCCCATTGCTGTAAAAGTGATTAGTGGACTTCACTTTAAAAAAAATAAATAAATAAAAAATAGTAAACTTGTTGCCTTTGAATCAAACTTAACGGCTCTAAGTTACTACAGGTATACTCACTTTTTTAAGTAACGTAACCTTGTTACTTTTAAGGCAACAGGTTTACTCACTTTTTAAAAAGTAAAGTAACTAATCCTTTTTATAGTGAAAACAGATAATTTATGGATCACTGTGCAGCCCCAGAATGCAAATTACAGTAGTTTTAATTGGAAATCTTTATTCGTTTTCTTTCAAGTTTACCCATTTGTCAGCAAGAAGATTTTAATCATTCAAAGTATAATAAAAATCATTAAAAAAAACTCTATTGTTTACAATAATATTTATTCATCATATAAATGACCACAATCCCTGCAAGCTGGAATGTACAATGTTTACATTTTGTATTTTATTAAGCAATGTTTTATGTTTTTTGAAGTTTTTGTATCCTAAATAATTATTTGGGCAGCACGGTGGCGCAGTGGGTAGCGCTGTCGCCTCACTGCAAGAAGGTCGCTGATTCGAGCCTTGGCTGGGTCAGTTGGCATTTCTGTGTGGAGTTTTTATGTTCTCCCCGTGTTGGTATGGGTTTCGTCCGGGTGCTCCGGTTTTCCCCACAGTCCAAAGACATGTGCTATAGGTGAATTGGGTAAGCTAAATTGTCCGAAGTGTATATGTATGTCCTGGTCCTTCAGGTTGGGGGTTAAGCGTTACCTCGTAAAAATTGGATGTTACAAAACACCAACATAGTGCGGCTAGATATCAACTTTGATATAAACGGCCCTGAAAGTAAGTAGGTAAATATTTTATTTGACTTTTCTTGAAGTTCTAAACAAAGTGAGGAAAAATTACGACATTTGAATGAGTAAATATCTGAGGATATTTAAAACGTAAAAATGAAATAGTCTTTTCCATGTGGTCAATATATATAAAGTATTCATTGAATAAATAAATCAATCAAATTAATATATATTAATTGAATTCAAATAATTGATTGAATTTACAGAAAAAAGTATTGTCAGCATATGACTTTTTTGTGGTATGAATTTGTGCAATATTGCAAAGCACCAATAAAAATGTATATGAACACATAATATTTTACATATACATACAGGTGAGAATATGTATGGTGTTTCATTTTTCAATAAATATACACTGCCGGTCAGAAGTTTGCAGTCAGTTTTTTTTTTTTTTTAAGAAAATTATTCTGTTCATCAAGGCAGCATTTATTAAATGTAAAAAAAATAAATAAATAAAAAATAAATAAATTATATATATATATATATATATATATATATATATATATATATATATATATATATATATATATATATATATATATATATATATATATATATATATAATTTATTTATTTTTTATTTTATTTTTTTTTACATTTAATAAATGCTGCCTTGATGAAAGTAAAAGTGAAAATGAAAATTAAATACTTTTTTATTAAATATTTATTTATTACTTACTGTATGTAGTTTCAAATGAATTTATTACTAGGTCATTATTGCTTTTATTACTATTACCATTAATAATAATAATAAAATTTATAATAATAATAATAATAATAATAATAATAACAAATATAATAATAATAATAATAATAATAGTTATATTAGAGTGATTTCTGAAGGATCATGAAGAATAGAGTAATGAAGCTGACAATGTTTCTTTAAACTCACTGGAATAAATGATTAAATTAAATTATAAACTACTTTTGAACAGTTATTTTAGTGCAATAACATTTCATAATTGATTAATTTGTACTGTATTTGTGATGAAATAAATGCAGTCTTGGTGAGCAGGAGATTTTTTAAAACATTTAAAAATCCTACTGACCACAAACTTTTGAGTGTAATTTATATGCTAAATGACTATGGGCTTATATTTTACACATATGTTGACATTATCGTCCCAATTGGTAATATATATATATATATATATATATATATATATATATATATATATATATATATATATATACGTTAAACGTTAAAGAACATGTCAAACTTTCTTTCATTTAATATGTTGACTTTGTAAATAAAATAACTTTATTAAATGTAATTGAATGCAGACATAAAAATAAGACGTCTTATACTATAAAAACAAACTGGAGTCAACAGAAAAATCTCAGCTTGCAGGAAAGTGTTGTTTTTCTTGCTAAGAGGATGTTTAGTATAGTATATTACTTTGTGGAAATAAACAATTCTGCCAACTAATTTAGTTCATTAGACTAACTGTAGGCAGTTTATGGTTACCAAGCAACGCAGCACACTTGGTGCATTAATATAGAATTCAGCTGGTGTGAAATGATGCACATATCTGCAATTTTGCAAGGACTTTAATGCGGGTCATCCTGTTGGATTCAGAAGTATTGTGTTGAAAATACTCATTATAAATGACTAAAACAGAGACTGACTCAGAACTTAACAGTACACGCAAAACAACCCAGTGTTAGAACAGGCCTATCATTTTTTTTTTACAAAACTTAAAACAAGTGGATTGAATTCATTTAGTGCCTTCATAATATAACGGGGAAGATAAAAGACGAGCGCCTTTCATGGTGAATTTCAAAGGGAATTGCTGTGCAATGTGTATCACTAATCACTCTCTCAGTCAGTTATCAACTCGCTTAAATATTACAACTGCTCTGCAAAGAGCAACTTATCACCCATCATTAAACACTGACAGAAACAGCGCGAGAGATAGAGACAGTACAATTTAATGGGAGCAACTGGATTTACAAAAACACACTCAGGGCAAATTCACAGTTTTGCACAAACACCTGCATCTTACTCAATATCCACACACAAACACACACTGCAATCACGCCACAAGTATTTCAGTTAAATGTCTAAGTAAATTAAGCTCATGAATGATGTGTCATTATTAAACCCACAGAAAAGAACATTCAGAGAATAACAAATTAATCTGTGAGTAAAACATACAATTTCATTTAATTGTAGCCTAAATCTTCCCTAAAAGTTCACATAATGCTTTTATTTAGATTGTTTTTATCTGTTTCCGCACATACTGTATAAGATCTTACAAATCTCATACATAGCGTCCCATAGAAGAGATGTGCTCTCAAAAACTATCTATCTATCTATCTATCTATCTATCTATCTATCTATCTATCTATCTATCTATCTATCTATCTATCTATCTATCTATCTATCTATCTATCTATCTATCTATCTATCTATCTATCTATCTATCTATCTATCTATCTATCTATCTATCTATCTATCTATCTATCTATCAGTTCTGTCTGGTTCTCGAATCTGACTGGCTGATAGCTGTGTGATATTCTGCAATAACAGCACTTGTACAGCCTCTTCACCCTTGTGTAATACTCCGCTCACATAGAGTGACAGCAGATGAATGGACTCACTACATTCTGCATAATTAGTCCTTAGAGGAGAAAAACTCGTAAAAAAAAAGTGTTTTCTTTTTTTAGGATTTCAAACTACAGCTGATCAAAACATTGTAAAACAGGTAAGTGACATTCTAAGTCGACCTCTCTCTGTTGTAGTGCTGTATTTATACCCTAGTAATCTAATAGTGTTTGCTTTGCTTTGGATTTTTTCGGGGTTAATTATTGTGATCTCCTGATTGCTACAGAGAAATACTGGGAAATCTCTGTAGACTGATGGCATTTCATGCCGTTCAGCCTTATAATCTTAAAATGTGAGCAAAATCACCTGTTTTTTCATTACTTCAGACATTATGCTAGAGAATCATTCAAATACTACCTCTAAAGTGATGTTTGTGAAGAAGCAATGGTTTCTGCTGTTCTGACATCAGCGGCAGATGTGAATAAATGGGGGAAGAAAGTAGTACCTCGTACAAAAGGATTTTTGAGACTCTCTGTGATTGATTTTCTTTTATATATATATATACACGATTATGCCATCAAACTGTTGTATAAACGCAATATCACACCCATAGCAGTGCGATATGGCTGTATATTGTCACTGGTGAGACACCACGGCACTTTGGGACACTATGGTTCCTTTGTATAATTAGCACTTCTTGCTTGTATTGCCTCTATTTGTTGAATCGCTGAATGCCTCCTGAATTGTAAGTCACTTTGGACAAAAGCATATGCAAAAACAACTACATGTAAATCATCCGCGGAATGTCCACACCCATTGTCATTGGTTTTGGAATTGTGTTCTAGTCTGTGCATAAAACTGAACTTTATAAAGACCATTATTGTAGCATCCAATCATGATAATATTACAAAAAATGCATCTTAAAATGAGGCGTAAAAACCAGCAGGCCAATCAAAGCATTCAGCTTTACAGAAGTAGAGTCTTTATAGAAACTAAAACTGCATTCCAGAGAGACTGAGAATATGGGGGCGCTGTGATAATGTACTTTATTACAAAAGCAATGTTTTAAACAACATAATGACCTTTTAAAATAGCATTGCATGGCTTCTTCAGTATTAGTAACATCACTAAGCATGCTCATATTTAAGTGTGTGCGTGCATTTATTATTACATAAGTGCAATAGCTTCAACCTACTGCATTTTTTACATACAGTGAGAAATGCATCATTATAAAAGACATTAAGGAAAGCAGGGTGCACACAGCATGAGATGCTCACACACACACACACACACACACACACACCAACACACACATACCAGGGGCCCCGCATGCCAGCACAGTAATGGGTTAATCTGCGGGCCTCTGATGGAGTGCTCTCTCTCACACACTCAATGGCCCAATGATCATTTTAATGGACTCCAGTCACTCTCTGTGTCCTCTAGCAAAGACATCACACAGAGCTATCTGTTCATACGGCAGCATGTGGCAGTGGCGGAAATAGAGGAAAAATTGTTTTACCTTTTTTTTTCTTCATTATTCTCACCCCTAATCACAGCCCTAACACTTCCAAAGTAATATTTCAGAGTTTCAGAAACTGTGCCTACGTGACCGCAGCTTGAATGAGGAGGGGGGGGGGGGGGGGGGGGGGGGGGGGGGGGGGGGGGTTCCAGGAGGTGTTGAACCAGGTCTAATACTCTTTGCTGGATTGGTGAATCCATCTTAATCAGCGTGGCTCTCTACCTTTTGCCAGAGCTAACCGCGGAGCTATTTCAGAGCCAGCGCTAAATATCGCACAATATAATGAAATATTATCAGCTCGCAAACAAGATCAGACATTCAGCATTGACATTCAGATTTTGCATTATTTTTTTGGAGCAAATAGAGGTCCTTTAAAAAAAGAAAAAAAAAAAAAAAGGAAGGTCTGGCTTTTAGGTATTGTGTGTTATTTGTTTGTTTGCTTTTCCTGAAGGCAGACTGTGTGATCAGGAGAACATTCCATCTAGTCATTTTTATCAAAGAGTAGAAATTGGCTGCATTGTGAGGGAGTCGCCAATCTTTCCCGCCTCTTTAATTACTTACAAAAAAAATTCCCATATAATTATTTAAACAGCGGTTCTCGAGAAACAGCCTCCTCATTCTGCAGAACTGACTGCTATCATCGGTTTTGACATTTAGTTCTGGAAAATTACATAGGCCTCAGTCAAAACAACTAAAAACTGTGTAAACCATTTATCAGCTAGGTGTAAACAGGAATAAATCCAAAGTTTGGATTAAGTGTGTGACCTAAATAAAAGTCATTATATGAAATCTTGTAGGGGAAATTATATACTATATCTGTACAAACTGTCTTTTACAAAGACAAATGCTCTAGATAGTTATAGGGTTTTTGTTTGTTTGTTTTTTTTTTGTTCCAAGATCAACTATGTAGTTTCAGTTTTGTGTGATTTCAACTTAACTAAAACTTACAGTTTATCTCAGTCACATTGGTGCATTTCTCACAACACTATTTACATTTGCACAGCAGTTAATGCATTTCTCAAAACAATTAGTCATTTGTGAACATCATAGTAGCAGTTTCTTATTACTTTCAACAAATTGCAAATGCTTTTGGACATGCATCTATTGCTTGCATACAACTCTCTGCTGTTTTATAACATTATCATTTGCTTATGTCAAGTCAGTCAAAATTAACTAAACTTGTGGATGCTGAATAGTCATTTCATATAAAACTAATAGTCCTCATTTCATTACTTGAGTCATTACATACAAAATGTTGAACTAGTTGTCAAAATCTGTCAAGCAAATTTTATTTAAATATTTTTTTCTGAAAATGTCTTCTAAATTGAACAGTTTCATAAATCCTTTACAGACCTGTGTATGTTGTAGGTTCAGTTCCAGTATGTACTGCAATATTGTTTACAGCTGTGCACAGCTCTACCCAAAGGGAGTTTTTATTTGTTGTAAATAAGGGTGTATTTATTCTTTTGCACAATGCTGTGAATAAATTACAATAGTAAAGATCAAATGCAGTAAAAATGTGAAACACATATTCAGTGTCTTGTACCCAGATACCTCAGTAAATGCAGTGATGTCTAACTTTACTGTAGTTTTCAAATGGCTGTGCAAATAGTATATAGTGCTGTCTTGAGCATTTTCAGAAAGTGTCACCAAAATCTGACTTTTTTGCATTGGAAAAAAATTAACAGAGTAAACTGTAATAATGAAAACATGACAAAGCCATTTGACTATCTTGTTCATAAACAATGGTGTCAGGACTTTTCAATTTGATGACATTGACACTTTCATTGACATCAATACTTTTGCAGGTTATCAACTAGGTTTTGCAGTTTGCACTAATTGTTTTGAGAAATGCATTAACTGTTGTGCAAATGTAAATAGTGTTGTGAGAAATTCACCAAAGCGACTGAGAAAAACTGTAATTAGACATTATACCCTCACCGGCCATTTTATTAGGTATAATAAAGTGGCCGATATGCCTGACATGATCAAGATGATCTGTTGCAGTTCCAACCAAGCATCAGAATGGGGAAGAAAGGTGATGTAAGTGACTTTGAATGTGGCATGGTTGTTGGTGCCAGACCGGCTGGTATGAGTATTTTGTATGAAACTGTATGAAACTGCTGATCTACTGGGATTTTCACGCACAACCATCTCTAGGTTTTACTGAGAATGGTCCGAAAAAGAGAAAATATGCAGTGAGAGGGAGTTCTGTGGGCGCAAATGCCTTGTTGATGCCAGAGGTCAGAGGAGAATGGCCTGGTTAGAGCTAATAGAAAGGCAACAGTAACTCAAATAAACACTCATTACAACTGAGGTATGCAGAAGAGCATTTCTGATTACACAACATGTTGAACCTTAAGGCAGATGGGCTACAGCAGCAGAAGACCACAGCGGGTGCCACTCCTATAAGAACAGAAACTGAGGCTACAATTCACACAGATTCACCAAAATTGGACAATAGAAGATTGGAAAAACATTGCTTGGTCTGATGAGTCTCGATTTCTGCTGTGACATTTGGATGGTAGGGTCAGAATTTGGCATCAACAACATGAAAGCATGGATTCATCCTGCCTTGTATTAATGGTTCAGGCTTGTGATGGTGGTGTAATGGTGTGGGGGATATTTTCTTGGCACACTTTGGGCCCATTAGTACCAATTGAGCCTCATGTACGCCACAGCCTGCCTGAGTATTGTTGCTGTCCATAGCCATCCCTTTATGACCACAGTGTACCCATCTTCTGATGGCTACTTCGAGCAGGATAACGCGCCATGTCATGAAGCGCAAATTATTTCAGACTGGTTTCTTAAACATGACAATAAGTTCACTGTACTCAAATGGCCTCCAGAGTCACCAGATCTCAGTCCAATAGAGCATATTTGGGACGTGGTGAAATGGGAGATTTGCATCATGGATGTGCAGCCGATAAATCTGCAGCAATTGCGTGATGCTATCATGTCCATATGGACCAAAATCTCTGAGGAATGTTTTCAGTGCCTTGATGAATCTATGCCATGAAGGATTAAGGCATATAAATATATAAATTGAAGGGGATTTGTCTGGAATCCACACACAATAAATGCAAAACGGCCAAACCTGTTCTTACGCAAAAAAAGGTTAATGTTGCAAATTTTAATAATCCCAAGAAGCTTTGTGTTTTGTTTGAAACCTAGGTCAAATGTTTGTTCAAACAGAGAAAGTCTAACAATAAATGCTGTTGTGATATGGAGTGACAGATCACAGTTTGAGCACTTTGTTCAAAGGGATATGAAAAGAAAATGATTACATCAACTCCTTTCCTTTACGACGAGTTATACACTGTAAAAAATGCAGGGTTCCACATAACTCATTCATGTTGACCCAACACAAATCGATTAAGTTAACTTAACACTTTTAACAAGTTTATGTGGATTGAACATAAAAAAAATCAAGTTCTCCCAATGAAATCTCAAGAATTGTGTAGTTTCAGCTAATTGTAATTAAGTAGTTTGAACAAGCAAAAAAAAAAAAAACATTTTTTGAGTGTAGCACAAAACATGCGCAAAAATGTCTCAAAATGTCTCAATGTTTCAGCAGCAGTATTATAAACAATGTCATATATGATCACATTTTCTTCAAGCATGCTATTCAGAGCTCTTTCATTAGAGAAAGTTAACAACAGAGAAGAAAATTAAATGCATTGAATTAGTCTATACATTCATTATATTTTACTCACCATGATTGTGATGTCTTCATTATACACAGCAATGTTTAAATGAATATGTCATGAAAACAAGTTATGAAAGCCACTGTGTGTAGGCAATATTAAATTACATATTTTATATATAAAAAAAAAGAACAGACCAGTGTTAGACTAGGTCATGTCATAATACATAACAG